>CM046452.1:54150859-54483359 GCA_025506515.1 Flaveria trinervia | reverse complement strand
GCGACAGGTGGTTACCGGATAGGCCACATGAGAGTCTCAGGCTAGCCATCATCGACAGATTCCAAAGAACACCCCAATAAAGCAACTAACGGAGAGAATCGAAGAGATAGAAGCAGGGAGGCACCAGATGTCAGCGCAAGGTCGGACAACCATTAATCGGTGACAAACGCCGCCAGAAACGGTGATTCCTCCGCCTATCCCTACTTTCTCTCTCTAGATAACCCTCTCTACCTAAGAATGGAGATCATCGTAGAAATGGAGACGGAGAGACACCAGTGTCGCGATCTAAGGACCGAATGTTGATCCGTCGACGACAAAGGCGGTCGGAGATGACCACTTATCTGCCGCCATCGCCTCTCTCTACTTTCTCTCTTCAATATGTGAGAATGCACATTAGACAAATAAATAGGATAGAAAGCTGATGAAAAACCCCCCAAAGTAGTGTGGCCAAATTAAAAGGATTTGAAACCTTAATGGTCCCACCGACCAAAGGTTTTAATAGGAATAATAACTTGTTGTCCTTCTTTAAATTATTTACTAATTTTAATTTCATTTATTTAACACTTGATATCTCACTAACCCATTATAAGTTTATTCATATTTTTTAAATTAAAGATTTTGAGAATGAATCGACTATTTATTTCCAAAATGCAATTTCGTACATCTTGTATATTCTTTATAAATACTAGATATTGAGGGATCATGATCATGAAAATATATACACAAAATAAAATATAAAATTTTTATGAAATATCAATAAAGGGTTACTAGACGTGTCTAATAGATTCAAGGATAGGGAATGAGCCATACCGTTGGTTTGACCATGATTAATTAATAAAGATTGCGGTATCATTTTATTAAATATTTATAATATTTCATATAAATAAATTTAGATTCAAATCAACATCATCAAACCAAATACGTTAATTCATATAAATCTTATGTTTATTTAAGCATTTTAAATAGTTGCAAGTTGTGTAACCAGATGACTCACAAAACTAGTTTCATATGTTTCCTAAAGCTTTAATGTGAATTAGGTTTGGTTTTGTAACGAAAATACTAAGGGCATGTTTGGTATGTGGTAATGGAATGGACGAAAGAATGGAATGAACAAAGAAATGGAATATATAAGAGAATGAAATGAATCATTACATTCTATTATTCCGTTTGGTTGCCCTTTAGTAATAAATGAATCATATCTTTGTTTTATTTGTTAGGTATAAAAATCGAAACAATGAAGCGTAAAAGTAGTTATGATGGTGATAGCGAGCGGAGGTGGTTTCTGGCGGCGGTGGTGGCCGGAGGTGGTTTCCGGAGGTGGTGGTGGCCAGCGGTGGTGGCCGGCGGTGGTTTCCGGCGGTGGTTTCCTGCAGCTGTTTCCGGAGGCGGTGGTGGCCAGCGGTGGTTTCCGGCAGCGGTGGTTTCCGGCGGCGGCGGTTTCCTGCGGCGATGGTGGCCGACGGTGGTTTCCGGCGGCTGTTTCCGGAGGCGGTGGTGGCCGGCGGTGGTTTCCGGCGGCTGTTTCCGGAGGCGGTGGTGGCCGGCGGTGGTTTTCGGCGTGGGTGGTTTCCGGCGGCGGTGGTGGCCGGCGGTGGTTTTTAGCGGCGGTGGTGCCCAATGGTAGTTTCCGGTGGCAGTGGTGCCCAGCGGTGGTTTCCAGTGTCGATAGTGGCCAGCGGTGGTTTCCGGTGTCGGTGGTGGCCGGCGGTGATTTCCGGTGTCTGTGGTGGCCGAAGACGGCGGTTTCTGGTGACGGTGGTGGCTGGCGGTGGTTTTGACGGCGGTGGTGGCCGGAGGTGGTTTCCGGAGGCAGCAGTGGCCTTAGGTGGTTTCTTGCTATGTCGGTGGTGGCCTTCGGAGGTGGTTTCTTACGATGGCGGTGGTGGCCTTCGGAGGTGGTTTCCGGCGGTGGTTTCCGGCGCCGGACGTGCCGGTGGTGGTGGCCTTCAGTGGTTTCCTGTGGCGGTGGCGATGTCCGACGATAGTGCTCCCGGGGTAGTGGTGGCCGGTGGTGGTTGCTGGTGACGAGTGATCTTGGTGGTCGGTGGTGGTTGTTGTGGCGGGTGGTGTTGGTGACTAATGATGGAAGAAGGTATGGAATGAAAAAAAAGGGAGAGTGGATGGAATGAATTTGAGAGAATGGAATCAAGTACGTAATGGTTCATTCCATTACCTCCACCAACAAAACATGTCTTTATTCATTCATCTTCAATGGCTCATTCCATTCCGCCCCTCATTCCTGCATACTAAACGTCACCTAAGGGTTAGGAATCGAATTAGAATCATGTGACAATCTTATACATTTTTTTGTTGTTGTTATTTCTAAATATCTTTTATGAGTCGGTATAACTTGACTATTAAATTCGTTAAAGACGAACGAAAATGAGTATAATAAAATAATATTTGAGGGGTTGGGTTATTTAAAAAGAGTTATTTAATTTAAGAAGCCTAAAAAATAATTTTAATCATCAAATATCTAATTAAGATATGATATAAGGATGAGATGAAATCATAAGGAAAAAAAGTGATGGAGGGTACTTGTGTTGTGTCGACTTTTGTTGATTTTTTAAGTCATTCAATTTTTAAAATGTTCAATATTTTGCATATGAAATTATTTTTTAATCATTAAACCATAAACACTAATGTTTTTTTATCTTTCAAATGTGTAAGTTTCGTTATATATAAAATTTCAGAATAAATTACATCCCATTTCATTATGTTTTTCATTGTCTCATTATGTTTTTCTATTTGTCATTGTGTTTTCTAAGAACACAATCCTGTTTTTGTAAATATGATAAGTTCTAATGAAATAATAATATCGTGTACTTCTTATAATCAAAAGAAATTCTTCTAATAAATAAACATAATGTCAAAATAACATGAAATAACCTATTATATAGATAAATATAATATATAATGGAATATACGACATAATGACTTATATCTATATGACACAACACATTTTGCTAAAATGATAAGTTATAAACATTAAATTTATAAAATAACATCATTGTATAGTTTTAATATGTAGACATAATGATATAAATAATAACTTTGTCTAATATGTAACAATAATTAATGACAAATAAGACGGAATGATTTATAATGTAAAATATAATGATTTATACATATATCACGAAGTGAGTTTGATTACCAAAATATCCTCCCATTCAAAAATAACAAAAAAGATATGTGTCAAGTTTAGGATACATCTAGGCCTTTTACACTTTAAAGTCTTTTATTTGAATCTAATCTTATAATTTAGAAGAGTTATTTGTATAATGATCCTTGTGGTTTAATCATATTATAGATTTGTTTTGCAAATTTGAAAACTAATTGAGACAATCTACAGTTTTATGAGTTCTTTGCAAATTTAGTCCGTGGTATGAATGCATGTTAAGTTTTTCAAGTTAACCTAGTATAAAATGATCATTATACCCTTTTGTTAAAAAACAATATATTTAAAAAGTATTAAAAGTTTAAAATTAATATACATGAGTTAAAGGTTGTAAGGTTATATTACAAAGGTTGATGCAACTAAAGCAACCAAAGAGCTTACGGCATGCATGCACTTTTATTGCAAGGTAGAAGTTACTTCGAAAGTTTTACACTTCACAAAAAAATATTCGAAGTGTAAAATTTTCCGAAGTCAAAAACTAAATCTTCCGAAGCCGAAAACTAAATCTTCCGAAGGCAAAGATTAAGTCTTCCGAAGCTTCAAAGACAAAGTCTTCTGAAACTTCAAACACAAAGTCTTCTGAAACTTCAAAGACAAAGTCTTTTGAAGCTTCAAATACAAAGTCTTTCGAAGCCAATGAAGTGAAGACTAATTTCTTCCAAAAACAGAGAAGACATGGTTTCTCTAATAAACTTTTACATAAAGTTGACTTACTTTCTCTTATGACTCTAAAGACTTACCAACTTCTATAAGTTGATAAAAAGGTTCATGCTTTTACAACTATAGATTAAGGTTGAGAGTCTGTAACTTTCTACTTTGTACTTTTTATCCTTTTTGTAATATATTAGGATATGAGCTATGACATGTCATAGTCACAAGTCAATGACAATTTATCTTTTGACTGTATTTGATCTTGTTGTCAAGATTAGTGTTTTCAAGTGGCTTTCAAAGTATAGCCGGCTGTAAAATGTAGTATAAAGTATCTCATGTTCTTGTATTTCTTTTGATGCTTTGTAACATTTTAAAAAAAACTTGAGAGCAATATACCATATTCTTGAAACCATATTTATATGTTTTTGTTCTTTTGTTCTGTCTCATTATCTGCTTGTGTTTTGTCTCATTATCTGCTTGTGTTCTTTTGTTCACAAGCTCCATTTCCTTCGGAAGTTCCATACTTAGCTTCGAAAGTCCTTTAAAAGTTGTACCAAAATAATGTAAGTATTTGGTTTTGGTTGTACCAGCCTTTCTAGATCCAATAGTAACTAAATCATGATCACATAACCAATCAAGACGAGAATCTTTCACACTAAGAGTGTGCTCATTGAAGGTCATATTGGTTGACTCTTCAACTACTCTAGATTGTATACTATATAAGCCTTTGTTTGGAAAGAGTATCCAATAAAGTGTCCATCATCTGAATTCTCATCAAATTTGGCTATTTGATCTTTGGTAGTCAAGATGGTTCAAGGACATTCAAATGTTCTTAGAACACCAATAAAAGGTATTGTTTTGTGCCACAACTCATAAGGAGTCTTACAATGAGTTCTTAACTACTTAAACTCTATTTTAAACATAGCAGGCAGTGTTGATAGCCTCTGTCTAGATGGAGATAGGTGGTTTAGAGTTAGTTAACATGGTTCTTGCAGCTTTAATAAGTGTCATGTTTCTCATCTTAGCATCACCATTTAAATAAGGAGTCCTAGGAACACTATATTGTCTTGTAATACCATTTTTCATCATAAAATATGTCAAAGATTTGGTTCTTGAATTCAGTTCCTTGAACACATCTTATGGTCTTGACCTTGTGGTCACATTGATTCTTAATTTTCATAATGATGTTCTTCAAGATCTCAGAAGTCTCATCCTTAGTTCTAAGAAAAAGACCCAAATGAATCTTGTGAAGTCATCTTTGATCACCAAACAGTATGAGGTCCTTCCTAGACTCATTACACTGGTAGGGCCAAAGAGATCCATGTGTAATAAGTGTAGGGGAGTACTGATGGAGTTCTTTTTATTTGGTTTGTGAGATACCTTGTGTTTGTTTCCCTTTAGGCATGCAACACAGTGATCATTACTTGTAAACTCTTTTTTTGGCATTCTAGTTACTAAATCATTCTTAATCAATTTATTCATGTTCTTAAAGTTTACATGAAATATTCTTTTATACAAGAGGAAAGACTCATCACTATTTTCTTTAGATAGAATGCAAGAAACTTCTATTGAGGGAGATGTTTTCTGTAAATCCATGTTGTACATGTTCCCTTTTCTGGGGGCATTGAGCAGATATACTCTTAAGGAATGACCACCCCAGGCTTGAGAACAATGCACTCATGCTTAGTGAAGAGCATGTTATGAATCTGATCATAAAATTAGGATACACTAAGTAGATTTTGCCCAAGCTCTTTGACAAAGTTTACCCTTTCAATGTTAAGCTTATCATTTATGACCTTGCCCTTTCTAGTAATGTAACCTCCTGCATCTCCTCCAAAAGCGACTGACCTTTCATTTATTTTCTCAAAATTTTGAAACAAAGAGTCACTACCTATCATGTGCCCGAATAACCACTATCAATGATCCATACATTTCTCTTGGTCTTCAGTTGTTCCTGCACAAAAGGAGAATATTAGTTACATTTGGAAACCCAAGCCTTATTGTTTTTGTCCTTACTAAAATAGACTAAAGACAAAGCAATAGTAGTTAATCCTATGTTAAGACTATGGGGATCATTTGTTGTTGATGAAGAACTTTTAGTCACTTGGTCTTGCTTCATCTTCCATACCATCCTTGGAAGATTAGACTTGACCTTCAATATTTCAAAAGTTTTAACAACTTCGGAAGTTTTGGAGACTGATCCTTTAGAAGATCTTGTTTTCACTGCATCAAGCTTTGGTGCTTCGGAAGCATTCCTTTCTTCTGAGACCAAATTATCTTCTGAAGCCAAGTTTTCACTTGTTTTCATTTCCATTTTGGAGCTTCCGAGATATTTTCCTTCCGAAGCTTTCTTCTTCCTTTTCTTCTTAGAAGTCTTATTCTTGATCATGTGGACATTACTTTTAGGATTGTAGATATAATCCTTAGAAAGATGAGAACTACTACCACACATGATATAATCAATTTGTCTTATTCTGAGAGTCTTCTTGTGAATAGAAAATTGAGTTTGATCACTTTCCATCTCCATCTTCATCTTCTCAGATGTTGCGGCAAGTTTCCTAGAGTGAGGCTTGATCTTGGAGGTGGATGGTTCAGGCTGTGTAGTAGTGATACACAGCTGATTAGCCTTCTTTCCTTCACAGGGATAAATTGGACATGAACTAGAACTGTTGGTACTAGAGTTCAGAATTAAGTTCTCAATCTTCACCACTTCAAACCCTGTAGAAATAAAGACTTGTTTTTTTTGGAGTTGAAGGTGGTCTTGATCTTTTGAGCCTTCTTTGATCTTCGTTTGGTTGCTCTGATCAAGTTCTTTCTCTTAATATTTGTCATCTCTGGTTCCTCCTCTCCTCAGGAGAATAATGACCCTTGTTAGGATGATCTTCTTCACTCTTCTCAGATCCATCCTTCACTATTTCCTCTTCATCCTTTTCTTCAATGGGGGCTATAAGTGAAAGCTCATCTTAACAAGTTCCACACCTAGGAGATCTTGCAGAAAGTAGAGTGTGTGGTGGAGCTATCTCACTAGATTCCAGTCCCTGCTTGTTCTGATAACATACTTTTCCATGCAAGTATGAGGATATCATATTCTTGAAGGTCTCTTCTTAAATAACATATTTCTCTGCCCTGACTTTGTTGATCACAAGCTCAGCCTGGCATTTAGTTAAAAGTTCTTTTGAACAAGTCTTCTTCTTCATCATCTCCTCTTCATCCTCTTCAGTCAAAGGATCTATGAGGGGAAGCTCATCTTCATAAGTTCCACACCTATGAGATCTTACAAACAAGATTGTGTGTGGAGGAGCTATCTCATAAGATCCCAGTCGTTGCTTATTCTAATAACACACTTTTGCATGCAAGGATGAGGATATCATGTTCTTGAAGTTCTCTTCTTCAAGAACACATTTTTCTGCTCTCGTTTTGCTGATCACAAGCTCAGCCTGACATTAAGTCAGCTTGGTTATGAGATCCTTGATTTTAGTCCTATAATTCGTGTGCTCATGTTTAAGAACAAAAATGGTTTTCTTTAAGTCCTCTATCTTTAACTTATAATCATTTTCAGCCTTTTTGAAATCTGATTTTAAAATGTTCAAGGACTCAAGATCAGATCTCATCTCTAAGTTGTAGGACCTTTATCTATTAACTTTAGCAATACATTTAGGAATGCAAAGATGTTCCAATACCCTGTCTTCATCGTGGTCAGCCATGAGCGCTTGATTTGGAGATGTATCTTCTACCTAAAAGCTCCAATCAAAGACTCATTCTTCAACAACAACTGCAACTTGCTGCTTTGGCTTCTCATTCTGGGGAGCTTTCTCCATGTAGTTTGGTTTGGATTCATTCTAGGCACCATTTTCTCTTGGTGCCTTGCACTCTCTAGCAAAGTGTCCCATCTGCTTACAGTTGTAACACTTTACTAGCCCAAACTTTCCACTGGCTGCATTGCTCGGAAACTTCCTCCCTGTCCTTTTGTAGAACTTATTGGCTCTGTGAGTGAGAAGATCCATCTGCTAAACTATCTCCATATACTCCAAATCATCTGGATGGATACAGACCAAGTCTTCAAGGGTGAAGAGAAAGTTGTCTGAGGATTCATCAACAGAGACAAAAGCATGAGAAGAACTTGTCTCTTGGAAAAGACTTCCTTCAGTGTAGTTTTCTCTCAGAGTCTTTGGGAAGGTGATGAAAGGACCCTTTTGTGAGTTGTTAGGGTAGCATATAAGATAATGTTGAGGTTCTATGTTATCCTTTTCAGTTACATGAAGGGCTAAACCCATTTGATTACTAGAGTTACTAGATGAATTTTGCATGTTCATCTCCATCTGGTATCCACTGAGAATACCATACAACTCTGTTAGAGTAAGAGTCTTAAGGTTCCCATTCCTTTTAATAACAACACAATAATGTGTCCATTGTCTAGGAAGATAGGACATAAACTTCTTACAATGTCCCTGTTCTTAAGAGTTACTCCAACATCCATTAGAGTATCCAAAATATCAACATACCTGAAGTATTGATGAGTCATGGTCTCACCTACTTTAAAGGTGAAGTTTTCAAACAGCTGCTTGAGGAGATCTTTCTTGTTCTCCTTGGCTTTAGTTGAGCCCTCACACATAAGCTTCAGTGCTTCCCATAGTTGCTTTGTAGTCTTGCACTTCTTGAAGCCTCTATAGATGGAGTTTGGAAGAGTAGTTTGAAGGGCTGTCATGGCTTTTTGATCAATCTCTATTCTCTTCCTGTCTGCATCAGAGAAATCAGCCTCAACCTTTGGAATCATACCACCACTAGTAGCAGATGAGGTGCTTGGTATGTAATGTCCTTCAACAATAGATTCCTATATCCTAGAGTCTTGAGACTTGATAAACCCTTCCATTCTTTGACACTAAGTATCAAAGTCTTCAGGAATGATCAGTGAATACTTTGTCATGGTTCCAGTTTCCATGTTAGCTTTAGAGGTAGCTGCCATTTTAGATGTTAAGCATTTAGTGTGTGTGAGGGATCTTAAGATGATGAGATTTTATATCAAGAGTCTCTTCATCCTTGTGTATGGACAATATACCATAATCTTGGAAGCTCATCTTAGGATGAGGGATCCCTTGATCAAGTTCAGCCTTGTTCTCAGAAGAAGACTCCTAGAAGGAGGAAAATGGACTGTGTTATGTATGGGAGTACCTTTCATCTTGCTAAAGATTGTATCTATAATCCAAAGTGTACTCTCCACTTCACAAAGAAAGAAACTTCTAAGAGTCTGGAGAAGAAGAACAAAGCTTCGGAAGGAAAATCTATTTCCTTCGGAAGCTCCAAAATGAAGAAGAAGGCAAGTCAAAAATTGCATTCGGAAGAAAATTTGGTCTCGGAAGAAAGGAATACTTTCGAAGCACTGAAGTCTGCTGCAGTGCTAGCAGGTACTTCCGAAGGTCCAGTCATAAAAACTTCCGAAGTCACAAAAGCTTTCGAAGTTTTGAAGGTCAAGTCCAAACTTCCAAAGGTGGTGTGGAAGAAAAAGAAAGACCAAATGATTGAGAGTTTTCTATCAACAACAACAAGAGATCCTCAAAGCACAACTATAGGATCTATTACTGTTTCATTACCTTCTACTTCTTTTGATGAGTACAAGACCAATAAGGCTTGGGTTTACAAATGACTAATCATTTTCTTTGTTCAGGAATAGCTCAAGACAAATAAAAATGTTTAGATCATTGATAGTGGCTGTTCCAGCCACATGACAGACAAAAGGTCATTATTCCAAAACATTAAAAGAATTGATGGAGGGCCAGTTGCTTTTGGAGGAGATGAAGATGGTTACATTTCTGGAAGGGGCATGGTCACAAATGGTAAGCTCAACATTGAGAAGGTAAACTTTGTCAAGGAGCTTGGATACAATCTTCTGAGTGTATCTCAATTTTGTGATCAGAGTCATAACATGCTGTTTACTAAGCATGAGTGCATCGGTCTCAAGCCTGGGGTGGTGATTCCTTATGAGCATATCTTGCTTAGAGCCTCTAGGAGAGTGAACATGTACAAGATGGAATTGCAAGAAACATCTCCCTCAGGAGAAGTTTCATGCTTTCTATCTAAAGCAAAAAGTGATGAGTCTTTCCTTTGGGATAAAAGAATATGCCATGTAAACTTTAAAAACATGAACAAACTTATTAAGAATAATTTTGTAACTAGAATGCGAAAGAAAGAGTTTACAAGTGATGACCACTATGTGGCATGCCTGAAAAGGAAGCAACATAAGGTATCTCATGAACCAAAGGAAAGAAACTCCATCACTACTCCCCTACACTTGTTACATATGGATCTCTTTGGCCCCGCTAGTGTAATGAGTCTAGGAAGGGCCTCTTACTGTTTTGTGATCACAAATGACTTTACAAGATTAAGTTGGATCTTCTTCCTTAGAACTAAGGATGAGACTCCTGAGATTCTGAAGAATTTCATCTTAAAGATTAAGAATCAATGTGATCACAAGGTTAAAACCATAAGATGTGATCAAGGAACTGAAATTAAGAACCAAAATCTTGACACATTTTGTGAAGAAAAGGTATTACAAGACAATATAGTGCTCCCAACACTCCTTAGCAAAATGGTGTCGTTGAGAGGAGAAGCATGCCAGTTATTGAAGCTACAAGAACTATGTTGTCTGACTCTAAACTACGCATCACCTTCTAGGTTGAGGCAGTCAACACTGCCTGCTATGTGCAAAATAGAGTTTTAGTGGTTAAGACTCATGGTAAGACTCCTTATGAACTTTGGCACAAGAGGAAACTTTCATTGGTTTTCTCAGGTCATTTGGATGTGCTTGCACCATTTTGAATACCAAAGATCAAATTGCCAAGTTTGCTGAGAATTAGATGATGAACACTTCATTGGATACTCTTCCCAAGCTAAGGCTTATAGAGTATATAATCTCAAAAGTAGAGTAGTTAAAGATTCAACCAATGTGACTTTCAATGAGCACACTCCCAGTGTGAAAGGTTCTTGTAGATACATATGTACCTAGTTTATATGCTTAAATGTAAAAGTCTTTCATGTCTTACATATGTGTAATTTGACAATGTAATGAAATATGATATATGATTTTATGTATATTTATCTTTAATTCATATGTATGACTTCTTATATAGGTCTGAGGTTGTTGTACACAAGTCTAAGTCAATAATGATTGAGTAGTGTGTTCAACATAGTCAAATGAGTATTCATGCTAATGGCCATACTTATGGACCATACGCATGAATACATCATGCTTATGGACCAGTCGCACGATTGAACCAGGAGACTGGATCAGTCGTATGATTGAGACATTAGATTGACTCAGTCGCACGATTGAACCTTCCTTTTTATTAAAAAAAGGCATCATATTTGGCTCTTTATTGAGACATACTTATGGACCATACGCATGAATACTCCATACGTACACGGTCCATTACAAGTGGTATCAGAGCTTTGGCTCTTGATTTTGCGTTTGATTTAATTAGGTTTGGTGTCAAAACCTACATTTTAATCAAAAAAGTCACCACGTTTGCTTCAACAGGTGTTTTCGACGTTTTTAGGCGTTTAAGTTGCGATTTTTCACTATACGGTAGATTAGGGTTCTTAGAAAAATCGTATTTTGTGTACAAGTGTCAAAATCTTCGATTTTGCAAAAGCAGCAGCCTTTAGTCGCACGACTAGCTCATTCGTACGACTGAACTCATTCGTTCACTCCATTCGCACGACTGAACTCAGTCGCACTACTCATTCGCACGACTAAACAACTTCAGTTGTTTGACTCCGGTCTGCTTGTTAATACGGACGATTGAATCCAATAGCACGAGTTAAGTCATTTGCACTCTTCATTCGCATGAGTGATCCATACTCATAGTTCATTCACACGAGTGATCCATACTTATTGTCCATTCGCACGATTGAAGCTGTCCTGTTCTCCAAGTACAAAGTTTATAGAAATGGAAGATCAGTTTGTTGCGTTTACTACAAGAAAGAACTCACGCATCCAGGACCTACTGCTTTTGGAGAATGAGATTAGTAATCACAATAAACACCAAAGCTATTAACGTTAAACGAATATCCTTAGTGGAAACAACGGTTGAGATTTACCTAAATGGAGTGGATCCAAATCTTTGGACTTCTATAGAGACTAGTTACACGATACCAGTCAGTGCAAATGGAGTCAAGTTGACGTTGGGAGGAATAAGTGAAGCTTAGAAGATACTCCTCAATGTTAAGAAGAAAGTTTATGCCCTGTTGACTCAGTCAATCCCGAAAGACATCTTTCATCAGTTTTCTGAGAACGAGTAGGCCAAAAAGCTATGGGAGGCATTAGAGAAGAAATATGATGGAAACGCGATATTAAAGGCACTAAAGGCTAAGGCTCTCAAGAAGGAGTTCGATAACTTCTCTTCGATAGGAAACGAGAGCTTAGATGATATTATTGACAGATTCTATCAACTAATGAGTGAGCTGCACACTCACGGCGTAACCACCTCAATGGAAGACAAAGTTTCAAGCTTTGCTGATGGTTTGCCTGAGAAATAGGACTCATTTGTGTCTAACCTGAGACAGAACGACATTCTTGCGACGTTAGACATAAATGACTTCATCTTGAAGTTAAGAGAGGAAGAACTGAGGATGAAATACAAGTTGAATAAAGGATCCAACATTCAAAATCCTTCGCTCTATAACTCAGTTCCCACTCCAACTGTTTCAGGAGCACCACTATAAACAACACTCGTGTCCAGTTCCGTGGCTCCTTCCCAAACCACTGCTTTAGGACCAGAAACATCTGGGTCATCAGGGACTCAATACTTAGTGCCTGAAGCCAATATTACAAAGTTGAAGACTGAGAAGCTCGGTAATATCACAGTAGAAGCAAAGGAGCATATGGATCTTCTAGCAGTAGTGGTTCAATCGTATGATGGTTTAGTTGTTGGGAAGATTGGAAATTGTCATCTTGCAGATGAAGACTACGAGCAAATTGACGAGAACGAGCTGGAAAGAATGGACATCATGTGGGCTCTAGCAAATGCTGTTAGAAGAGCTAAAAAGTTTGTCAAGAAGACGGGGTAGAATCTAGTAGCCACGAAGATACGACCTTTGGTTTTGAAAAAACCAAAGTCACCTACATCAACTATGGTGAAAAAGGGTATTTTAAACGTGAATGTGTGAAGCTTAAGAAAACTGGTAACCCATTTCTGACTTTCAACCATCAAGACAAAGACCTGGTTGGAACTAGTTCTTCAAGTAAAGAGACTAAGGCACTAACTGCTCAAGGTGATAAAGGACAAGACTGGTCCTTCCGATTTATCTCTCCTGGAGAATCAAACATTGCATTTGTTGAAGCATTGGATGATGGGTCTGCCAGTGAAGGTGAGATTGCAGCGGAGCTAGCGATGTCAGATACCGAAGAAGCTATGAATGTGGTAAATCACTTGGTTGTGGAAGAGCTCAGAGAAACAAGTTCAGAATCTCCAACAACAGAAGAGTCTACCTCTGCTTTGATGGATGATTCAACTGACTCTTCACAGGTAAGTTCTTTAGATCAATTATTTGAAAACCATGCTTTTCCTGAATGTGAAAAATTTAGGAAAAGCGTTGATCTGAACTAGGTTATTAGAACCTAATGATAACTTAGTAAATGACTTAAAACTTTGCACTGAAGCTAATCGTATATTAAAACAAAATGAGTGCAGTTTTAAAGAAAAGATAAAAATTTTGGGTAAAAAACTAAGGGAAACCGAGGTTGTTACCTTAAATCAATCTAATGATATAAATTTTTATTTAAATTCTTTAGAAGAAACCAAAAAGGAGAAAGTAGTTTTGGAAGTAGAGGTTAATTCTTTAAAACAAAAACTGCATAGTTAGGCTAGTTCTTCTCACACAGTACAAAACTTGGTGAAAGAACAAAACAATGGGGAAGGTTTAGGGTACAAAGTAGTTCCACCACCACATGAGATCCTTTTGAATACAAAATATAGACCTATTAATAACAACCCAATTAAGGATCATGTGGTGTCTACTCCTCTAGTTAGTGATCCTGATTCCACAGGTAAGCCTGTGAAATCTAACACTATACAAAAAGAGTTTACTTTGAAATCAAAAGGCAAGATGCCAGTTAAGAATTTGGATGATGCATTTAAAAGGGTTAATGTAAGGTCAGGTTCACCAACATCCATTTTAAAACCCAAATTTACTAAACCAGTTAACCACAAAGGTGTTAATCATCAAAGTCCAAACAAAGTGCAAGTTAAAGATGTTCAAAACGTTAAAACAATTAGTTTTGTTAATAAGGATGAAACATGTAAAAGAGTAGTGAAAAAACCTAACCAGACACACCTAACACCTTCACTAAACTCAACATCACATAAAAGTTTTCTTCAATCTGTAGAAGTAAGATCTTGCTACAGTTGTGGAAAACGAGGACATATTTCTACTAATTGTCCTTACTATCAGACGCACAGAAAGAAAATTGAACTTTATGATACAAAACCAAGTTTTTCTAAAATAAGATCTAACATTCCACCTAGGAGTGTTAGTGAACCTAAAGTTCAAACCATAAGTCAGTCATCTGTTTACCACAAACGTGCTTTACACAAAACTGGCTTATGGAAAGAAAAATAAAGTATAGTGTTTGATAGTGAGAACAATAAAAAGAAAGATATGCCCTCATCCTCTAAAGGACAATGGGTTGAGTTTATGATGTGTGATTCCTCTGGGTCACCCAAACTAGTTAAGGCTTAGGTCCAAAATCTGAACTAACAAGTTTCTTTGACTGGGCAGGGTGTTCACTACAATGCTATCACTAATACCTGGATTATTGATAGTGGGGCATCCAGACATATGACAGGGAATTTGTCCCTCCTTTTCAACATCAAACAAATCAAAAGGGGATATGTTTCATTTGCTGGGAACAAAGGATGTTACATGACAGCACAAGGCAAAGTGCGAAACGAGAAAGTAAAGTTGACAAGGTCAACTACGTTCAACAACTACTAACAAGTTACTTCAGTCTCCCAGATCTGTGATAAAGGTTTTAAGGTTGTATTTGACAACAAGAAGTGCTACATGTTGAAGAAGGACTACGTGATTGAGGAGGATAAGGTTCTTATGTCAGCTTCAAGATATAACAACTTGTATGTCTTGGATCTATCAAAAGCATCCACAATTGATCACACGGTTCAATGCTTCTTGTCAAAGGCAACTGAGAAGGACTCAATCTCGTGGCATACGAGAATGGGACACATCAATCCCAGGAAGATGAATCATTTAATTCAGACTGATCTAGTGAATAGTGTAAATGTCAAGAACTTCCGGCTTCCAGACTTCTGCATAGCATGTAAGAAAGGGAAATAGACCAAGAAGGCCACAAGGCAAAGAAAGTTAATTCTATTGATATGCCTCTCGAGCTTCTACACATAGATCTGTTTGGCCCTGTCAGCACAAAGAGCATTGCTGGAGATCTGTATTGCTTTGTAGTAAGAAATGATTACTCAAGATTCTCTTGGGTGACGTTTCTGAAAGCCAAATCAAAAACTTTTGAATCATTCAAACATCTGGTAACTACATTGGAATCATTCTACAAGCTGAAAGTTAGGCAAATCGATTAGACAATGGCATAGAATTCAAGAATCAGTGGATGGAGGCATACGTTAGAGAAAGAGGAATTGTTCATCAATTCACCTCTGCCTACACTCCATAGTTGAACGGCGTAGCTGAAAGGAAGAATCAAAGTTTGATAGAGACTTCCAGAACAATGCTAGCTAACTCGACACTACCTATTCAATTCTGGAATGAGGTAGTGGCAAATGCTTGTTACACGCGTAATCGAGTCTTAGTGGTCAAACGACATGGGAAAACATGTTATGAACTACTCCAACGACGTAAACCTAACTTGGAGTATCTAGAACCGTTTGGCGCACCATGCACATTATTGAAGAAGACTCAGACTGGGAAGTCCAACGAGAAGGCAGAAGAAGGTGTCTTTCTCGAATACAACATACAAGACAAGAGAGTTTACAACAACTCAACGGGCCAGGTGGAAGTGTGGTGCAATGTTGATGTTCAAACCCCCTAGCTGGGAAAGGACCCTCATTCTTCTTTGACTATGATGGATTCTTTAAATACTTCAATCTACTGCCTTCTCATACTGATGACGAGCTTTCTGCTAGGATGATGTACAGCGCTCTAACACTCCTCCACCAGACTCGACATCAACTAGTCCATTAGATGATTCTTCTAGCCCTTCAGGGGGAAACCTTAAAGTAAGTGAGTCTTCATCTGATGATGAGGCAGTTGAGACTCCAAATGTGGACCAGGAGGAACAGGTTCCCACTAATGAACGTACACAAGCATCAAATCCTGATGCCTCTGACACTTGGAACCTCACACTCCAACAGCTACAGAGACTGAACCTGAGTTTAACAATCTGGATAATGAGGTGATTGTTCCAACAACTCCCAGCTCTTGACTAAATGTTATCATCCCTTGGACAATGTCATTGGGGATGTTCGATTGAGAGTACAGACAAGGAATCAGCTATACTCAGCTGATTATGCCTCGGTAATGGAAAAAGGATATCTTCACGATGCTGCATATTGATGTCTTGTGTCTCAATTTGAGCCAAAATATGTGAGTGAAGCCTTAAACGATGAGGCATGGGTTAGTGCAATGCAAGAAGAACTCCTACAGTTCAAGAAGTTAGGAGTATGGACCCTTGTGGACAAACCAAAAGGTGCTAAGGTGATTGGCACTAAATGGGTGCTAAGTGCAAGGAAGATGACCAAGGGGTCATAATCAAGAATAAGGCTCGACTTGTAGTTCAAGGATTTCAACAAGTGGAAGACATAGATTACAATGAAGTGTTTGCACCAGTGGCAAGGATGGAAGCAATACGTATATTTCTAGCCTATGCATCCTACATGAAGATTAAAGTTTGTCAACTAGAAGTGAAGAGTGCATTACTTCATGGTGAAATCCGTGAGACGGTCTATGTCAGTCAACCCGAAGGATTTGAGGATCCTTATCACCGGGATAGCGTTTACAAATTGGACAAGGCTCTTTACGGGCTCCATTGCCCCTAGAGCCTGGTATGAGAAACTCTCAACTCATCTTTTGAAACACGGTTTTCACAGAGGAGTGATTGACTGTACATTGTTCATCAAAGAAAAAGATGACGATTTACTACTGGTACAGATTTATGTTGATGACATAATCTTTGGTTCCAAAAACGATGAATTATGTAAAGAATTCGAATCTGTAATGAAAGTAGAGTTTGAGATGAGTGCCATGGGGGAGATGAAGTTCTTTCTCGGCTTACAGGTGGATCAGACACCAAAAGGAATCTTCCTACATTAGACCAAGTATGTAGGAGATATCCTCAATCGATTCGACATGGAGAATGCTTCAGCAACTGGAACTCCACTTGCCACGAACCATGATGTGGCACCCGACGAAAATGGTGAACTGGTTGATGCCGCCATGTATAGATGAATGATCGGATCTCTCATGTATCTTATAGCCTCGCGTCCTGATATCATGTACGCCACGTGTCTTTGCTCCAGATATCAGGCGAAATCAAAAGTAAATCATCTCATCAGGGTTAAAAGAATCTTTCGTTATCAGAAGAGTACTCCAACACTCGGGTTGTGGTATCCTCATGATGATGAATTTGAGCTTACAATGTATAGTGACTTGGATTACGGTGCTTGGAAGATGAATTACAAGTCAAGATCAGCGGGATGTTAGTTCTTTAGTAGATAGTTAGTCACCTAGCAGTGTAAGAAGCAGACCTCAGTTGCTCTGTCAACATGTGAAGTTGAATACGTTATTGCT
Organism: Flaveria trinervia; assembly: GCA_025506515.1. Taxonomy (NCBI): domain Eukaryota; kingdom Viridiplantae; phylum Streptophyta; class Magnoliopsida; order Asterales; family Asteraceae; genus Flaveria; species Flaveria trinervia. The sequence goes on along the minus strand of CM046452.1, from coordinate 54,465,706 downwards.
GCTAGTTGTTGTTCACAAATAATTTGGATTCAACAGCAAATGCGCAACTACGGTTTGCAATTTTCTAACACTCCTATTTTTGTTGATAATTCTGCTGCTATTGCTGTAAACAAAAAGCCGGTCCAACATCCTAAAACTAAACACATCAGTATTAAGTATCACTTATATGTGACTTTTTTGAAAAGCAATTAATCGATGTTGTTAAAATTAATACTGATTTTTAACGTGCCGACCTCTACACAAAGGCATTTGACAAACCTAAGTTTTTATATCTTTTAGAGGTTAATGGTGTGAAAAAGAAAAGTGATGTGATTCAAGAAGAAGAAAGTTCATAGTTCGACTAGTGTACTTATTTTATTTTATTTTCTTGTCTATTAAAATCCAAAAACACAAAAAAATTCAGTTTTAGTATTTTAGGGGGAGAATAGTCTTAGGTTAGTATTAATTTGCAGTATTTATTTACTTAAAAAACGAGAGCGGAGGGCAGTTTAGCTGAAAGAAGTGAAATCATCTCGGTGATTTTGATTCAAAGCTTATGGAAAGTGATAGTACACAGGAAACGAATTGGTTGGGACTTCAAAACTAGTTTGCTCATAATGCGAAAGTCAAAGTACAAGTATGAGAAGTCTAAGCACAACTAAAGAAAAATGATAGTTAAACTTGTTTGCTACTGAGGTAACATAGAGAAAGTAGACCTAGAGGTTGCTAGTTCCTTATATGATGTGTCGGTAGATTCACATAATAGATGAGTAGACTTCATTGGTGAATTAAAAATTTAAACTAACTTGTTCAACTTGTTGTGGGTTCTCATCTTATCCCTGGTTAACACAATCAAAGCATTTCCAATTAGGGGTGACGAGCAAAATAAACGCCACAAATGTGTGCAGATGACTATAAATATGAACAAAGCACATGTAAAAACTACTAAAAGCAATCAAGCTAATGACTAATGTTGTTGGTGCGTTGTGTGCAAAAGAAAAATAAATGGTCTAACAAGAAGATAGATTGTGTGCCTCTCTACTATGCGGTGGCACTGACCTGGGATAAGCATAACCTAAATATTCTAGAATTCATTATTGTTTGCGCCTCTCTGTTGTGCGATGGCACTGACTTGAGGCTTGGCATCTCTTTGAAATCTCTTAGATCAGTCTCTTCTTGTCCAATACCCGTGGACCGCTCAAAAATATCCCGTGGAATGCTGATTACCATATAAGTGTGAGATCGACAAATGCTTGTTGAAATAATTAAACCTAATTCATCACCGAAGTAAGTCAAAAGTCTGTGTATGGATTTAAGTGGACAAACATACTGACAATCATCGTGGCTGCAATTCTTGAAAGTCAAAATCATTGTGTGCATCTTGTAGCTCTAGTATGATTTCTTGAAAGTGCTAGTGACTCTCAGACAAAACAAGAATCTAGCATCAAGGTGCATATTTAAAAAAGGGGTTCCCAAACGATTCTGATATACTTGTATGATTTCATAATGAATTGTTCTAGAAATGATCAAATTAACTTGTAGCTGTTATGCTCAAACCCTTAACTACAAAAATATGTCTTGTTTTTCTTTTAAATTTCAAAGTTATTTTCTATTTTCTAGTCGCTTTTAGGTTAGATGTCGAACTATACAACTGGATGTACTTTGTGAATCACTAACTAAAAGGGGTCACGTCTGAGGTGACCAATCGGTTATAAATTAAAAGGATCACGTCTGAGATGATCAATCGGCTTTAAACTAAAAGAATCACATCTGAGGTGATCAAATGGTGTTAAAAGGTCATAATGTTTATCAAAGGTTAACATTTTAAAGGGTTGAAAGTGTATGAGGTCAAACTCTTGAGTATGAGCCAATCGTATGGGATTGAATCATAAGTATGAGCCAATCGCATGATTGAACCGTAAGTATGAGCCAGTCACACGATTAGACCATGAGTATGGAACAACCATGCGATTGGACTACAAGAATGAACAAATCGTATGAATGGATGAAGGAGTATGATCCAGTCGCATGATTGAACCCCAGTCGCACGACTGAAGCATGAGTATGGGCTCAATCGCACGACTGGAGCATGAGTATGGGTCCAGTCGCACGACTGAAATTTAGAAGAGTATAAATAAGGGGGTCAGTCGGTTGTAACCCTTACCACCCTTCAAAGCTCTCTGAAACTGCTCATACGATGATACTCTGCCATAACTTCATTTGCCTGTTCTTACATACTGATTGTGATCCTAACTAATTCCTCATTCATCTAAAGGTATTATGAGACTCAAATAGACCCTAATGATCGGTTTATTCGAACCCTATGGGCCGATTCTGTTAAAATCAAGAACCGAGATTAAATCTTAATAATAGACCACTTAACTGGACATAAATGTTGATTTAAAGGACATTAAGTGTTATTTCGAGTCTCTGCGAGTCTAATGCATCTAAACACGAAGGCTAATATCATGTTTTCACAAACATTCAATTCTAGGGTGTTCAACAGTGTAGAATACGAATGGTCATGCTGATGAACTCCAATCGCATGATTGAGCCAGGCGAATGACTCAATCACATGTATGAATCATGCTTATGGGTTCAGTCAAATGACGGACTCAACCGCATGGGGTAGCATACATCTAAGATCAGTTGCAGGCTCAATCGCATGACTGAACTCAGCCGCAGGCTCATCGTACGACTGAACTCAATCATACAACTAACACCCAACCGTATGGTTCAGTCATATGACTGAACCAATATGATAAAAACAGCTTAAGTTTCAATTGTCATCTCCTATACACAACTCTAATGTATATGTTTCTTGTGTTACAACAACATGGCTGATAAATGGACGATGAGCCCTAGCACAACATCTGTGCTCATCCAGATGCTTCTACTCAGAATGCTTCTGAGCTTGCGGGGATCATTTCCTTTCTCAGGAGTTCGAGTATCTTCAAGGCCATATCTACACCTTCCACTCCATACAGATTACTACAGCAAACCTCTGGGAAGGGGCTACTGTTGATAGGTCCACTGAGCCATACAGTATCCGGAGCTCGATCTTCGGACAGGAGATCAGTGTTACTGTAGTCGATCTTAGGCAAGTCCTTGATTTGGGTGAGGATGGTGACCACCCGACCAAACTACATCCTCTGACCATTAGAGGATGATTTTTGAGGATGAAGTACACTGGGGACATCAACGCAAGTGTACTCAACAAGAGTAAGCTGTGACCCCAGTTTAAGTACTTATCCCATGTCATCCTGAAGTGCATAGCTTCGAAGAGGGGAGGTTTGAAGAGATGTCAGATCAAATCTAGAACGCATATGTTTCTCTGGTGCTAAACCAGCCGTTCAGTTTCTCCCAAAAGATATTCTCCTACATGGTCGAGAACATAGAGGCCAAGGGCAAGGAAGGCTTGTACATGTATCCAAGGTTTTTGTAGATGATCATTGATCAGAAGCTTCCTTCACTACCGAAAGAGAGGGATGATGCGGTTGTCCTGGAGATTATGGATGATATGACATTGGGTTGGATGAAGGTCTACCGGGGGAGCAAGTGAAGCCACCTGTGAGGAGCTGTTTGGTCATTTGGCCAACAAGGAGTATGTGGCACCATCTCGCAAGAAGTGGCGTCACGATGATAGCGACTGATGTTGAGCCCATCATGGCACCTACAGATGAAGACGACGACGACGCTGATTAGGGTCAAGGTGGTGAGGCACCTGGTGGAACAAAAAGGGCTGCCTTCCACCAAGACTTCTTGATAGATGAGGATGAGGAGTCAGATGATGAGCCTCTAGTGAGGACTGTTGGGAGCCGAGCTGTGGCCACAGATAGAGGGATAGAGGCGGTTGGCAAATGCCAGGCTGAGTCAAGGGGTGCCGCTGCTATTGTTACCAATCCTACTTACACCCCTGACCAGCCCAGCAACCAAGGGGGAGAGCCTATTGCAAAGGGCTCCAGGAAAAGAGAATGGCCCATCCCCATGGGAAGAAGAGTAAGAGGTTGAGATTTACTTTGATTAATTCTTCTACTACTACCACCACCCCACCACACCCACTACTGCTACCACTCCAGCCACCACCACTACCACATCTCCTACCACCACAACCACAACAACTACTACTACTACTACTACTACTACCACCACCACTCTTCCCACTACCAATATCACTCCTCCCATCACCACTACCACAGCCACTCCAACACACCCCACTCCAATTCCACCTGCCATATTCACCACATCCACTACTAGCACCACCAGTCACCAAGCCGGTCCCTCCACCCAATCTACATTTACAGTTGGACCCACTCTACCCAATATCGAGTTAGAGGAACAACTTGCTAACCTTAACAACATTGTGCTAAGGCTGCTTGCCACCGATGAGCTAAGGCTACACAGCTAAACAAGTTGATGGAGGTGAATGCAGCTCAGGCAAAGCAGATTGTACAGCTCAGCGAGAAGAGTGCCCAATATGAGAGAGCTCTAGGCCGAGCCCACCATGCACTTACTAGTCAAAATAAGTTGGTGCTGGCTTCGGTAAAGAGGACAGAGGATTTGGAGAAGAAGAACAAGATGACTTTGCTCAAGCTTAAGGGATCAAAGGATTAGCCATTAAAGATTAAGGATGATGATGGTGATGATGATGATGATGATGATGATGATGATGATGATGATGATGATGACGACGACGACGACGAGGATGAGATGAATCTGAAGATGAAGAAGATTTGATGAAGGATAACCGAGTGGTAAAGATAAAGAGGATGATGACGATCAAGAAGGTGATGCTGCTGCATCAGCCTCTACTAAAGCGCAGGAGAGGCGCACAAAGTGAAACCAAGATCAAGGAGCATCATCCTCGGCTCCTCCAGCTGAAAAGACGACAAATCAAGGCAAAAGTAATGATCAGATGTCTTTGTATTTAAAAATTTTGTACTTAAATTATGTATTAATGTAATTAATGATTATTGATGTTTAAATGTGTTGATTAATGATTTATGTGTGATATTCTTAATGTTTAATCAAACAGATGAAGATCGAAAAACAGATGAATATGATGTTGCTCCCCTTCAGCAAGTCAAGACTCAACTTACCATGATTCTTAACTTGCTAGGGATGGTAAGAAGGTTAGTGAGCTACACTCCCAAAGAAGGAGAAATCATTCATGATTTGACCAATGACCAGCTAGTTGAGATATTCTGACTCAATCCTAATGAAATTGTCAAAGATGCTCCAGAAGTCGATGTACTGAGTGATGAGGAGTTACAGGATGTTGATGAGATTGAGATTGATGATGTTACAGCTGAGCATTATCTAGAGTACACTGACCATGAAGGTAATGGTATCCCCACTTAGGTGATACTTTTGGTAGTGCTACATTTGAGAAGCTAGAAGAGAAGGAAAAGGAGAAAGGAAAAGATGAAAGCCAAGCCCAAGCTTTAGATGCTAATGCTGATATCAACAAAGCTGAATGGGTAGCTAGTTTTGTAGAAATGAAAGCCTAACGCACGCCCCCGAAGTAGAATGCCTACACAATGCTTTATAGACTCAAACAATGTTAGAAAGTGTCTGGAAAGATTATAGTGTGGGCTTATTTTGAAGATTTGGATGTACATGCTATAAAGAAAGAGAAGGGGATTGAGTACTTCAGATATCTTCATGATCTGAAGAATCTCCCTGGTTTTGAGCTCAACCGACTGGCATGCTTAGATTTGCTATATGCTAATCCAAGGAAGATGTCAGGTTGGTTTGAGGCTGCGTTAAAGAAGGAATACCACACCAGGTGGGTAAACTTCAGAGCTCAACAACCAAAAAGGTTCATATATAAGTCTGAAGTGGACCCTATATTTGGGAAGCTTAAAGTTGTGCTAAAGTGGAGTCCCCCACACACAATGTCAAAGATTCCTTACAAGAAATGCCTCAGGACTTCACTCCACACTTCAAATGGTGGTATTATGACTGGCGAATAGGGGAAGCGGTCATACTTTTGAACAGAGATAGAAAAATAGAGACAATCAGGGTATTCGACCCAATGTGGCTTACTAACTTGTCAGCATAAGATGTCTATACATTGTACAAGTGGCCACTGTTCTTTGATACCCAAGATATTGTACAAGCTCTACAGTTTCAACATGTGATAACACTCTACTTTGCTTTTGAAATACATGCAGGAGTCACAAAAGAGGAGAAGTACAAGAAATTCCAAGAACATGTGAAGAATGTTAGACGATAGAGAAAACTAGGTCCAAGGGGGAGTTTGTAGATATATATGTACCTAGTTTATGTGCTTAAATGTAAAAGTCTTTCATGTCTTAAATATATGTAATTTGAAAATGTAATGAAATATGATATATGATTTGATGTCTATTTATCTTTAATTCATACGTATGACTTATTATATAGGTTTGAGGTTGTTATACACAAGTCTAAGTCAATAATGATTGAGTAATGTGTTCTACATAGTCGGATGATTATTCATGCTAATGTTCCATACTTATGGACCATATGCATGAATACATCATGCTTATGGACCAGTCGCACGACTGAACCAGGAGACTGGATCAGTCGTATGATTGAGACATAAGATTGACTCAGTCGCACGACTGAACCTTCAGTCGTGCGTATGGATCAATTGCATGATTCAGTGGCACGACTGAACCTTCAGTCGTGCGTATGGATCAATCGCATGATTCAGTCGCACGAATGAACCATGCTAATGGTTCAGTCGTAAGAATGGAAACCAATAACCTAAAAATACCACCTAATTTGTTGAAAAACATTACACTTGAAGAGATATTACACATAAACATAACCCTAGCCATCTAGAGCGTCCCAAAACAGCCTGTCCAAGTTCATAGTTCGTTCCTGATCGATTCCTATTCATTCTTGACATTTTAATTCAGTCTTATATCGATCTGGTAATCTTTCTCACTGAACAGATCACCAATCAAATAGGATTCCGCACTATATGATCCGGTATAACGCAAAATCAGTCAGTACTTCGTACGTACACGGTCCATTACAGTTCTGGTCCTGATTAACTGTTTGATCTTGATTTAGTTACAAACTGTTTTAACAAATCTTGTGAGCATGTTTCAGGATCTACAGACATACTACCTTTGGTGATCTTGATCCAAGATTTAAGCTAAGAAGACCTTCAAGCTATACATATTGAACTTCAGTTGTAACTAACTTTGCAAATGAAGTTTCTATCAACACAACAATGACAAATTCAGCTTATACATCTGAGATGCCTTAAAATTCTAGCTCAAAGGCTCCACAACTAGATAAAGAAGCTTCAAATGTAGTAGAAAATGGTGGTGGTGATAGTGATCAAGAATTTCTTGATGTTGACAATCACTACTTAGAAAAAAACATCAATGATGTCACACACTCTTTGGATCAAGTATCTCTTGACAAGTGTGACGATGTGGTAGGAGAAACATCAATCCAAGATCTAAATTTCTCTAATTTAGATCTCTCTTAGAAACTTGTTGTGATCCCTTAGCTAAGGATCCACAAATCTCATCCCACCATAAACATCATTGGAGATGTTGACACAAGGGTAAGAACAAGAGGACAACCCATGAAGCAAATGTTTGTCTTCACTCTTGTTTCTTATCTTAGATAGAGCCCAAGAAGATTGATGAGGCTCTGAAGGATGGAAGTTGGGTTGAAGCTATGCAAGAGGAGCTTCTTCAATTCAAAAAGCAAAAGGATTAAAACCTATGTCCTCTTCCTCATGGAAGACTACTATAGGAACCAAACAGGTATTTAGTAATAAGAAAGATGATAGAGGACTTGTCATCAAGAATAAAGCTAGACTAGTTGTTCAAGGGACACACAAGAAGAAGGAACTGACAACACTGATGTCTTTGCTCCTGTAGCAAGACTGGAAGCTGTTAGGATATTCTTGGCTTTTGCTACATCCAAAAACTTAAAGGTCTATCAACTTGATGTCAAGTGTGCTTTTCTTTATGGGGAAATTGATGAAGAGGTGTATGTCAAACAACCATGTGGTTTTACAGATCATGATAATCTTGATTATGTTTACAAGCTTGATAAAGCTCTTTATAGGCTGCACGAAGAACCAAGGAAATGGTATGAGACTCTATCTCAGTATCTCTACAAGCATGGATACAGAATGGGTACTATAGATGGAACTCTCTTCATCAAAAGACAAGAAAGTGACTTGATGCTAGTTCAAGTATATGTAGACGACATCATCTTTGGTTCAACTAATCCAAGGCTCTACAAAGACTTTGAGAAGCTGATGAGGACAAATTTGAAATGAACGCCATGGGGGAAATCAATTTCTTTATAGGAATTCAAGTGAAGCAAGTTGAAGATGGCATCTTCATAAGTCAGTCAAAGTATGTTCAAGACATACTCAAAAGGTTCAACATGACTGACTGTAAGATTACTAAGACATACATAGCACGAAACCACTCCCTTGGGTCTGATCTTGAGGGGGAGTGTGTGGATGAACACCTTTACATAGTTATGATTGGGTCTCTTATGTATCTTACAGCTAGCATGCCTGATATCATGTTTGCCATATGTATTTGTGCAAGATATCAAACCAACCCCAAGATGTCACATCTTATAAGTGCCAAAAGAATTCTAAGATACCTCAAAGGTGCCTCAACACTTGTGGCCTCTTGTATCCCAAAAACTCTGACTTCAATCTGTATGCATATACAGATAGTGATTATGGTGGCTGCAATATGAATACAAAGTCTACATCTGTGGGACGTCAGTTTCTTGGTGGAAGGGTTATCTCATGGCAATGCAAGAAACAATCCTGTGTCTCTGCATCAACTGCTGAAGCTGAATACATTGATACTGCAAGCTATTGTGCTCAAGTGCTTTAGATTCAAAATCAGATGCTTGACTATGGATAAACTTCAAGGACACTCCCATTCACATAGACAACAATAGTGCTATCTCTATCACTGAAAATCCAGTACAACACTCTAGGACAAAACATATCAATATCAGGTATTATTTAATTAGAGATAACTTTGAAAAGGGATTAATCAAACCAGGCAAGGTTAACACAAATGAACAATATGCTGATCTGTTCATCAAAGCTTTTGATGAACAAGGATTCAAGTATCTTATATCAACTATTGGGATGATTAACTCTGAGTCACTTTTCTTAAAACTTATCTAATATTTCTAAAACCCGTGTGTCCTAAGTTGTCTATTCTATCACCTTAATAAGCTCTTATTTTCTCTGGATGAAATTTTTTAGAAGAACTTTCCTTAGATTTTTGAAAAATCTTGGTCTTTTCCTTTGGAAGATATAGTTTTATCTTCGGAAGAAACTTATGCCTTTAAAACAAATAACTGCCTTAGTAATTGCCATCAGAAGAAATGTCTAAAATCTTTCCGAAACTTAAAATTCTCTCTTAGGCACTTACATGTTTGCAAGGAAAATATTCTTCCTAAGCAAAAACAACTCTCGGAAGCTTTATTCTAACTGAATAAACTTTTAAGTTAATTTTCTTCCGAAGCAAAATTTTCAAAAACTCTCAGGAAATTCTTCAGAAGTCATTTTGGCTTCGGAATTTTTTCATTAAAACTTTTGAAGACAATTTACCTTCAGAACATTTTTGAATTCTAAGAAAACTACTTTTTAAGCAAAAATAAAACTTCTTTTTCAGAGGTGGGACCGACATCCGGACTTCAAAGTTTATCATCTTTCATTAACTTTGTCTTAAATCCTGTTCATATAAACCCAACGGTTTCCCCCTTTTTCTATCATCTTCATCTTTCCTCCAAACCTAAGTTCCTAAAATTCTCTTTGTAACCGCCTTCATTCTTTCTTTCCTTCACCATTAAGCTTTCCTAAATGGCCAACCTTGACAGAAGAAATGACCCTGATTTCACTATGCAGTTACACATGCAACATAATCAGGTTGCCCTGTTAAACACGGAGAAAGATCCACGACTTTCTCAGAGGTTTGCCAATTCTTGGCTTTGTTTAACTATTCCACCTCCCTTACCTTCAATCCTGTTATTTATGAGGATCATCTGCTTGATTTCTGGAAAACCTATCAAGAGGTTTTCTAGATGGGGAGAAGGCACTGTCTGCTATGACTGGTTAGTAAGATTGAGATTCTTAATATAAATCGAGTATGGTAATCAAGTCAATGATTGAACGGTGAAAACAAACAATCAAAGAACATTCAATGCAAAAATTATACTCATAAATGCTTTTGTATATATTGATGAAAGTGACTGATTACAGAGAATAAAAGACAACAAAAGATTCTCTATGTCTATCAGCCGTCACCTCATGTACGAGGTTTTCTATTCTACTTATAGGCAGACAAGATGCCTTTTACAAAATGACTAAACTACCCCTGACCTATTACATCAGAACTAGTCTAGGTCTTGATCTGCATCTTTGCTTGTTCATCCGCATTAGTTAACTTGATCAACATTTCTTCACTTGACCATCTGCATTTGTATGCTGGTCATCCGCATTGGTTAATGGGGATGAACAAATACTTTTGCACATTTATTCAGTCATCCGCATTTGTCAAATGCGGATGAGCAAAGTCTTGTCGGCATTGATTCTTGGTCTTTCTCATTTGTCAATGTGGAAGAACAAATACTTGTCCGTATTTGTTTTTTGTCTTCCGCATTGACAAATGCGAAAGACTATACTTGGTTTTTCTTGAGCAGGATGTTCATCCACATTTCTTCTTGGACTTATGTGAGGATTTTGCTGGGTCTTGTGATGGTGAAGAAGGTGTTGCACGTGCTGGATTCAAAATTTCCTGATCATGTTAACAAAATCTTAAGCATCTGACATTTTATCTCTGCTTAGTACATGAATCTTCATTCTGCTCATGTTGTGAATGGCTTGAAGTGGTAGTTTCTTGAGTGAGATTGGTTCCCAAATTGACACCGTAGAAAGCCCATCCCTATGAGTTAGAAGAGCACCATTTACATTAACTTCAAGTTTAACAATGTTGCCCACTACAGTGGAGTCTTCTTTTTTTTCTTTTGTCTCTTTTGGCAATGATACGATCATAAGCCATTTTGAGCAACTTGATTCACTTAGGAGAAGTACATATCTTGCTCTCCTAGTTTATTGTTTATTTCCTTGAAGTGTCTGGTATAGATATGGTGAATGTAGGATTCATCAAGCAACCTTACTTCATATCCACTAAATAGCCTTATTTCAGCACCCTCCTTTCCTCCCCACTTTCTTTCAATCACCATCTCATAGGTTTTTTCATTACAATACACATTTGAAATGGGTGTAGAGGAAGGAGTACCAGACACCATTTTTCTCTTTAAAGATTCTGTTGGTTTCACTTTCAACTTAGGAAACACAACTTCTTCTGCTTGCTTTATCTTCTTCTTCTCAAGGGGATTAATAATGACCTATCTTTCTCATGCATATTGCCTTTAATGATTTGAAATTATCAGTTCTTTTGAACATTCTAAGTATGCTTTCAAATTCATATCCCCTGAACATAGCAGAGTGATTGATCAATTCCAGTTGAGCTAGTTCTTTTAGGTCATCGATCTCCAGGGAATTTAAAAAAGCAGAGTACTCTATAAAGAATTGGACCAGCCCAGAGATCCTTTTAACCATAAACATATTCCAAGTCCTGTCATACTTCCATGCAATTATTTTCTGATCTACTTTGCCTTTTGGAGTAGACACACCTCTAATTAACTCAGCAATAGTTAACCCTTCTTGTAGTTTTAATTGTGAGGGTTCTGCAAACCATTCAGGGTATTTGTGGAGTACAGGAGCCAACAATTCTTGATCTGTTTGTTTTAGCAGCATGTCTTGAGCAGTTACTCTTGATCTTGGCTTTTTGCTTATGATTTCTTTTTCCAGCTGCTTTAGTCTATCTTTCTTTTCAATAATCATTTGGAGAGTTGCAGCCCTTAATGAGTTTGTTTTCATATTTCCAAGCTTCCTTCTTGTGAAGCCTTGGATTGAGAGATAATCCTTCATTTCCTTATCTAACATGCTATAAGAATCAGGAAAGAGTGGTTTAGGTGTTGAGGTTGATTTCTTCATAGCAGACAATTTTGGCACAGGAACCTTTCTGGTGAATGATCTTTCATACTTAGTTTCAAAGGTTGGATCTAGCAGTTTATTAACCTTTTCTTCTTCTTCCTTCATCCTTCATATGTCATACCAAAGACTACATCTAGATCATACCCGTGATTGATCAAAAACATTGCTTTTATCATCAGGTCATCAGTTTGAGCTTTTAACACCATTTCCTCTATTGCTTGTTCTGTTTTCATAGAACTGTCCATATGAACATCCTTTTCAGCATCATAACCTCCAGCTATCTCTCTTTCTTCCAGATCAATAATAACAACTTTTTCTTAAATTGAGCTTCAGCCTGCTCATGTTCTTCAAGAAATTGAGCTATAGCTGCCAAGCTTCTAGGATCATCTTTCTTATTTTTCTTCACACTCTCTTCTTCAACCATTGGTCTTTTTCCCTTAGCCTTTTCAGCTAAATATTTCCTCTTCCTGGAGTATGTTTGAACTTGTGGACTAGTAGAGGATTTAGTCTTTTCAATCTCTTCAGGCAATTTTTCAGCCTTGGTTTGTTCTTGATCATCAATTTCTATTTCCTCCTTTTCTATTTCTTTTTCCTCCTTATCTTTTTCTTTTTCACAAAATTCTCTCATCATTTCTTTTTGTTCCTCAGATAGTGCCAGAGCAGGTACCATGTGCATACTTAACTCTTTCTCCAAGGGAACTGGAGATTGAGGGATGATTATAATAGGTTCAATGTCAGTCCTCTGATTATTCATAAACTCCTAAAATTCATCATCTATACTGAATTCTTTAGAGGTAAAGCTATCTAGAGCACTGATTAGTTCTTTAAATTCTACATTCTCAATTTGAGTAGCCTCTGATTGCCCAGAATAAATCACAATTTCTAAACTTGGTTCCTCGTTCTTTGTTTGGCTTGCATCTTCTCCTTGTTCATCATTCTCAGAGGAAGATTGTTTTTCATCATCAATAACTCTTCTTCATCATTTTTGTTTTCTCCAGCCACAACACTTCTTGAATTTCAATTAACATTTCAAGTTCATAGATCCTTTTATTTGACTTTCAAATTGACTTTGAAGATTGGAGATGATCTCTGCTTGTTCTTCAATAATATCTTCTTGCTCTTCTATTGCTATAGTTTGAATGGCAAGAGTATCAACATGGCCACTTACTTCTTCTCTGGAATGGTTAAGAACTACTCTTAAGTATTCAATCTCTTTCTCTTTTTTCAACTTCATATTTTTTTGTTAACTCTTTTAGCTCATGCTCTTTTTCATCCAATTCTAGAATTCTATCATCAATGATTCTGTCCCTCCTATTCAGGATTCTCTCTATTCTTTCAACCTTTTGCAACAGTTCAGATATCAACTCATCTTTTTCATTCGGCCTATTTACATTTGATTCAGCAAAGCTCTCTGAGGGAGCAGTCTCAGAAGTTGCTCTCTTTACAGGCATTTGAACATGTTGGTCCTCCTCATCTGAAGATGATTTGGATGCTTTAGATATGCTAGTTTAGTCTCCAAACTCAGTTGGGTAATCATGGGTAGGGAATGGTTGATGTGGGGAAGTTGGTGAGTGATGAGGTGAGTAATGAGGTGGTGAAATTGGTTGTGGTGTTCGTTGCGGTGTTGGTTGTGGAGATGGTTGTGGTGTTGATTGTGGAGAAGATACAACTGGTGATGCATAATCATGAATTTCAGTTCCAGTGTGAGATTCATCCCTTTCATCATCCTGGGGTGACACTGACCTTTGTCTATCAGCACCACCAGCTTGCTTATTAGCATCTTGTTCATCATTGTGATCTTGAGCATCTTGTTCTTCTCTTTGTTCTTCTTGATTGATCTGTTGAAGCATCCAAGGAAGAAGAGGTGAGTGAGCTCCATTGTAAAAGTTTCTTGGATCCTTCTTCTTAATGTACTTGTATGATCTTGCATCATAATTAGGAATATCAAGCACTACTCCCTCAGTAGCAAGATCTGGAAATGCTTCATTTATCAGGCACTGAATGAATCTCGGATACATCAAGAACTTGTATCTTCTCCCCTCTCTTGTATGTTTGAAATCAGGCCATTAATTACATAGGCAGACATGTTGAATGGCCTGTTTGTACAGAGAGCTCAAATTGCTGAGGAAGTGGAGATTGGAATATCATTCCATCCTATTTTTCTCTTGGATAAGCAATGCTGAAACATGTGGATTAGAAATCTCCAAGGCAAATCACTAATCCTTTTACAATTTGTTTAGCTTCAAATCCTCCTTCATAACCAATCTCAGCAAAGAATGTGGTTATTTCATCATCATCCAGCTCTAGTGCTGCATCAGCATCACCAAAATGCAAGCATCTTCTTACAGAATCTTCAGAGATGCTTAGAGTATGATCATTTTCAATTCTTCCAGATAAAGTTCTAACACCATCTGCTTCAGTTACTTCAGCTGAATTCCGGAAAGACCTTATGAGGTTCTCATAGATGGTGGGTCTAACAGTGATAGCATAAGCTACCGTTGTTGTAGAGATGAATCTGATAATATCTCAGAATCCCTCAGCTTCTAGCACATGAGGGTTTAAATAACCGCTGACATTGTGGATCTTGCTCCATGAAAGATTTGCCGTATAATCTGCATAAAACATGTGTGTCAGTTTTGATGAAAACTCATGTCTACCGTTTATTAGTTTGACTTTTAATGGTCAAAGATGAATGTTTAACATTACTATATCATTGTTGTCACATCAAATGGTGAATTTGTTGTTCAACATTATAGTTTCTATGTTTGAACCATTTATTAGATGTTATTTCATTGATTTGTTACACATTTTCATTTTTCATCGTGCTCTGTTCTTACAACAATCATGACTATAAAGGTTTTCATGATGAGTAGAATTCCTATTAGTTTGCATGTTCATTGAAGTCGAAAATGAGTATTATATCACTTCAATAAATCGGATGTTGGTGTTCTTCATTATCATTTGGTTCTTTGTTTGATTTAGGTTTAACAGTCCGAAAGTTAGGTCTTGATGAAATTTTTGGAAATTTCACCTTGTTTTCGATGTAACTATAGTTTCAGAATCGATAACAAGAACAGGTTGAGTAGAATCACACAAAAATCTTTGGTTGTTTATGATGAAGATGATCGAAGAGGGTGTACTGTGTATTTGCGCTCGTCTCACTATAAAGTCTCTCAAATTTGAAAATTATTAAATGATCCATTTAAATTCCTTTAAATAGTCAAATAATGCATCTAAAGATTTTACAAGTTTAAGAGCAACTGCGGTCACCACTGTAGGAAATGCAGAGGTGTAAATTTTCAATCTTTAGGTCACCCGCATTTGTGTATTGTTGCAAATGCGGAAGTTAAAATTTGATAAAATAGACTGTCCGCATTTGTGTACTGTTACAAATACGGAAGTTAAAATTGAGTAACTTAAACTATTCGCATTTGATTACTGTAGTAAATACGGAAGTATAACCGCATTTGCGATTTAATTCATCTGCATTAACACTGTAGCAAATGCGGTAGTGTTGTTACTTTAGTTTCATTCAATCTGCATTTGTGCACTATGGGAAATACGAAAGAACAAAGTCAATCAGCATTTTGTAACCGCACCAAATGTGGTTGACAACACTTGTTCAGCATTGTACTGTAGCAAATGCGAAAGGGAGATGTTCATCAGCATTTGTCTACTGTAGCCAATGTGGTTCACTAAACTTGTTCAGCTTTGCTCTGTAGTAAATGCGAACGAACGAAGTTCATCAGCATTTGTCTACTGTAGCAAATGCGGCTGATTAACTTTAGTTAGCATTTGCTCACTGTAGCAAATGCGGTAGAATAAAATCCACATTTACTTCTTAACATACTAATGCGGTAGAGTACAATCTTTGTCTGTATTAGTTTCACTTTGAAATAGAGTTAGTTGCATTGGTTATATGCATGGGTTACCTTTACCCGCATAACCAATACACTTACCTGCATTAGCTTTGAACTTAATCAAAAGTTAATGTGTCTGACTTGGTTTTTCATATTATGAAGAAATGTCCTTGATTTTTCTATGAAGTTGGTGACTGTTGAGATTGTCAATTATTGCTTGGATTGACTTTTATGTTATAAGTGATACAAGCTTCCTAATTTTGACTAATCTTGGACTTTTTATGTTTCCAAGAATCTGCATAGACTGAGATACTATGGTATAACTTTTTCAACAACACCATTATTTTCTTTTTGTTTTGTTTTTATTATATAAGAGAATACTTTAATCGAGAAAAGAGAATTTATACAAACTTACTCAAAAATTTTAAATTACTCCCCCTAAAGTTTATATCCACATGTGGAAAGAAACTTTACAGACTTAAAACCTTTTGATATATTTTTGATTTTTGACAATGAAGATAAGTATACCTTTAATTGGGATCATATCAATCTTGCATTACACATGTGCATTCTATATGATAAATTTGACATGTTTATGAACTTGAAGATTGAAGGTATGTTTGTCCTCTTAAACTCTGACCTTGTTGATAATTTGATGCAAATGATATTTATCATGTTTTTGGTTGATTTAATTATTCTATATATACCTCACACACAAGCATGGAATGATCAACCATCCTTGTACAATGCATGGTAGAACTTTTTCTCAACTTTTCTTACCCTGTCACTTAAGTTATGAGATCTTATTTTCACTGATCCTTATTGGGATTCTTTTACTTTGATCCTTTTCATGAGGATCCACATTGGGATTCCTTTCACTTCACTTTGGAAGGTGATCCATGATAGGATTCTCTTGTTCATTCACTTGTAATGTATTGCTTTTGTTGATTCATCCAATTTGGATGTGTTCCTCATTGGGAATCTTTTAGATTATAACATCTGCACTATATGCACATTTCATCAAGTCTTTGCTCAGCAAAACAAAGATGAGACATGATGAGGTGAAAGAGATTCATAAAGTATCATTACCTGGTGTGTTTAGGTTACTACACACATGCATTCAGATAAGCCAATGCATACATGTACTTTGTGATGAGTGTTTCACATTGAATAAGTCTTTAATTCATCACTGCATGTATCTTTTCTTCCAAGTTGAGCCTACCAACATATCTGGTAAGTCATTTTAGTCTTTCACATTTTGAAATTAAGCACAATGAATGATATAATGACTGTAATTATATCATTTCCCCTATATTCAAGAATTCATCAAATCGATTTCTTTTTGTGGTTTTCTAATGTTTTTAATATTTTGATGTTTTTTTTATTTTATTTTTTTATGGTTTTACTCAAGGTTAATCATGCTAATTGACAAACTAGGAATTCAAACCTACTAGGTTCAAATGCCTTGGTAAATAAATCAGCTAATTGATTTTCAGTTGATACTTGAATCAATTTGATTAACCCCTTTTCAGCACAATCTCTCAAAAAGTAATATCTAATTTTAATATGTTTTGTTTTCGAGTGATGAACTGGATTATTTGTTATTAAAACAACTGTTGTGTTGTCAATGTAAGTTGGTGTGTGCAAGAAGTTAAAACCATAATCAAGCATATGGTTTTGAATCCAGAGTACTTGAGAGCAACAAGCTGATGCTGCAATATTCTCAGCTTCTGCTGTGGACACAGATACATTTGTCTGCTTCTTGCATTGCCAAGATACTAGTCTAGGACCAAGAAATTGACAACCGCTAGAGGTGGATTTTCTAGTTGAAGTTGCATCCTCCATAATCACTGTCTGTGAAGGCATAGAGATTAAATTCTCCTTCCTTTGGATACCATAACCCAAG
Organism: Flaveria trinervia; assembly: GCA_025506515.1. Taxonomy (NCBI): domain Eukaryota; kingdom Viridiplantae; phylum Streptophyta; class Magnoliopsida; order Asterales; family Asteraceae; genus Flaveria; species Flaveria trinervia. The sequence goes on along the minus strand of CM046452.1, from coordinate 54,447,900 downwards.
AGCTGGTTTGCCCTTCAGATATCTGAATATCCTCTTGACTGCATTCTCATGTGATTCTTTTGGATCAGCTTGATGTCTGGCACACACACAAACACCAAACATAATGTCAAGCCTACTAGCTGTTAGATACATAAGTGAACCAATCATTGATCGATAGTGAGTCTAATCCACTAGTTTGCCTTCAGGACCAGGTCCAATCTTCACTTTAGTATCCACAGGAGTTCTGATGGACTGACAGTCAGCAAAGTGGAATTTCTTCAACATGGTTTCCACGTATTTTGATTGATTGATGAAGATTCCATCTGCTGTTTGTTTGACTTGCATCCCTAGAAAGAAGTTAAGTTCCCCCATAGCACTCATTTGAAATTTTGAGTGCATAAGGTCTTCAAATTCTTTGCAGAGCTGCTTGTTTGTTGAGCCAAAAATGATATCATCCAAATAGATTTGGACTAACATCATGTCTTTTCCTCTTATTCTTCTGAAGAGAGTCTAATTGATCTTTCTCTTTTAATCCATGTTCAAGAAGAAAATATGATAGTGTCTCATACTACTTTCTTGGGGCTTGGTGAAGACCATACAGAGCTTTGTCAAGTTTGTTAACTCTATGAGGGAAATCTGGATCTTCAAAGCCAGGTGGTTGACTCACATAGACCTCCTCAACAATCTTTCCATATAAGAAGGCACACTTTACATCCATTTGATAAACAGTAAATTTCATGGATGCAGAATATGCAAGAAAGATTCTGATTGCTTCTAGTCTTGCAACAGGTGCAAACACTTTGTCTTAGTCAATTCATTCTTCTTGAGTGTATCCCTGTGCCACTAGTCTTGCTTTGTTTCAGATGACGATCCCTCTATCATCAGCCTTTTCCTACACAGCCATCTGGTACCGATAGGGTATTGTCCTTCCGGAAGATCTACCAGTTGCCGTACTTCTTGCTTTTTGAATTGGAGCAATTCTTCCTGCATTGCTTCAATCCAGCTATTGTCTTGAAGTACCTCTTTGATGTTCTTGGGTACTGTTTGACACAGAAAGCATGAGAACGAACAGATGTTTGCAATACTAGACTTTCTTCTTGTCACCCTCTTATTAAGATCACTAATAATGGTTTCACCTGGATGATTCTTGTGTATTTTGGTGGTTGGAATGAAGTCACCATCAATAGTTACATCAAGATTGGAGACATTCAGTTCATTATGGTTAGAGGCACCTTCATCTTGTACTGTTGTGGAATTATGAAGATAGTCAGACTCCGTTTAAGTTCCTGCTTCAGCTTCAGCAGCAGTGTGATTACTTTCATCATTTGATGTTCTTTGTGTTTCAGCTGGAGGAGTAGCTTGTTTTTGATTTCTAATCTCAGTTGATAGATCATCTGAGTGTGATGGTAATAGGCTTGGTCCTCCTTCAGTTGAAACACTGATTTTGTGATGATTGTTTGATGGGATCAGCTTGAAGAGGAACGTCTTTATCAGAAGTAGGAGGAATCAATGGAAAGTCATTTCTTATTTCTACAGTTGAAGAAGTGTCACCTGAATAGAGATTTCCTGCATCAGACAAGTGAAATTGCTCAAATGATTTTGTAAAAGAGTCAATATTAAACAACCAGTTGGGACCATTTATAGATTTGGGAAATGAATGTTCCTTGAATTGAACATTTGTTGATTCATCAGTAATGTTTAATCTAGGATTAAACACTCTATAAACCTTTGAAACAGAATAATAACCTACAAAGAATCCTTCATCAGACTTGGATGAAAAATTTCCCAAATAGTCTCGGTTGTTTAATATTGAGACAGGACTACCAAATGATTTGAGAAATCCAATAAATGGTTTCCTATGAAAGAGCAATTCATATGGATTCATGTTACTTTCTTTAACAATTAGAGTTCGATTTTGTACAAAGCACGATGTATTAACTGCTTCTGCCCAGAAGGTGATTGGCAGTTTAGCATTAGCTAGCATTGTTCTTGCTGCTTCAATCAGTGTTCTATTCCTTCTTTCAGCTACCCTATTTTGTTGAGGAGTTCTAGCTGCACTGAATTGATGAGCAATGCCTTTGGTTGCACAAACGGAACTTATTTCTTCATTTTTGAATTCAGTTCATTATCACTTCTGATTGTTTTGACCTTATGATCAAGTTGATTTTCAATTTTTGTGATAAATTCTTGTATTATTTGGCATGCCTCATTTTTATGAAGTAAGAAGAAGACCCAAGTAAATTGTGAAAAGTCATCAATGATCACCAAACAATACTGTTTCTTTCCAAAACTCATGACATGAGTTGGTCCAAGCAGATCCATTTGAAGTAACTTCAATGGAGAATTGTTTGTGTTCACCAGCTTGGTTTTGTGAGAATATTTGTGATGTTTTCCTTTGAGGCACGTTGAACAGTGATAAAAAAATGAAATTAGTTTTGAGGAAGACCAATGACGTGGTTTTCTTTGACCAATCTGTTCATGTTTTTAAAGTTTGTGTGCCCCAAAGTCTATGCCAAAGCTGTGACTCATCAAATGATGCTTTTGACAAAAAACAAGTTCCTTCTTTAGGTGATGCAGAACATAGGTTTAACACATAAATATTACTCTTCCTCGACGTCTTTAGGACAACCCATTCTTCTGGGATCTGAAATCCAGGTTTCAAAATGTAGCAATGAGTGTCTGTAAAGTGAGTAGAATATTTCTTGTCGTAGATCTGAGATACGCTTAGCAGATTGAAGTTTAGTTGTTCACAGTAGTTCACTCTGTCAAAGCTTAGCATCCCATTTGTCACAGATACTTCACCTGTGATTCTACCACCTTTTGAATCTCCACCAAATGCCATCACAGTTCCTTGTATGTGCTTGAAGTCATGATGGAGGGAACCGTTAGGATCTGGTATTTGAATAAAACACCAATTGATTAACATGTTAAACCAAACCAAATAGTGCGGAATTCTATTTGATTGGCGATCCAATCAGTGAGAACGCACGCAGAAACAATAAAGTATTGAGTCTAACGTCGAGAATCGATTAGGAATCGATCTACAGCGTTCTATGAACTTGGAGTATGAACTTAGAGGCTTCTAGACGGCTAGGGTACGTCTGGAGTCGAAGTAAATTGAACGATTACCTTTTTCCACGAATTAAGTGGTATTTATAGGTTAAGGTTTGTTAATCGTGCGACTGGACCATTTGCATGGTTCAGTTGTGCGATTGAAATATGTGGTTGATCCATTTGCACGGCTGAGTTTTCAGTCGTGCGACTGAGTCAATCTTATGTTTCAATCATGCGACTGATCCAGTCTCCTGGTTCATTCGTACGATTGGTTCATTAGCATGAGGTTATTCATGCGTATGGTCCATTTGCATGGGCCAATCACATCAGAACTTCACATGATTAAGTTTGAATATGTTTCATAGTCATTAATTGATTTAGATATTACGCAAACAACCACAACCTATATAGTTAAGTCAATAAGCGTTATTACATACCAATCAATGAAATATTCAACATTAAGCACAACCACATATTGTATTTCATTAAGTACCCGTACAATTACAATTACATAAGTGTAAGACAATAGAGACATATTACATTCAGATCAGAATCTAGGGACACATGTATCAACAAACTCCACCTTGGACTTAGATTCATCTATTGTCTTACCTTCTTCATAACCTCTTCGTACTTCTCCCCTCTTGTGACTCCTGCGTGTACCTCAAATGCAAAGCAGAGTCGTATCACATTTGGAATTGGAGGGCTTGTACAATATCTTGCGTGTCATAGAACAGTGGCCACTTGTATAATGTGTATACATCATCAGCAGACAATTTTGTAAGTCACATTAGGTCAAATACCCTGATAGTATCCATTTTGCCATCTTTGTTCAGAACTATGACCGCCTCCCCTGTTCTTCAATCATAGTACCATCGCTTAAAGTGTGGAGTGAAGTCCTGTGGCATTTCCCTGAGAGGGATTCTTAACATTGTTCTTGGGGGACTCCACTTCAGCACTATCTTTGGCTTTCCAGTTATAGGATCAACTTCAGAACGTCTGATATACCTCGTAGGTTGTGGAGGTTTGAAGTTGACCCACCTGGTGTGGTACTCTTTCTTCAGGGCAGCCTCAAACCAGCCTCACATCTTCCTCGGGTCAGCATATAGTAACTTCAGTTTAGCCAGCTGGTTGAGCTCAAAACCAGGTAGAGACTTTAGATCATGTGGGAATCTAAAGTACTCGATACCTATCTTTTGCTTTATCCCGTATACATTAAGATCATCAAAATGAGCCCACGCGATAATCTTGCCTGACACCTTTTGATGTTTCTTCACTTTGTAGAGCTTGGTGTAGACATTTGGTTTAGGAGCAGAGCATTGTGCTCAGATCTCATCAAAACATGTAGCCCATTCAGCCTTCTGATATCAACATCAGCGTTGAGGCTTGGGCTTGTTCTTCAACCTTCTCAGTCTCTTGCTCCATCTCATCCAGTATATCAAATGTACCACTGACTAGAGAATCACCAGATTGGGGACCATATTCCCTCACGTCGTCATCACTGTCTCCTTCAACAGTTGGAGCGTCTTTTACAATCTCATCAGGATTGAGCCTGAACATTTCTGCCAGTTGCTCATCAGTATGATCATGAATTATTTCCCCTTCTTCAGGGGTGTAACTCACTGATCTTCTGACAATCCCTTGCAGATCAAGACTCATGGTGAGTTGAGTCTTGATCTGTTAAAGGGGAGCAATATCATGTTCATCCCTTTGATAATTTGGATCTGCTTGATTTAAACATTCAATATATCAATCATTAGTTAACAATCAAGACATAACCATAATAATCGAAAACATAACTATTTACATTACATATAAACATGTATTTCGTTCATTTCATACATAATCCGAATACAATAGATTTTAAATAACAATAAAACAACTAAGCATTACTCTTGTCCTGGCTCATCGGCTCTTCTACTGCTAGGTTGGATGAGGAGGCACTCGGAACTTGAGTACGTTGGTCCTCCTTTCGCTTGCTGACGTGGCACCTGCAGCTAAAAAGTCGTCATCATCATCATCACTAACATCAGTATGACCATAATGATCATCACCATCATCATCATCACTATCATCATCAGCATCATCATCTCCATCCCCTTCTCCTATCTTTAAGGGCTTTTCTTTGGACCCTTTGAGCTTTAACTGCAGAGATTTGTTTGCAGCCTCCAGCTCCTCAATCCTTTTGATGTGTTGCTCCTGGAGCTGACACATCCGATGTGCCTGCTCATCGATCAATCGAGCCTGATGAGAGAGCTGCTGAGATTGGACTGTGGTTAGGTCTACCAGTTGTCTTATCTGATTGGTCTTCTCTTCATCTGTAGCTAACAGTCTCAGGACCATTCGATTAAGTGCTGAGAGCTGTTCCTCTACCCCACTGGGAGGCAGAGGCGATCCTGATGGGTATGGAGAGAAAGACGATGGCGCTGCAGGATGGCTAGTGGTGGTGGTGAAGATTGGAGGTGGTATAGATGATGGTGGTGGTGGTTTAGGTGTGAATGATGTGGTGGTGGATGGAAGGGTGGTAGTGGTATGAGAGGAAATGGTGGTAGGGATGGCGGCTGAGGTGATAGGTATGGTGCTGGCTGTGGTGGTGGCTGTGATGGTGGCTGTGGTGGGACGAAGGTGATTATGAGCTTCTTCTTATTCAAGCCGTGGGGCTGAGCCATCCTCTTCTTCCTCGATCCAGTCGAGGAGGATGCTCCCCCTAGAACACGACCTGGCAGATCATGAGTATATGTAGGATCAGCAGTAGTCTCTCCCAATCTGTCGTGGCGTCCACCAACCACCTGGAGCCCCTGGTCTGTGGGAACAACTTTACTTCCCATAGTTCGGGTTAGTGGCTCCTCATCCGGCTCCTCCTCTTCCTCACCAGGTATGAAACCCTGGTGGAATCCTGCAGTCTCAGCGATATCTCCAGTGGGGGCACATGCTGGAGATACACTTTCAGCAGTGGGACCTGTTGGTTGAGTGGGCCCTACATCTCCAGCTTCCCGCTATCATCATCATCGGAGTCATCATCCGGTAGTTGCAGCTGCTCTAACTCCGAGTCACTGTCAATGTGATGCCATTTACGTCTAGTTGGCGCCCCGTAATCCTCCCAGGCTAGATGCCCAAATAGTCTCCTCACAGGGGGCTTAACCTGCTTCCCCCTGTAGACCTTCATCCTACCCAAGGTGGTGTCATCCATCACCTCTAGTACAACTGCATCCTCCGTCTCCTTTGGCAAGGAAGGGAGCTTCTGGTCGATAATCATCTGCATAAAATGAGGGTACATGCAGCAGCCCTCCTTTCCTTTCCCCTCAATGTTCTCCACCAAGTAGGTGAAGATCATCCTGGAGAAGCTGAACGGGTGGTTCAGCACCAACGCAGCATATGCGTTCTGATCTGATCAGAGAGCTCATCAAAGCCTCCCTTCCGTGATGCGAGACACTTAGCAGAACGTGTGCAAGGTACTTGAACTGGGGGAACAGGTTGCTCTTGTTGAGCACCCCTGCATTGATGTCCCTAACATACTTGGCGCGCAGAAAACATCCTCGGACAGTAAGGGGATGTAGTCTAGTAGGGCAGTCAGCGTCGTCCCCAAACTGCAACACCGTCCTGAGATCATCCTTAGTGATCTCAATGGCCTCTCCAAATATAGAACTACGGATACGATGAGGCTTTGAGGATCTATCAACTACAACCCTTCCCAGAAGACTTGTGAATAGAACGGTACGGTGTACATGGAGTAGAGATGGCGTGAAAGATCCTCGATCTTCTGAGAAACATGATGATGCCGGAATAGTCAGGAGCATGTCTGGATGACTGATCCAGATGAGCACAATATTGTGCTTAGTGCTCATGGTCCACCGACTTGCCACTGTTACACAATGAAAATAAACGTTAGTATCCGTGATTAATAATATCTTGAATCACTTGGACTTGAAAATATTCTTTTTGATCCGTCGTGCGAATGAGACTATGCGACTGAGATCTAGTCGTGCAAATTAGTAGTGCGACTTAGATCTAGTCGTGCGTATTACCTCATACGTATGACTTGTCATGCGACTGAGCTCACACGTATGTAAACTCATTCATGTATATCAGTCGTGTAACTGAACTCACACGCCTGATTCAGTTGTGCGGTTTAGCCGTTTGCACTACTCAGTCGTGCGACTGAAGTTCATCAACCTGTCCAGTCGCATGACAGACTGCTGTTCAATTCAAATTCAAGTTTTGACAAATTCTTATCATTTGACGTCATGTTTTGGTTCATTTGACTCACAATCATTATACTTAACCCCTGATAACATTTATTTCTATTATTGTCTTCTTTTAATTGGGTAACTTAGTCCAACAGGTCTCGTTTCTTGTCTTGGGCTGAACGTATTGATTTAGGAGTCAAATCGAATGAAACATGGTTGGATTGAACCGCATTATACCTGTAAAGTTAGTACAAATCGTCAGTTCACAACAATTTGAGATATAGTAAGATCGACTGAAAATTTGGTAGAGTAACGTTAGTCGTGCGAATTAGGGCTAATTTGGGAGTGATAAGTCTCTGCGACCGACTCCCCCTCTATTTATAATGAATGTGAATTCAATTGTATGACTGAACTCATACGCTCATTTCGCTCGAGTGAATGGACCTAAGTCATGCGACTGGATCAGTCGCTCACCTTCAGTCGTCCGATTAGAGTTCAATCGTGCGACTTGTTCATTCTCCCACTCTCAATCGGCCAAATGGCTCATTTGTATATGTCATTCGGTTTAATTGTCCATACTCATGTCCATTCGTCTGTTTAATGCATGAGTATGGTCCATTCGCATGATTGGTCCATACTCAGGGTCCAGTCGTGCGAATGGGTCATACTCTTTAAATTTTTCTGACTTTATGACCATTTGACTTTTAGACCCTGTTAAACTGTTGATTTAACATTATGATCAATTGATCATCTCAGACATGATCATTTTAACTTAAAAACTTTTGATCACCTCAATCGTGATCCTTTTAAGACAGTTTATCACCTCTGATGTGACCTAATTTTTACTTGAAAGTACATGTGGTCACCTCAGACGTGACCTTTTAGATGATAAGGTCCCTTATCAACTTCCATGACATAGTCCGATACTACACAAAACTGAAATTGACTAATGTTGTACTTACATAAAAAGAATTAACACTGAAAATTACACTAAGATATGTTTTTGTGTTTTGTGAGAGTTAACTCCTAAGTTGTAACTCTAGGGAATAATTTTTCTTAGAGGGCAGCCTTAATCTTTTAAACCATACATGGACCAATTCAAGCTGGAATCATACAGGGTATTCGAATCATTAGAGACGAGTTAGCTAAAACCTTTGATGCTCTATTCATGTTTTCCATGTAAAGCCATTTAGCAAATTTAGGAAATCATACTAGTACTATTAGGTCCCCACACTGATTTGAACTTTCAAGAATTGTAGCCACAGTGATTGTCAGTATACTTATCCTCTTAAATCCATACACAGACTTTCAACTCAGTTGGGTGATTGATTTAAAGTTTGTTTGTTACAACAAGCATTTGTGGATCCCACACTTATATATGGTAATCAACATTCTCAGGAGATTTTTTAGCAGTCTTAGGATAGTGTTCAAGAAGAGACTATTCTTAGAACTTTCAAAGAGAAGCCAATCCTCAGGTCAGTGCCATCGCACAGCAGGGAGGCAGCAAACAACAATGATTTCTAGAATTTATAGGTTATGTTTATCCTCAGGTCTGTGCTACTGCACAGCAGAGAGGCACATACCTTATCTCCTTGTTTGAGCAATTTTTTTTCACAGATCTCACCGACACAATAGGTTATTAGTTTGATTGTATTTGCAATTTTCATGTGCTTTTGCTCATGCTTTGGTCTTACGCACACTTTTGTGGCGTTTATTTTGCTCGTCACCCCTTATTGGATCTTGTTGATTGTGTTAACCAGGGATAAGGCGTTACCCACAGCTAGTCAAACATTTTAGTTTAATTTTGACCAAAAAGGTCTAGTCATCTATTGTGTTGAATCTACCGACATATCACCTGTGGTCTAGCAACCTCTAGGTCTACTTTCTTTGTGTTACCTTAGTAGTATCTAGCTTATCTACCATATTTCCTTTTATATTGCTTAGACTACACAGACTTATACTTGAACTTTGAATCTTTTTCAATTTTGAATTTTAAAGTCCCAAATGGTTTGTACCTGCATACTATCATATTCCAAACATTGAATCGGTATCACACATACGATCTTATATATTTTCAGCTTGCGTCTCCTTTTCCCTCGTTTTTTTATTTTATTTATTTCCTAGATCTATTCTCCCCCTAAAATTATAAAACCACTATGGATTTGCGTTTTAGGATTTTAATGGGCAAGGAAAGAAACTAATTGTAATTAAACAAATTATAGTTCAACAAAAACAAGAGAATATACAAAAAAACTAAAATTTTAAAAATTTAAATAACCTAGACACAACGCATCGGATTATACAAGGTCATCATCAGGAATGACCTCACTTTTCTTTTTAATGCCATTGACCTCTAACAGATATAGAAAATGTGGTTTGTCAAAGGCCTTTGTATAGAGGTCAGTGCGTTGAAAATCAGTGTTTATTTTTATCACATCGATTAAATTATTTTCAAAACAATCATGTATGAAGTGATATTTGATTCCGATGTGTTTGGTCTTAGGATGTTGGACCGGGTTTTTAGTGATTGAAATCGAAGCAGAGTTATCAACAAAGATAGGAGTGGAAGTGAAATGCAAACCGTAATCCCGCATTTGCTGTTGAATCCATATGATTTGGGAACAGCAGCTTGCAGCAGCAACGTATTTGGCTTCACAGGTTGACAATGCAATCGAGGTCTGCTTCTTACACTGCCAGGTTACTAATCTTCTCCTAAAGAACTGACACCCTGCTGATGTAGACTTGTAGTTCATCTTGCAGCCGCCGTAATCCGAGTCACTATACGCTGTAAGTTCAAAGTCATCATAATGAGGATACAACAACCCAAGTGTGGGTGTGCTCTTCAGATAACGAAATATCCTTTTGACCCCAATTAGATGGTTCACCTTAGGCTTTGCCTGATATCGTGAGCATAAACATGTAGCATACATGATATCAGGTCTTGAGGCAGTGAGATACATGAGAGATCCAATCATCCCTCGGTACATAATGGCATCTACCAGATCACCATTCTCATCGGGTGCTACATCATGGTTTGTAGCCAGTGGAGTGCTAGCTGTGGAAGAATTCTCCATGTCAAACCGACTGAGAATATCTCGTAAATACTTTGTTTGATGTAGAAAGATTCCATTTGGTGTCTGATCCACCTGTAACCCGAGAAAGAACTTCATCTCTCCCATGGCACTCATCTCAAACTCCGCCTTCATTACTGCTTCAAATTCTTTGCATAATTCTTCGTTCTTTGAACCGAAGATTATGTCATCTACATAGATCTGTACTAGCAGTAAGTCTCCATCTTTTTCTTTGATAAACAGTGTGCACTCAATGACTCCCCTACGAAATCCATGTTTCACAAGATGAGTCAAGAGTTTCTCATACCAAGCCCGTGGAGCTTGATGAAGCCCGTATAGATCCAGATGATATGGATCCTCAAATCCCTCGGGTTGACTGACATACACTGTTTCTCTGATCTCACCATGAAAGAATGCACTCTTAACATCTAGCTGATAAACTTTGATTTTCATATAAGATGCATAAGCAAGGAAGATGCGGATGGCTTCCATCCTTGCCACTGGTGCAAATACTTCATTGTAGTTGATACCTTCAACTTGTCGAAAACCCTGAACAACAAGTTGAGCCTTGTTTGTGATGATCACACCCTGATCATCTTTCTTGCATTTCAAGACCCATTTGGTGCCAATGACTTTAGCACCTTTAGGTCTATCAACTAGTGTCCATACACCTAACTTCTTAAACTGAAGAAGTTCTTCTTGCATGGCACTAACCCAAGCCTCATCATTTAGTGCTTCACTAACATACTTTGGTTCAAACTGAGACACAAAGCAACGGTATGCATCGTCGTGAAGGTATCCTTTTTCCATCATGGAGGCATAATCAACTGAGTATAGCTGATTTCTAGTCTGAACTCCTGATCTCACATCTCCTATAATATTATCCAATGGATGATAGACTTTTAGACGTGATCCAGGAGTTGTTGGAACAACCACCTCAGAGTCAAGATTATGAACATTTGGTTCTGGATATGAGGCAGTCGGAGTCTAAGGTTCTGATGGTTCTGAAGTATCACTAGCCAATGCTTGTGACCTTGTGGTAGTCGGAACCTGTACATCCTGGTTGATCTGATCATTTTTTTCATTTTCTTCATCAGAGAAAGAATCACCCACATCAACTGCTCCCCCTAAGTTGGTAGTATCATGACTTGTTGAATCTTGAGATGGTGGTTTCAGGACATCATACATCATCTTGTTTGCCAACTCGTGTTCTGAAGAGGAAAGAGGTATGTTGAAGGTCTTGAAGAATCCATCATAGTCAAAGAAGTAGGCAGACCCTTTTCCAGCAGGCAGTGTGATATATCTCTGAACATCAACATTACACCACACCTCTACTTGGCCTGTTGAGTTGTTGTAAACTCTCTTGTTTGGTATGTTGTATCCTAGAAAGATACCTTCATCAATCTTCTCACTGAATTTTCCCTCCTGAGTCTTCTTCAACAGGTGCACGGAGCGCCAAACGGCTCGAGATATTCCAAGTTAGGTTTACGTGACGGTAATAACTCGTAGCATGTTTTTCCATGCCGTTTTACTACCAAAACTCGATTAAGGGTATAACATGCATTTGCCACTACTTCATTCCAAAATTGGATAGGCAGTTTTGAGTCTGCCAGCATAGTCCGTGCCGTCTCTATCAAGCTTCGGTTCTTTCGTTCAGCAACGCTGTTCATCTGAGGGGTATAAGCCGAGGTAAATTGATGTACAATTCCCTTTTCCTTGCAATAGGCCTCCATCTTCTGATTCTTAAACTTGGTTCCGTTGCCTGAGTGCACCTGTCGTACCTTCAGCTTGTATAAGGATTCCAGTGTAGTTACCAATTCCTTGAAGGATTCAAATGTTTCTGATTTGGATTTTAGAAACCTTACCCAAGAGAACCTTGAGTAGTCATCGGTAACTACATAGCAATACAAGTCGCCAGCGATACTTCTTATACTGACTGGACCAAACAGATCCATGTGAAGAAGCTCAAGAGGAAGTTCTATAGAATGAACTTTCTTTTCCTTATGAGATTTCTTTGTCTGTTTGCCCTTTTTGCATGCAACACAGAAATCTGGGAGTTGAAAGTTTTTGACATTTACTCCTCTCACAAGATCATTCTGGATTAGGTGATTCATTTTTCTAGGATTTATGTGTCCCATTCTCCTATGCCAGGAGATGGAGTCCTTCCCGTAGCTTTGGACAAGAAGCATTGGACTTCACGATCCATTGTGGAGGCCTTTAAGAGATCCAAGACATAAAGATCATTATATCTTGAAGCTGACATTAGGACCTGGTCCTCCGGTTATGTAGACCTTCTTTAAAATGTAACACCTCTGGTTGTCAAAAACTACCTTGAATCCTTTATCACAGATTTGAGAAACTGAAAGCAAGTTATTTTGTAATTGTTGGACATAGTTTACCTTATCAAACTTAACCTTCTCATTTCCCACTTCTCCTTGGGCTGTGATGTACCCACCTTTGTTTCCAGCAAATGAAACATGCCCTCCTTTAGTTTGTCTGACATTTGATAAGAGTGCCCTGTTCCCTATCATGTGCCTAGATGCTCCACTGTCTACAATCCACGTGTTAGTCTCAGCACTATAGCGAACACCCTGCACATTCAATGAAAACATTAGTTCATGTTAGGAACCCAAGCCTTAACTGACTTGGGTTTCCCTAAGGCATCACATATCATAAACTCAACCCATTGACCCTTTGAGGTTAAGGGTTGATCAGAATTCTGTTTGTTCTCATTTTCAGGCACTGAGGAGGTTTTTTCTTTCCATAATCCAGATTTGTGTAAGGCTTGTTTGTGATAAACAGACGACTGGCTAATGGGTTGAACTTTGGGTTCACTATCCCTTTTTGGAGGCGTCACTGAGTTCCTCTGAAAGGATCTAGATGTTGATGCAGAAAGTTCAACTTTTCTCCTCGATGTCTGGTAATAAGGACAATGAGACGCTATGTGACCATACTCCCCACAATTATAGCAGGATCTGCTTTCAATTTTACGACTTATATGTTTTGGTGGAGATGTAGATGTCACATGGTCAACCGTATTATGTTTAGATTAAGACACTTCTTTGTTAGTTGTATGGTAGGGTTTTATAAAGTTATTGTAATGTTTTACCTGATTTTACAACTTTGATCTCTTATTTACCTGGACTGTGACATGATGCACATGATTGATTAGGTTTTCTAGTCCTATTTGTTTCTTGTATGACTTTGTTTGACCCTAACTTTAGACTAACTTTTTCAAATTCTTTTTCCAGGTTAACACAAGGCATCTTTCCTATTGCCTTTGAAGTGGCCTCCTTTTGTTTAGAGTCGGATTCACTTGATTTACTTGTGGAATCTGGATCATTACCAAGAGGAGTAGACACCACGTGATCCTTGATGGGGTTATTGTTAATTGGTTTACTTTTGGTGTTCATCAAGGTCTCAGGTGGTGGTGGAACCACTTTGTATCCCAATCCCTCCCCATTATTTCTCTCTTTCACTAATTGTTGGACAATGTGTGATGAGCTTGTCCAACTATGTAGTTTTTGTTTTAACGAGTTGACTTCTACTTCTAAAACTGTTTTTTTGCTTCTTAGTGTCCTCTAGAGAGTTCAGATAGTACCTAATGTCATTTGCTTGGTTAAAAGCAACCACCTCAGTTTCCCTAAGCTGTTTATTCAATAGATCTATCTTTTCCTTGTAACTGTGCTCGTTTTGTTTTAACACTCTATTTGCCTCTGTGCACAGTTCCAGATCCTTTACTAAGCTGTCATTATGATCTAATAGCCTAGAAAATTTTGAATCTATATTTTCTCTGAATTTATTACATTCTAAGCAAGCATGATTATTAAACAGTTGGTCAGTAGTACATACCTGAGATGTTGAAGAGGAATCAGCCATGAGTGCAGACTCAGTTATCTTGGTTCTGGTTCTGGTTCTTCTGGCAGGTGGTTGACCAAATTTGTAGTGTCGCAGAATCATCATCAATATTCTCCACACTAGCTATATTGGACTCTCCTGGTGACACGAATCGAAAGCTCCAGTCCTGTCCTTCATCCTCGTTAGCAGTTAAGGCTTTTAGGTCCTTACTGGATGAGTTAGAGCTACTAGATGTGGCCTTGTCCTGACGATTAAATGACGAGAAGGGATTGCCATTACCCGTCTTCTTTGGTTTTACACACTCCCTCTTGAAGTGTTCCTTCTCACTGCAGTTGAAACATGTAAGCTTAGACTTATCGAACCCAAAGGTTGTGTCTTTTGTTGCAACCAAATTCTGTCCGGTCTTTTTGACAAACTTTTTAGCTCGTCGGACAGCACTTGCCAGGGCCCACATTATGTCCATACGTTCCAACTCCATCTCATCCACCTGCTCATAATCTTCATCTGCGAGGTGGCAGTTTCCTATCTTTCCAGCAACTAATCCATCGTAGGATTGAACCACCGCAGCTAAGAGGTCCATGTGTTCTCTGGCCACCTCCACAGTCACATTCCCGAAGTTGTCGGTTTTAAGCTTTGCTGCATTAGCTTCAGATATCATATATTGGGTGCTAGACGACCCTGACGTTTCGGATCCTGAAGTTGAGGGTTGTGCTGGAATTGTTGCGCTTGAGATGAAGGCGGTTTGCAGGGGCACTCTAGATGTCTTGACCGAAGGAGTAGCATTGTAGAGTGTAGGATTCTGATCGTAGTTGGCCTTTTGAGCTTGATACTTCATCCTAAGCTCCTCTTCTCTCTTTCAGAATGAAGTCATTTATATCTATCTTCAAGAGCATTTCATTCTGTCTGAGATTAGAGACAAATGAAGCCCATTTTTTTGGTAATCCATCAGCAAAGTTGGATACCTTATCCTCCATTGATGTTACCACTCCATGAGTGTGCATCTCATTCATCAAGTGGTAGAATCTATCGATCACATCATCAAGGCTTTCTTTTCCCATAGAGGAGAAGATGTCAAACTCCTTCAAGGCTTTTGCCTTGATGGCCTTCAGAGAGGCATTTCCGTCATACCTCTTTTCCAATGCATCCCAAAGTTTCTTTGCTTGAGTATACTCCGAATACTGATGGAAAATATCCTTCGGAATAGACTGAGTAAGCAAAGCATAGACTTTCTTTTTAGCATTGTGTTTTACCTTCTGAGCATACGACATGCCACTTAGAGTAAGTTTGACTCCGTCAGCTCCTACTGGCATGCTATAACCCGACTAGATGGCCTCCCACAAACTTGTATCTACTCCATTTAAGTAGATTTCGAAATGTTTCTTCCATTGTGGGTAGTCGTCTAACGTAATAAGTTTTGGGGGTTTATTGTGAATCCCCACTTCATTCTCCAACAGCAGTAGATTCTGAATACGTGTGTCTGTACTTGCTGTGTATGCTGAAAACTGGTCCTCCATTAGGTTTAACTTTACTGTTTAACAAACTGCTAATGTATGCGAATGGAGGTATGCAATTGAACTTATTCGTGCAATTGAACAATGCGGATGGTTTAATTGTGCGACTGAACAAATGCGGATGAGTCAGTCGCCCGAATGAACAAATGCGATTGAATAGTCCGAATGAAGTTCTCAGTCGTACGATTGAAGGTACGAATGAGCCCAATCGTGTGGTTGGAGAGTGTGAATGAACTCAGTCGTGCGATTGGTCTAATCGTGCGACTGAACTGCTGAAGTTTGATAATTCATAGATTTAACTTGATTTGTCTGTAAAAACTCGAATTTTATCAAACCCTAATAGCCGTATGCTGGAAAAACTCAACTTTTCGATCAGGAAATGTCTAAGACTCCGTTAGACACAAAAAGATTGCATTTGTGATGCAAAAACACAATTTTTGTGTCAAAACTATTGAATCGACACATAATCAAGAGACAAAGCTCTGATACTACTTGTTAGGATCTGGTATTTGAAAAAAACACCAACTGATTAACGTGATAAACCAAACCAAATTGTGCGGAATCCTATTTAATTGGCCATCCAATCAGTGAGAATGCACGTAGAAACAATAACATATTGAATCTAATGTCGAGAATCGATTAGAAATTGATCTACAGCGTTCTATGAACTTGGAGTATGAGCTTAGAGGCTTCTGGACGACTAGGGTACGTCTGGAGTCGAAGTGAATTGAATGATTACCTTTTTCCACGAATTAAGTGGTATTATAGGTTAAGGTTTCTTAATCGTGTGACTGGACCATTTGCATGGTTCAGTCGTGCGATTGAAATATGCGGTTGATCCATTCGCACGACTGAGTTTTCAGTCGTGCGACTGAGTCAATCTCATGTTTCAATCATGCGACTGATCCAGTCTCCTGGTTCATTCATACGATTGTTCATTAGCATGAAGTTATTCATGCGTATGGTCCATTTGCATGGGCCAATCACATGAGAACTTCATATGATTAAGTATGAATATGTTTCATAGTCATTAATTGATTTAGATATTACTCAAACAACCACAACCTATATAGTTAAGTCAATAAGCATTATTACATACCAATCAATGAAATATTCAACATTAAGCACAACCATATATTGTATTTCATTAAGTACTTGTACAATTACAATTACATAAGTGTAAGACAATAAAGACATATTACATTCAGTTCAGAATCTAGGGACACATGTATCAACAGGAACTATCTCCAGTCATGTGTCAAGAGCATCCACTATCCTCATACCATACGCTGTTGGACCTATATGGATGACCCTGCAAGCATAAAAGAACTAATTAGAATGTGGAACCCAAGCCATGATGGTCTTGGGTTTCCCGTTCCTATCTATTATGGTGACTTCTTGATACTTTCCTCTATCAGAGGTGAACTGGGAGATTGCTTATGATATCTTGCTGAGGTTTTCTCATCAGCATCAACAGAGGAGTCAGACAAATAGTGAAATCTTTGATCTATATTCTTTTGAAGAAATTTAAACCATTTCTGATTTTCAAAGATCATTTTGGGTTTTGAAAAGTCTTGCTTTTGATTGATAAACTGGTTACCTCTTTGAGTTTTCCTTATTTCTTTTATTTTACTCATGTCATTGAATGATCTAGATGTTCTAGATTGATTGTTGTGTAAGTGACTCCTCACTTGAGTTTTGTCTTATGATGCTGTTGAGATTGGTTTGTTTTGGGGAATCCTCAATCCCTTCTGATTGAAGTAGCAATCAGATGTATTGTGATTTTTTATATCACAGACTGAACAATATTTGTTGAAATAACAATTTTTGGTGGAGTGGTTGTTCATGTCACAGATAGAACAATATTGATTGAAAACGAATTTTTCTGTTTCGTGATTGAACATATCACAAATGTCACAATACATTTGTTTGTTGCTTGAGTCAGATTTTGGTTTGTGTGACTCGGCTGATTTTCCTTTTTACTGCTGAGCCACTTTCTTTTCATTAGGGGATGAATCAAAATTAGCCCTTTTTGAAGGTTGTTTCACAACACTACATCTGATTGATTGTTTGGGCTATTTTCGTTTCTTCAACCCATTTCTCACTTCCTTGTCAAACTGTTCAACATGTTCTTTATTGCAAATATCAAACAGATGGTATGAATTTTATGTGTTGAAGTGGGTGATCTTTTTTGTTGTTTTTACAGTGAAACCTTTCTGATTTGCTTGAATTGTGTTGAGATATAATCTCATTACTAGAACTGCTCTTAGGAGTGGGTTTCACTAACTTTACAAACTTCTTTTTGCCTTATAAAACAGATGGTATGAATTTTATAAAAGGGACAATTGCTTTTATAGGGCTTGAGGGTTTCATGACACTCACTGTCTTGTCTGAACACTCTTCAATTTTGATTGGGTGACCTAACTTGATTTTATTCTCATTTGTTTCAATATAAACAAGAAGTTTGTTTTGAGGATTGGTCACATGTTATAATATAGATTTAGGTTCCATAGTTTTAGTTTCAATTTCTTCAGTGAGTGAGACAGATTCAGGCATGATAGTGTAGTTGTCATTGTATAGT
Source organism: Flaveria trinervia (assembly GCA_025506515.1). NCBI lineage: Eukaryota > Viridiplantae > Streptophyta > Magnoliopsida > Asterales > Asteraceae > Flaveria > Flaveria trinervia. Next base: position 54,429,659 of record CM046452.1, on the reverse strand, counting down.
GGAGGACATGAATTATACCCAATCCCTGACATGTGCTTTGGATTCTTTTGAGAATCAAGCATCTCTTGCAGCTTGACTAAAGACATTTGAAACTTTTTAAATTTCACTTCAGTCAGTGAATGTTCAGCCTTTAGATTGAGCTAACTTTTAAGTAAGTAGCTCATTCTCAGCTGCAAGAGTGTACTTTTCACCATGCAGTTTTTCTATGTCAAAGATAAAATATTTGATTTTGATTTCAAAGCTTTTTATATCTCTTTTCAACATCTCTGACTTTACCTTTTTTTTAATTTTATCAGCCAGTTTATGGTTATGCTCTCTATAACCATGCACTTCAGAAATACATTATTCACTACAAAGGTTAGATTTTACCTCACTAGGCATGGGAGATGGACCATCATTGATGTGTGCCATAAGTACATGTTTTTGAAATTGAGGCTTGACTTCCTTTACATACATGCTCCAGTCACATACCCCATCTTGCTTTATCACGAGAGCACTGGCAGAAGACTGACTGCTTCCATGAGCTTGATTTGTCAGTTGAGATGGATTTTGATATGACTGGTGTTGCTGAGAATGATGATACAGTTGCTGTTGATTGTTGGAGTGAATGCTTGAGTTAGGCTGTGAAGATGATTGGCCTTGAGAATTCCTTTGATAGTTGTTTCTCTTGGGGACATTGCATTCTCTGGAAAAGTGGCCAGCCATGCCACAGTTGAAACATTTCACCTTGGATTTATCATATCTAAGTTTTGTATTTTCATTTAGGCTCAGCTTTCTGCCTTTTCTAAAGAATTTCTTGGCTCTCATGGCAATCATGGGGATTTGCCATTGTAGATCCATTTCTTCCACATCATGAGGATCCCTTTCCTCCAGATCTTCTTCAATTAGATGAGCAGAAGTGAGTCTTCCTCCTAAGTATGCTTCAAAGCTTGCGATAAAGGCATGTAAGTTGCCTTTTGTTCTTCTGATCTTGTGTCTTCAGGAGTGATTTGAGGAGCAACAATGACTCTGGATGTTTGAGATGATGTTGATGGATGATTGATTGGTGGAGTTGCAATAAACCCAGAGTTGTTCAGTTGTTCACTTGATGAAATGAAATCATCCTCCTTAATGATGAATGCATTTTTAACAAAATGAGATTCTGATGGAAATTTGTAAGCTTCAATCACTCTTGGTCCACCAAGATTTCTGCTTCTTTCATCAAGTTCTATTGCTTCTATTTTGGCTATCATGATATCCAAAGTAGTACTCTCGAGATCAAGAGTATTTTTCAGCATTGTTACATTCTGTTCAAGCTTTCAGTGAGGTTGTGTAGCATTTTCTTGTTTAATTCCTTGATTTTGTAAGTGACTCCCATGATTTTTAAGTCATTTACCAAATGTACAAATCTGTGCAGTTGTTTTGGTATGGACTCTCCCTTGGTGTGATAGAATGTTTCATACTGATTAACAAGCTTATCCTTGTTAATTTCTGCTACCTCACTGCTTCCTTCACATTTAATTTTTAGTGCACCCACACAGCTTTTGCAGTACCATACTTCTCCAATCTTTTTAGCACATCCATCTTGAGTGATTGAGTTAGAATGGAGTAAGCTTTAAGGTCAATCTTGATTTTCTTATAGTCTTCATCATCAAGAGTTAGATCTTCAATAGGTATTCTTGCAGTTTTGTAAATTGCAGCTTTGCGTTTAAGCATATTGAGATCTAGAAATCAGGATCTACACCTGTGATGTAATTCCTAAACATGATTTTCCACTGTTTAAACTCAGATTTGTGTTTAAGCATAGCAGGTTTAAGCATAGCAGGTTTAAACATGACCAAGGTTTAGGTGATTTTTAAGATTGATTAGTCCAACTTGTCCAAATAGTTCAAATGGATTTCCAAATCAGATCTGAGATGGTAGTTAGTTTCTTGGTGTTTGGAATATTTTGGTGAGAGTGTGTTTGACAGTAGTAGTTTCTAAGGAGTATTTTCTGCTGTTTACTAAGTAGAGATGATGATGTACTCTACTAGAAACTCGATTACCAGCTCAATCGAGTTCTATTCATTTTTGAGCAGATCTGAAAGAGAACCGAGAGCCAAGGCTCTGATACCATTAACTATGTTAGTAAGATTGAGATTCTTACTATGAATCGAATATGGTAATCAAGTTAATGATTGAATGGCAGAAACAAACAATCAAAGAACATTCAATGCAAGAATTATACTCATAAATGCTTTTGTATGTATTGATTAAAGTGATTGATTACAGAGAATAAAAGACAACAAAATATTCTCTATGTCTTTCAGCCGTCACCTCATGTACGAGGTTTTCTATTCTATTTATAGGTAGACAAGATGTCTTTTACAAAATGACTAAACTACCCCTAACCTATTACATCAGAACTAGTCTAAGTCTTGATCCGCATCTTTGCTTGTTCATCCACATCGACAAATGCAGATGATTTAACTTAATCAACATTTCTTCACTTGATCATCCGCATTGGTTAATGCGGATGAACAAATACTTCTGCGCATTTGTTCGGTCATCCACATTTGTCAAATGCGGATGAGCAAAGTCTTGTCCGCATTGATTCTTGTTCTTACGCATTTGTCAATGCGGAAGAACAAATACTTGTCCGTATTTTTTTTATGAATTCCACATCGACAAATGCGGAAGACTATACTTGGTTTTTCTTGAGCAGGATGTTCATCCGCATTTCTTCTTGGACTTATGGGATTCCAGAAAAGCAATCATCAAATCTCCCATTTAATTGGCATGTATGATCCTTTCAGGGTGCAACATGCTACAGTACAAGGAAGGACAATCTTCATCACTCCAACCATCATAACATTCATCTTCAACTGGATGATGAGGAAAGTGAATTGTCCTTTCCTGATGAAGTTGTTAACCAATCCTTCTAGCAAATGGGCTATGAAGGGGATTTCATTATAAAGACCTTCAGGAAAAGGAAGGTCTCATCCTAGTAGAAGTACTTACTAGATGTGGTCGTCCACAACTTATCCAACAAGCATGGGAGTTAGGACCAGATTCCTGAAGATCTCTCCTTCATAGTGAATGGGATGGTTCAGGGGGTCAAGTTTAGGTATTCTCAATTTGTCTATACAAATCTGCTTGCTAATTTAGACTTCTTAGAATATTACATGTTTCCTTGATATGTTCAACACATTCTTAATTGTGAACTGGGCTCACAATTGAGGGAAACAAGTAATATTCTTAAACTGGGACAGATGAAGCCCGACATCTTTAAATTTAAAGAAACCAACTGCTGGCTTCTCTGGGGTAGAAACAGCCCTGGTCTAAAAAATGTTAGAGCTCATTGCTCAAGGTTACATCCTGGCAACACAAGCCAGTGTTGAACCCACACCATCTACATCTCAACCATCAAAACAGCCACAAATCCCCTCACCTTACCAAAGAAGATCCAAACAAACCCCTGCACAAGCTATTAAGTCTGTGCAGGCGCCCATGTCACTACCCACATAGGAAGAAGTGGAATCTAGAGCTTCCACTTCTCCTGAGGAGCAAACCACTCCCATCCCTTCTACTATCAGTACTAAGGTTCCTCATGCTCAAACTAATGAGCTCACAAGCCAAACAGCCTTAAGCCTTCATTCTGAGTCTCTACACTCAGATGAACAACCTTCAGAGGACAGCTACCATCCCCAACCTTTAGATTTAAACCAACCAATTCCCAACCTTGACTTCTATACTGATGAAGACTTAGGTTCAAGTGAGTATCATGAGTCTCTATATTCCTCCCCTACTAGAAGAGAGATGAGTGCTCTTGAATTTCCTATGTCTAGCCCATATCAGTCACCTATCACTGAGGTGGATACTTCTAAAACTGTTAAGGATATCCATATGGAAGAGGCTCTCACTTCAGCAAGTGATTACATAATTAAGACCTCAACTATGGCAACTCAGCCCATTGATACTTCAACTGAGCTGTCATTGAGCAGAGGAAACCCATAGCCAAGAACTCCAGGTTGGTGGTGAGAGAGAAGACTTTGGTCCAATTCTCTCACCCGCCAATGAATACTCTGATGAAGATGAGGGGAATCTGAGACTAAAGGTGCAAAAACTGATAAAACATGTACCTATCTAGTCTCTAAGGTTATTCACCTTGAATCTCAGGTGGTTACCCTCCAAAACAGGGTCAATACTCAAGAACTTGAGATATCTTATGTTAAGGAAAAACTAGTTTGGAGACCTTTAAGAAGAGCTCAACTAGGAACACAAGAACCTATGAATGTGGCTGATCTAACCTCTAGCTCACCTACGCAAGTGGGTGATGCTACCAAATATAAGGAGAAAGTCATCACAGACACAGAACCTAGGAGTTCCTCACAAAATATGGATTTTAAGGACTTACATGCAATTGTCCATACTCAACAACTTCCTCAAGTTCACATTAATATGGACTCTATAGACTCCTTTATTTAGTGTCTTTTTGAGGAAGGGATACCAAGGGTAGTGTCATCTCCACCTCAAGGAACTTCCAACTACATCATAGGGTGGATGTGTCATGCCAACAGAAGAGCCCTTATTCTTCAAAGAGTTCAAGGGTAGCAAGAAGTCTTTAACTTTCAAACCTTGAACTACTATGAAGGTCTTGACCTTATCAGCATGCCACTTGTCAACCCAAGCCAATCTAGACAAGCTGACAGGCTGGCTCAAAAGATACAAGACAGAATTACTTAAGAGTTCAGACTTAGAAAGAGACAAAGGCAATTAGGTAATACTATTGGTCAACTATATATTGAGGCAGACCCTAAGATTAGCTTTGAAGGGAAAACCTTGACTGAAGGCCCATTGGTAGAGCCTGAGAGCCCTGTCACATCCACAACTACTTCAGTAATTCATTCCCTCAGTGAAGCACCTGCTGGTGAAGGTGCATCACCACCTCTCTCTGCTAGAGCTTGGAAGCTACACCAAGCAATGAAGGCCAAAGCTCTCTCCACCATGAGTCACAAAGGTCTGTGAGTGACAAAGGGAAAAGGAAAATGACTTCTGAAGAGATTGAGGAGGAGGAGAGAGAGAGGAAGAGCATCATCCAAACTAGCAGTGATGTTGTTCCTCTTGTCGATCTTTCAATTTGCCATTGAAACCTGAGATACAACCAAATGAATTACATTAGAATAAAGAATGAAGAATGAAAAAAAAAACAAAAAAGGATAATAATAAAAAAATAAAATAAATAAAATATAATTAATAAGTTCGTCGACCGAAAATATAGTTTTGCAGTATGAGATTTAGTTTCGGCAAGCGAAAGTATAGTTTCGCTAGCAAGAGCACACTAGTTTCGCCCAAACTAGGAGGTAGATTCGACAGGCCGAAACTATAGTTTCAGTAGAGCAAAACTGAAAATTAGTCGGCGAAACTGTTAAGTTCGCATGGACAGCATAACCTTATAGTTTTGCTGAGAAGTTAAGAACTTTTGTTCAGTTTCGCTGGACAATTGGTAGTTTCGCTGGATGAACAACGAAGACAATGAAGAGTCACGATCAAATATGCTCTCAATGTAATATTATTAACAAGATTAAATGGTGGTCCATAGTTTGAGACTCACTTGCGAACAGGTCTCAACAAACAATCGGTATTACAAACACAGAATCACAAAAATGTATGAAGGGGTCACCGAAAAGCCTAAGGAACATCACTGCTCGATTGTGCGAAATTGAGAGATTAATTTCTCAAATGACTTAATAGCTTATAGTTTCACAGCAAGCGAAACTATAGTTTTGGCAGAGAATTTATAGTTTCACTGGGCGAATCTGCAATTTCGTTAGATGAAACACAGAAAAGACATCGCACAGGATGAGAATGCTGAGCGAAATTGCAATTTCGTCTAGCGTAACAAATAGCGAAATTATAGTTTAACTGCATTTATTATATATATATATATATATTAAAATAGCAACAAACACTGAGATATAAATTGATGAGAGATCACATCCTCAAGATATTTGTTAGCACATAGATGAATTTAATCGTACGAGATCATACCAATAACTAAATCTGATCATAGACTATAAAGAAACTCTTGAAAATTCAGAAACAAATCAATAACAATTGCTGATATATTTGTCCACTTAAACCCATGCCCTATCTTTTTCAACAAATAGCATATGATTTGTTAGGGTTCGATTAAATACTTTAGAATGCTAGGACCCTGTAATCATTTGGCAAAACCCTCACCCAACCTCAGGATTTCTTGAATTTGTTACAATCTTTACAGAGTAAGGCTTGTGCATTAGTGTGAAGTGATTATCAATAGAATATTGCATTTTGTGATGAATTCATCGTTTAGATGATTTGACACAACTTAGATCAAGATGGTAATAGCTCCAGGTCTATACTCACATATAACAAAGGAGATGACCGTTTGATCAAGTGCCAATGAGAGCTCTAGGTCAGTACTACCGTACAGTAGAGGAGATCATCACTCCAGGTCAGTACTACCGTACAACAGAGGAGATTAGCACAAGTAGAAGACACAAATGTACAGGACAAGAGCCAAAGATCAATTCTCAATTCACTTTTTTCCGGGACTCAGTTTTCGTGCAAGCCAAAATGATCGCATAAATCCAAACATCCTTAAGCAGAGACTTTAATTTAAATCATGAGGCTACTGTCTATTTTATTCTTCAGGCTGAGTCTACCAAGCATATCATTAAAGAATCTGTTTACTTGACTTTAATATACAATAAAAAATAAGATGTTAATCAGAGATCAACATCAGTTACTATCATTTCTCATTTTAAGTACCAGTGATGCATAAAAGAACATATCCGGAAGATATAGAATCATTTCTAGTCATTTCAATTTCAACACCTAGGTTATTTAGTTACTCCCCCAAAATTTTATTTTAGAAGGATAATATTATTAAAATGATTATTATTATTTTATTTTAAAAGAAAATTTTATTAAAAGAAAAGAAAAGAGGTTTAAAAGGATATTAACCCTAGCATAGAGATCAATTCATAAAAGCGAGGTTTATCAAAAGTTTTTGTGAAAAGATCTGCCTTTTGATGTTTTCTGCCAATGGGAATAATATCGATAAAACCCTTTTCTTGGGCATCACGAATAGCATGAATCCGTGTTTCGATGTGCTTGGTTCGAGAATGATGAATAGGATTTTTAGCGATCCCGATGGTTGCTTCATTGTCACAAAACAACGGCGTGTGAAGAAAGTTGATTCCATAGTCAATCATCCGGTGCTATATCCAAAGGACTTGGGAACAACAACTAGAGGTAGGAATGTATTCTGCTTCCCCTGTAGAAAAGGAAACAGTGGTCTGTTTCTTGCTCTGCCATGACACAAGACAATTGCCCAGGTATTGACATCCTCTACTCACCGATTTTCTGTTTAACCTGCAACGATTAGAATCACTGTCAGAATAAGCATGTAAATCAAAATCCTTCCATAATGATACCATAGACCTAAATGAGATGAGCATTTGAGATAAAGGAAATTCTCATGACAACTTCTCATGAGACTCTTTTGGGACCGACTGATATTGAGCACAATATCCCATAGCAAAAGTGATATCAGGACGACTTGTTGTAAGATACATGAGGGAACCAATCATAAATCTGTAGAGATGAGGATCAACAGGTTTCCCATTATCATCAGGAGTAAGACATGTCTGAGCAGTAAAGGGACTCATTTTAGGAGAGGCGTCATCCATCTTGAATTTCTTCAAAATTTCTTTAACATACTTCTCCTGATGAATTAGAATGCCTTCATGCTTTTGTTCTACTTGGACAAACAACATTTCACCATTCACTTCTTTCTTGAAAAGAGTCATATCGATGGTGCCATGAGATAAACCATTGCTTAAGAGGTACTGGGTCAGGGTCTCATACCAGATCCTAGAAGCCTGATGAAGACCATACAGAGACTTGTCCAGCTTAAAGACTTTATCGGGAAAGTCAGGATCCTTAAAAGCTGGTGGTTGACACACATATATCTCCTCATCAATGTCTCCATAAAGGAAAGCACACTTGACATCCATCTGATAGACTTTAAACTGTTTATTAGCAGCATGAGCGAGAAAAATCCTAATTGCTTCAAGACGGGCGACCGAAGCGAAGACTTCGGTATAGTCAATCCCTTCTTCTTGAGCAAATCCTTGCACAACCAATCTAGACTTGTTACGCACCACCACACCACGATCATCAGGTTTGTTCTTGAACACCCATTTTGTACAAATTGGACATTTGTTGGGAGACAGGTCAACCAAAGTCCAAACTTGAGCTTTCTAAATTGTTGAAGCTCCAATTGCATTAACTCCACCCAGCATGGGTCTTGTAGAGCGGCATGCACATTTTTCGGGACAGTTTGAGAGACGAAACAAGAGAAGAGGCAGATATTAATCAAACCAGATTGAATCGTATCCGAACACCATTAGTGATTTCTACAATAACATTATCAAGAGGATGATCTTTCAAAGTTTTGAAGTCTATGTCTAAAGGGAAGATGTTTGGTGAAGTTTCGCTCACAGATTGTGAATGATTAGATGAGGGTGAGAGAGATGGAACAGACTAAGATGTAGGTGATGAAGGAAGAGATGTTGGTGGTGGAATAGATGTTGGTTATGAAGAAATAGGTGTTGGTGACGGATCAAATGATGGAGAAGATGATCCAACATCAGCGTAGTCAAAGAACCATGCAGGTTCAGATCAAACATTAGAAGAGTTAGACTTCTTCCAATCAACATAGAATGACTCTTGAACGATACGTGTTCTCTTGTTATATACTCGATAGGCCTTTTGAGAAGAAGAGTAACCGACAAAGTAACACTCGTCAGACACGGCACCGAACTTTGTCTTTTTGTGATTGAGTATTCAGAAGAGTACAAGAACAACCAAATGGCCAAAAAAAGTCAATTAAAGGTTTCCTTTTATGACAAAGTTCATAAGGAATATTCACTTCGTCCTTAACAATCAACACTCGATTTAGAACATATGAAGTGCAATTCGCTTCAGCCCAAAAGATAAGGGGTAACAAAGATTCTATCAACATGGTACGGGCGACTTCAATGAGAGTGCGATTCTTTCGTTCAGCTACACCATTCTATTGAGGTGTCCTTGCGGCACTAAATTGTCTCACATTTCCCTTTTGTGCACAGAATGAATCAAGAATCTGATTTTTGAATTCAGTGTTGTTGTCACTTCTCAGGGCCATAATCTTTCTCTTGTTGATTGTCTTGATTGAAAGTATTAACTTCTACAATTCTTCAGCAACCTCTCCTTGTGAGCAAGAAATCTCACTCATGAATATCTTGAGAAATCATCTGTAATCACAACACAAAACGATTTTTTAGCAATAGATTTAATGATGATTGGGCCAAACAAATCAGTATGTAACAACTCGAGAGGACATGTTATGCTATTTTCAGGTTTGGGCTTATGCAGTTTTTTATGTTGTTTGCCTTGGCACAAGCCATACATTTTTCATTTACAGAGAAATCTTTTGGAGGAAGTCCTCTAACAAGATTGGTTTTGACTAATTTGTTTATTATTTTAAAATTAGCATGGCCCAATTGGCGATGCCATAACAGAGACTCAAAGGTTGAAGCTTTTGAAAGAAGATAGGTTGAAGTAGACTTTGACTCCCTGGACTTTATATCATGAAGATATGTATCATGTTTTCTTGGAGCACACATAAGAATCAAGTCATCTGGAATATCAATCTCTGATTTTAAAAATAGACATTCATCGGATTTAAACAAGACTAGAATGTCTTTATCACAGATTTGAGAAACACTCAAGAGATTAAACACCAGCTCAGGGACATAATTGACTTTCTCCAAAGTTAAAGAACCATTGGAAACTTCACCTTGACCAATCACCTTTCCACCGTTTTTGTCACCAGCAAAAGCAACATATCCTATATTTATAATCTGATAATTGGTTTGCAAGTCTTTCAACCCCGTCATATGTCTGGCGCATCCACTATCTACATGCCACACACTGTATACAATCTTAGTGGATGACTCCTGAAATTAAATAAAGGACAGATTAACCAGGTGAAATAGGAACCCAAGATTGAACAACTTTATCTTTAGAAGAAGCAGATTTTTTGCAAACGAAATTATTATGCAATTTTGTTAATTTATTTCGAAAATAGTTCCTATTTATATGACCATGAAGCAAAGTAGGACAATTCTTGACAAGATGATCCTCTTGACCACATCAAAAACAGTGTGGTTTGCGTCTAGTTCTGTGATGTGATGAGATAGGAATATGATCAATGTGAATTTCCTTATCACATTCAGATACACTTGAATCAATGTCACTAAATGTCTCATACATTCCACGAGGTTGAAGTTTATGTGAACAAGAATTATTATTTACAGAAATAGATGAATGATCATCTGAAGTACCACTAGAACTAGTTCCACTGGTGCTAGCTTCAGACAAGAAATATTTAATGGAGTAAAAGATGGAATTGGATGAGAAAGAATTTATCAAAACAATTAATTTTAGGTTTCCCATTAAACTTTGTAGAAAGATCAGTTGCACCATTATTATCACTAGAACAAAAGACATCAGCATAGTGTACATAATTTAAAGATGAAATATAAACATCATGAGAACATGAAGCGACAATGTCGATTACAGGTGAACTAGAAACAAAGATTGAATGTAAACTAGACTTATGATCTAAAATAGATTGCTGAATAATTGGTGTACTAATACTAGTGCATCCAAGCCCACTAGTTGGTCCATAGTCGTAGTCCTCACGAACATGCTTAGAATTAACACCCTCTAAACCTGCAGACATATTAGCAGTATCTGTTTTGATTAAATCGATAGAAGGATGAGGAACAGCCATAGGAGAATAACAATATTTACTAGGCGGAGAATAAACCTTTACATTTTTCATATCCTAATCCCGTTTTGATCCTACCTCACGGTTGAGATTTACATAAATCATCACGTTTCATTCCTGATATGGTCCATTTATCTAACTTTGACTGATGTTTGCTTGTTTCAAATTCAGCAAAGGGCAACTCTTTCAGTCAAAGTGTTAATCTCAACATTTCTTTCTACAACAATTCGATTTAAATGATCATTTTCTTTCAAAGCCTTTTAATTAACAAAATATTTTGATTCATTGATTGTAAGTTACTTATTAATTCGTGTTAAATCCTTTTCATTATCAATTAATAACTAACTAGCTTTGAATCCCAAATAATCTTATTTTACAAGCAGATGAACACATATCTTGAATTACCTCATATGGAAGTCCCATCACCACCTTTTTGGCTGCTAAGGCCTTTTCACATTGGCACACTGGAGTACTTGACTTGCTTTCCTTAACGGTGACAGCATCATCATCATAATCCTTTCCTTCCTGAGTGCATGAACTTCCTTCCTGCTTTATATCTTTCGATTTATCTGCCCTCATTCTAACATCTTTCTCTTTTTTCTCATTCACAAGCAACATAACCTCCTTTTTGAATTGCTTAAAAGGGTCAAATCCATCTTTACTATCTTTCTTCCCTTTACCTTTGACAAACTCAACTACCAAAGAATTATTTATCTCAGACCTTGTTTCCTCAACCTCTGCACTCCAATCAAAGTTAGAAACCAATGCAGTCTCCTTTTTGTGAGTCACATCTTCTTTCCCTTCTTAATTGTTAATCTTGGAACTCCTGAATTACTAGAATTGGTGACAATTGGTGATGGACACTCACGTTTGAAATGGCCCAATTGTTTAGAGTTGAAACATCTTAGTTTTGACTTATCAAATCCTAGTTTTGAATTAGAAGTTTGTCCCCCAAAATTCTTTCGTCCAGTGCGCTCCATAAATCTTCGAGCTCTAAGAGTCAACATTGCCATTTGCCACTAGATGTCAGTTTCTTCAAGATCATCAGGATCTACCTGATACATATCTTCCATTGTCATTCCTTGAACAAACATTCCAAAGAGAGACATTGTTGCTGATAGACATTGTTGCTGATAGAACTTTGAACAAACATTCCAAAGAGAGACATTGCTGCTGATAGAACTGAAGTTTCAACATTCGCCTTAGAGTTAGTCTGATCTCTTTCAACAGTAACATTTCCTCTTGAAAAATTACTTGTATTACCTCCTCCTTGAATTGAATTCTGTATTTGAGAGCTTGCAGCAGATGATAATAAGGAAGCATTTTGAATAAAACAAGATGTAGGCATCATGGTTTGGTTAAATTCCCATCTCTTCATGTCTAATTCAAAGGATTTAAGTTTATTGATAATATCCATCAGCTTATAATCCGTGAACCCTCTTTCTTGCTTTAGCATCCTCACCTGAAGACTCCATTGAGGTGGGAGAGAGTCTAGTAGCCTGTTTACTTGTTCACTATTGGATAGCTTTTCATCGAATTTCTTTAAGGTGCTTGAAACTGTCAAGAAGCGATTTGTAAGATCTGTCAGACTCTCATTCTTGTATCCAACAAAGGAATTGAATTCCTTCTTAGCTTGAATGCTCTTATCCTTTACCAGATTATTGTTACCATCATAGAACTCACATAGGGCATCGTAAAGAGATTTAGCTTTTTTATGTTCTGCAAAACGATTGTAGATGTCTGGTGCCAGACATAGAGTTAAAGCACCAAAAGCCTTTTGGTCACGATCGATCAACTTCAGATTCTTTTCAGTGAAAAAAGAGGGTCCTTATTTTGAGAGACAACATTACCCATAGTGACAATTGGTATGTGATGACCAGAAATAATCGATTCCCATTGGTTGTGATCAGTATAGAAGAGGAAAGCTTTAAGACATCTCTTCCAATCTTCGAAATTGTCTCTGTTAATGAGTCTCGGTGGTCTATTGGGAGCAACACTTTCAAGGTCAGCGAGAGTGAGTGATGTTAACTTTGACATTGTAGTTTCGCTGGGATTGATGTAATTTTGGCAAGAGAAGATGTAATTTTGCAGAAAGTTGGTAAATTCGCTGACAAATTCGCTGAGAGGGCTAATTTCGCTGAGTTGGGTAATTTCGCTGAGTTGGGTAATTTCGCTGACAATTTCGGTAGCAGTTTCGCTAGCCGAATGACACAAAGTGCTTAGTTTCGCCGGTAAATTCGCACGAAACAAGCTTGAACTTTCATTCGAAATAACTTTCGGTAGCAATTTTGCTTGTTACACCTTCACAACCACTGGTGAACTTTCATTCAAATAGACAAGTTTCGCAGAACAACTAGAAAACGATTTCAATAGTGATAACACCCATAGTTTTGCTGAAAGATGATCGCAGTTTCGCAGAAAGAATAGCAGTTTTGCTGGTCGAACCATAAACTCTTTTTCAACCCAAAATCAATCTGAAATCATCAAATACTCAATGAATTTGAGATTTGATGATTAGCAAAGCTTCCACAACCAAAAACTAGCAAAACTCAAATCAATTTCCATATCAAAAACACCCGATAATGAACTGAAAATTGATGGAAACTAGATATTAAACTAAAACCACCAAAACTCAACAAATCAATAGCACTAAGACTTTGATACCATATTGTTGGTCCATTTGATTGTATTACTGTGCAAATGAGATGAAGAATCGTTCAATATCAAAAATACAAACCATACACAATGAACATAGAAGATGAACATAATAAGAATTCATTCAAAATAAGACAATGAACATGATAACAATCAATAACATGAAGCACAATGATATTTCTATGTAATAACTGCTTTGAAATGGTTTGCAGCAATGATTCACGATTAGGTTTTGCAAGCTTACATAACAATGAAAAAGATCAAATCTATATAAAGCAATCTTAGTTTTGCAGACAGTTTCGCTGTGAGCAAAACTGTACTGCCGAAACTATAGTTTCGCCCGGCAGAAACAGTAGTTTCGCCAAGCTAATTAATCAGCTGATTGTGAACGAAACAATAGTTTTGCTCATAGTTTCGTTGGACTACAAAACTATGTAAAACCAAATACATACAAAAGAAAACTAACAAAAGACCCATTACCATCAAAAGTAAATAATCTAAATTAAGGTGAGTCCAACCTATACATGATCTTTAGTATCTTACAGTAAGTAGACCTAATATCATGTTTGCCATATGCATCTGTGCAAGATATCAGGCTACTCCAAAGGTGTCTCATCTAGTTGCCACCAAGAGAATTCTTAAATACCTCAAAGGAGCACCTAAATTAGTTATTTGGTATCCTAGGAATAGCAACTTCAATCTCTATGGCTACTTAGATAGCGACTATAGTGGCTGCAAAATAAAAAAAGCAATTTTGTGTGTGTACATATATTGTTGAAGCCGAATACACTGCTGCTTCAAGTTTCTATGCTCAGCTACTCAGGATTCAAAACCATATACTAGACTATGGATTCAACTTCATTAGCAGTCCTATCTACATTGACAACAAAAGTGCTATCTCCATTACTAAAAATCCCGTGAAGAACTCAAAGACAAAGCACATTGATATTGGGTATCATTTCATTAGAGATATTCATGAGAAAAACTTGTCAAACTAATCAAAGTTGATTCAAATGAACAATATGCTGATTTCTTCACTAAAGATTTTGATGAACAAAGATTTAAATATCTCATTGCAGCTATTGGGATGATAAAATTTGATTAGTCTATCTCACCTGAAAACCTTTTTGAATTGTGTAATGTCTTTTGTCACAACAATCTAAGCCATATTACATTAGGTTATATTTTTCTAAGTATGGATTTTTCCGACAAGAAATTAACCTTCGGAAGATTCTTTTCATATCTTCCGAAGCTAAATTTCTCCAAGGGAAATCTTCTTCTCGAAAGAGTTTTTAGTCTCGGAAGAAGCGATTGATTGCATATCAGATCTACTTCCGAAGCATATAAAACTCTCTATTCGGAAGGCACATTTTACTCTTTGAAGTATGAATTTACCTTCGGAAGTAAAATTGGCGTCAGAAGAAGAGTACCTTCGGAAGAAGATTACCCTCGGAAATCCTCAAAAGAAAATCTTATTGTGTAATAGAAATCTTTGGGCCCCACATAATAGAAAGTAAAGATTTTATTAATGATGTCGGAATCTTTTAAATGGTTCTTAACCTTACTGCCACTATCATATCTTACCCCAAACCATCTTTTCACCTTATCTGAAACCCCAAAACAACCATTCCACCCATTTAAATAATCCTGACTCTTCACTTTAATCTTTTTACCAAATTTATTGTCCAAAGCTTCCTTCACCCAAATTCACCCTACTCAAACTTGTTTTATCATCTTTTTTCTTACAATGGCACTCAACCCTCAACACAACCAATTCCCACTCTTTGACTCTACCAAGGATGCTGACTTCTCAGACATCATCTCCTTTCTTACCCAATCTACCTACTTTACTATGACTATAAACCCCACTGTTTACTTGAATCAAATGGAAGAATTTTGGGGTAACAATCAGATAGTACTCCTAAATGGAGTTCAGGGTTGTTTGGACGAGCATTTATGGCCAGGAGTTGGTCATTACCAAACAAGTTATTCAGGAGCATCTGGAGCTCCATGATGAAGGTGCTCCAATAGAGTTCCCCAAATCAGACCTTGATGATACATATCTCCAAATGGGATATGGTGGAGATGTGAGTAGGTCTACTGTGTATAAGTTCAATTTCTCCTACAACTGGAAGTTCCTAGTTCACGTTGTTCTCAATTGTTTTTCTAACAAGTCTGGGGGATGGGATCAAATCCCATGTGAACTGGGATGCCTAGTTCATGGATTGGTGAGGAGCCTCCACTTCAACTACCCAGGTTTGTGTTCACTAACCTCATCGGGAACTTTCAAAAGGACAAATTCTTTATGTATCCAAGATTCATCTAGCACATAATCAAGTATGAGTTGGACTAGAGTAAGCTTTTTTGTGCAACTACTCTGCTTGTCACTCAAATGAGGCCGACCATCTTCAAAATTTTGAAGAGAGTGTCCACCAATTTCACTGGAAAACACACTACTCTTCTTCGAGGTATGATTGAGCCAATGGCTCCTGATGACATCCCTATTCACCCCAGAGGTGATGAACCCACCCCAGCAACTACCCTTACTTCGCCAGAGACACAAACGAACCCTTGCTTAGTCTACTCTGATTGAGCAAGCACCTCCTGTTCAAACCAAAAAGACTAGAGTGGAAACATGGGCTCCCACTCAGTCAGAGGTCTTACCATCCTTCTCATTTGACCTTAATATGGAATTTAAGTCTCCTAAGTCTCAATTCCCTAAGCCCCAATCCCAGGCCACAAGCCCTCAGGATGAGTCCCAACACTCTCCTAAGAAACCAAAAAGGGACAGCCTCACCAAAGGCTCATGCCAAAATGACATTAACCAATGTCCCGGGTCAGTAGGCTTCACTTCACTATCTTTTACTGGTCTTTTAATCAGAACTAATAAGGAGATTACGTCTCTTCATGGCAATGAAGTTGATGCACAACACCCTCTATCAGATCAACAGAGCCTAGAGGGACCTCTTGCCTTTAGCACATACCAGTTAAAACCAAGTCAGGTGAGTCCAATGATATGAAGGGGACTCATGTAGATTCAGTTGCTACGACTGAAGGAAACTCTTTGGATCCTCAGGCCAGTGGTACCATCTATGAGACTGAATCTAGGCGACCATATCTTTTGATGACTCTAAAAGAGACATCCTTAGGCAAGGGAAACCAGGGTGCCAAGAAACCACATCTGGTGGTGAGGGTGAACATACAAGGTATGTTACCTCATCTCCCCGTGATTCTTCAAAAGAAGATGAGGGTAATATGCAACTCCCCATGCAAGACCTACTTTCTAAAGTCTCAAACCTTGAATCAACGTTTAAGACTTTAGAGGATAGGTCTGCAACTCAACAACTTGAGATTGAAAATCTCAAGGCTCAACTAGTTGAGAAATAGATTGACAAATCTGTCAGGCACGTACCTATTCAGGTCTTATTGACCTCTTCCTCTAGCTCATCTTGCTCTTAAGATGATGCTACAAAAAAGGGGGAGAATGTTTAGAGACAAACTGTTGGAGTCTTTATGCCCAAGACACATAGAACATTGATGTGGTTAGTACGTTATGATCGAAGTCGGGTCATACCCAATACAAGATTAGCAAACACCAAATATTATTTAATTGATGATATGATCATGCAATTAAATAAATACACCAATTTAGAAAATGGGTTTTCTAAATAAGTTGCATATGAGATTGAACAACTTATATGGATATTTTGTTCATGGATATTATTTGTATTGTTGATTAATTTAGTTAAATAACATCAAATATTAAAAATGTGTGTATATTATATAACTAAAAGGTTAATTATATATATTTATTTTAATCAATTGTTATACAAAAGATTAATAGGGAGTTTTTGGGGGGAAAACCCAAAATTAAGTTTGGGTTCGGCCGCCCCTTAGAGGGATTCCCCCCTTTTGTTTTCCTTTTGAGGTTTTGGAACCTTGAATCTCCTTGAACATACACACACTTCATCTTGCCCTCTCGCTCATATGCTAAAGGGTCACAAGAACATCAACTCTTCTTTGGAAGAAAGAGTTTATGGCTGGAACAAAGCTCTAGCAGCTTTCTTGATTGTTCACGGCTCGAACAAGACTCCAGCAGCCTTCTTGATCCGATTTTGGTGCTCAAATCCTAGAAACAAGGTGTTTGCTTGATGCTTGTGGGTATGGATGCTTGAGGACACCTCTCCTTGGTGTTTTGGTCAGTCAAGAACCTCACCTTCTTCATCAAAATTCGTTTGGTTGTTTGTATGTTCTATTTGGTTGTTATTTGTTGTTGATAGCTAGTTCAAACACATATAAGTGATCCTTATGTTCTTGGGTTTGTTGTTGTTATGAAATAAACCTTAGTTTTCAGATTACAAATGAACGTATTAGGTATTAATCTGCTGCGTTTTCATAGTTAAAATGGTTAAACTACTTTGATATGGTCCAACAAAGGAGAAATCGAAGTTGTGGGATCGTCTCACAACTTACTCTACTTGGAACACCACAACATAATGGTGTGTTTGAAAGAGAAATCGAACCCTATTGGATATGGTTCAAATCTATGATGGCTATAAGCTCACTACCTCTATCATTTTGGGGTTTTGCAATGCTCTCTGAGGCTGGTATTCTGAATATGGCCCTGACCAAGATAGTTGATTCACTAAGTGTATATTTGTTGGATATCCCAAAGACTGTATAGGATACTACTTCTTTGATCCAACAAAGCAAGAGTATTTATTGCTCGAAAGGCTGAATTCTTGGAAACTAAATTCCTTACGGAAGGAATAACGTATAGAATAGTGGACTTTGATGAGGATCAAGATCCACAAGCCGATACACGTTTGGTTCACACTAGCTATCAACAAGAGGTTGTTGATAATGATCAAGAGGTTGATCAATACACATAAAACGTTCACAGATCTGGTAGAGTTAGCATTCCACCCGAAAGATATGGATTTTCATGAATGGATGCTACATGGTTGACTCCGATGAGCAAACTACATACCATGAAGCAATGTCCAATTCGGATTGTGACAAATGGTTGGATGCCATGAACGTTGAGATGCAATCCATGTATGACAATCAAGTTTGGGAATTGGTTGACCCTCCACTTAACTCCATACCGGTTGGATGCAAGTGGGTTTTAAGAAGAAAATGGATATCCATGGAAACTTGGATACTTACAAAGCAAGACTTATAGCGAAAGGTTTCACTTAAAATCAAAGGGTTGATTATGATGAAACCTTCTGCCTGTGGCAATGCTAAAGTCAATTATGATATTATTTGCCATAGCTGCATATTATGACTATGAGATTTGGCAAATGGATGTCAAAACCACTTGTCTTAATGGACATCTCGAAGAGACTGTCCATATGGTTCAGCCAGATGGTTTTGTCGATCCACAATATCCTAAAAGTATGCAAGTTAAAGAAGTCAATCTATGGATTGAATCAAGCATCGAGAAGTTGGAATCAATGTTTTGATGAAGAGATCAAGAAATTTGGTTTCATCAAGAATGCTGACGAGGCTTGTGTATATACGAAGGCTAGTGGGAGCATAATAACATTCTTAGTATTGTATGTTGATGACATACTACCTTTTGGAAATAATATTCCAACCATGGAAGGTGTCAAAACCTGGCTTGGAAGTTGTTCTTCCATAAAATCTCGGTGAAGCCGCCTATATTTTGGGAATATAGATCTATTGGGATAGATCGAGGTGGTTGATAGGTTTAAATCAAAGTGCATATATTAATAAAGTCTTGAAAAGGTTAAAAATGGAAAAACTCTGAGAAAGGTATGGTACCTGTTCAAAGAGGGACAATATTGAGTACATCTCAATGTCCAAGCTCAAAGGATGAGCAAGATCGAATGAAGGACATCCCATATGCATCAGCTATAGGATCCATCATGCGATGATATGCACTAGATCAGACGTGTCATGCGCTTTAATCATGACGAGCAGATATCAGCAGAATCCAGGTAATAGCCATTGGATGGTTATTAAAAGTATATTGAAATACCTTAGGAGGACTAAGGAAATGTTTCTAATATATGGATCTGATGAAGAGGAACTTGTTGTAAAGGGTTACACGAATGCGAGTTCCAAACCGTTTGAGATGGTTCTCGATCACAATCGGGGTATGTCTTCATTATGAATGGAGTAGCATTGTCCACTACAAAGTCTGAATACATAGCCGCATCATCAGCAGCTCAGGGAGCTGCATGGATAAAGAAATTTATCGCCTACCTAGGGTGGTCTCTACCATTCAAGACCCCTAGAAATCTTTTGTGATCACGAGGGTACGATTGCATAAATCAAGATACCCTGTCCTCTTAAAAAGGCTAGGCACATTGAGCGGAAATTCAACTACATAAGGGATGAGGTTGAAAAGGGAAAAATATGTATTCGTAAAGTTCACACCGATCAATATATTGCGGATCCACTCACGAAGCTCCTTGAAAGGGCAAAGCATGAAAGTCATACTTGTGCCTTAGGAATTCGATATTTTAGTGACTGGAATTGATCTGTTTAGTATTAAAATTTTGAAACAATGTAATATTTAACTCTTTATAAACTTGTGATATTTTAAGTTATATTCATTTTAGCATGTATACATCCATGAATATGTTTATTATTCTAAATGTCCGTAGTCGGTCATGTTTGGGGGAACAAATACGAACGTAAGACTATTATGAACATGGATTGGTGGATATTCATAAGGAATGAATATAGAGCAATTGGTTGCTGCCAAGGTTCATAGATATTTGTGGGAGACAAATATTGGACTGACCCGCATCTCAATTTTACTACATGGAATCTTCTAGATTGATCGTAAGTAAATTTGAGTAAAGGCGAATATCATTTGGTATCCTCCGACCGAGATACATATTGGCTTTTGATATTCACCAAATGTTATACTTTGAGCTAGTTCTTCACTGCTCGAAAATAATGGGCAGTACATAAGGCTGTGTTCAGGTGTGACACGAGGTGATTGTGAAAAACATATGTAGTCAAGATGGAATTTGTTCCTCTTATTCGTTGAGAGCAACATGTCTAAGGCTTGATTAAGTTAAATCAACAAGGAATGATCGTTCTATGTCCTTGGATTTAACATGACATCTGTAACAAAAGGATAAATGATTGATTCACCTAAATTGTTTCAAGTTGGATACTTGAAGGGGATGATGTTATTGAATGGATTTAAGGCATGCTTATTAAGGGTAGTAAACCGTTGTTAGGCGGTATTTACTACTTGGATCAATCTTTTATGTATCTTGTGCAAGTGGGAGATTCTTTATGCTCAAGACACATAGAACATTAATGTGGTTAGTACGTTATGATCTAAGTCGGATCATACCCAATAACAAGCTTAGCAAACACCAAATATTATTTAATTGATGATATGATCATGCAATTAAATAAATACACCAATTTAGAAAATGGGTTTTCTAAATAAGTTGCATATGAGATTGAACAACTTATATGGATATTTTGTTCATGGATATTATTTGTATTGTTGTTTAATTTAGTTAAATAACATCAAATAATAAAAGTGTGTGTATTATATAACTAAAAGGTTAATTATATATATATATATATATCTATTTTAATCAATTTGTTATAAAAAAGATTAAGAGGGAGTTTTTGGGGGGAAAACCAAAAATTAAGTTTGGGTTCGGCCGCCCCTTAGAGGGGTTCTCCCCTTTTGTTTCCCTTTTGAGGTTTTGGAACCTTTAATCTCCTTGAACATACACACACTTCATCTTACCCTCTCTCTCATATGCTAAAGGGTCACAAGAACATCAACTCTTTTTTTGGAAGAAAGAGTTTACGGCTGGAAGAAAGCTCCAGCAGCTTTCTTGATTGTTCACGGCTGGAACAAGGCTCTAGCAGCCTTCTTGATGCGATTTTGGTGCTCAAATCCTAGCAACAAGGTGTTTGCTTGATGCTTGTGGGTATGGATGCTTGAGGACACCTCTCCTTGGTGTTTTGGACATTCAAGAACCTCACCTTCTTCATCAAAATTCGTTTTTCAGCAGCTTACAAAAGGTAGTTTGTATGTCCTATTTGGTTGTTATTTGTTGTTGATAGCTAGTTCAAACACATATAAATGATCCTTATGCTCTTGGGTTTGTTGTTGTTATGAAATGAACCTTAGTTTTCAGATTACAAATGAACATATTAAGGTATTAATCCGCTGCGTTTTCATAGTTTAAAATGGTTAAACTACTTTGATATGGTCCAACAAACCCAATACAAACAACAGAGGAACCATAGAGCCAAGCGTTAACTTCCCTATAAGCTAGATACCCGACTCTTACAGCAACAATCTTCCTGAGCCTTCTCAAGTTGTCCTGCAAATGGACCCAAGGATGCTTAGAGATCTCACAAGATTTTCTGCAAGTTCCTATTAAGATCTTCTTTAGATCAGCCTAGCCTGAGGCGGCTATAATATACTTTGGAGCTAAAGAGCTTGAGAGGCTAAGTGCACCTTCTACCACTGTGGAAGAAGTTGGTCACGTAAGGCTCAAATGGAACCTCAGATTCATTTTGAAGGGAAAATGAGGACTGATGGCCTAGCAACTAAAATAGTTGGATAGATAGTGCATTCCCTCGGAAGAACAATTCAATCTTCTGAAGCTGAGATAGAAGCTATGGAAATTCTGTTCTTCTTGTCCAAGGATCTAATCATCATAGATACAGTTCTAGAGCTGGAATCTGAGGTGAATAGTGGGGACTTTGTCAACCGAACCCTAGCTCAAACAACTTCATTATCTCCATCCACCATGTCTCAACCTAAGCTATCCATCCAAGAACCACCAGAGTCTAGCACTTCTGAAGATGTTGAAGGGAAGAAGAAATAGACTATGGAAGAGCTTCAGGAGGAGGAGAGGATTGAGAAACTTAGAAAAATGTAGACTCCCAACTGGGAAGTTGCTAGCTGCCAGGTCCAAAGCAACTGTAGCCAACTAAGAGGCAGTTAACAACAAGAAAAGGGTGGAGATCATTGACAAGCTCATCAAGATTGGAGTTGTCACTGAAGATATACTCCTGCTACCACTAGAGGAGCTAATAGAGCTAAAGAAGGCAACCATGCTGCAGATTGAGAGAAAGGAGGGAGCAACAAGGTTAGCCTTAGATGAGGAAAGAGAATGGAAGAAAAGGAAAGCTGATCTGCAGTTTAGGAGGGAAAGGATAACTTTTCTAACCCCCAGGGGTTTCTCTCTTCAAGAACTATCTCCACACAACAATGACATGATCCTATGGCTCTTCAACAAAGAGCGAGATCAACTGGAGAAAGAGAGGAAGAAAGCTGCAAAAGAGAAGATGAGGGAGAAGAAGTGAAAGGAAGAAGAAGCTGGGGTCATTGCTGCCAAGAAGATAGGTGAGAAGGCCTGGATGAAGGATTATCTTTGAGCTCATGGCTTCTCTGGTAGGCAAGTGGGACCCATGACTGAAAAGACACTCTAGCGACATGTCAGTGACATCAAGGCTGGCATTCGCTTGGGAAACAGGAAAGAGATGTACAGTAGGGGATAGGGGATGATCTTCAAACCAACAACTCAACCCCAACCTCAACCTGAGCCTTTCCCATTTACCTTCCCTATCAAAACCGAACCCACTTCAGAACCTTACACCCCTAAACCCACACCAATCATCATACCTACCTCATCACCACAACCACCTCAACTAATTACCCTTCAACCTAAAATACTACCTAGAACCCAAACACCACTACCTACCCAACAACCATCCAGACCATCTCCTTAGCCTTCTAAACATCTCTTCTTAGAGGAGTTTAAGGAGATCAAGATGAAGCTCATCAGATGCACAACCTTGAGCGATGTTTGTGAGGAGGATTCTGTCAAGCTAACTTTTGTTGATGGATCCTCATGTTCCCTCACAAGAGATCAATTCCTTGATCTTCCAAGAGGAACACAGGACTAGGCTATTAAACTACTTGGGCTCAACTTAGATTCACTTAATGATGAAGAGAAAAAGCTAAGAAGGAAGTTGGTGACTTTGCTGGATACCAAGAAGGGGGACCAAGTACCTAGCAAACCCCTTGTGCCAAGAAAGAAGATTGTCCAGTGGAGGTTTGAAGACTCTTCTCATAACTTTGTTGTTGAGAGAGAGATGGCGAGCTGAATAAGCTTAATGCCTCATCTTTGTTACACTTGAGCAGATTTGATATTTCTGAGTTAGCAAAGAAGCCATTCTCTAACCCCTCAAACTCTAAGATAGCTCAGCACATTAGAGATCACCTGAGCAACCTTCACCTTGCTGAGCTAATCGCTAGGACAAGGATTGAAAAGGAGTTAAAACTGAAAGAGGAGGAGGAGAGGAAAGGATCAAAAACCAAAGACAAAGCCTTTCTCCAAATGGTTGTAGATCCTAAACTTGAATCCATTATTAGATAGGAGTATGACTATAACTCTTATCAACTAACTTTCTTTAGGGGACACAACAAAGGGTGCATGTCATTAGGAATGATAGACTGGATCTCCTATCCACCGATGACTTGCATAGACTTCTCAACACAACTTCTGGACAAAACAAAGAAACAAATAAATATCTCCTGTCTCTTGTGTGGAAAATTTTGGGAAACAAAAGTTAGTGAGATTTTGGTAGCATCAGCCTAGGGGGAGTTTGTTGGATCTTGAAAGGATGGTCAAATAAAACCAAACATTTAGAATACTTTTGGTGCAACTTATAAAGGACTTCCGAAGCTAAGTATGGACTTCCAAGGAAATGGAGCTCTTCCGAAGACAAAATGCAAGATCATCTTCTGAAGAAAAAGCTCCACTTCCGAAGACAAAGTCTTCTCTTCTGAAGTTCAAGACTTAGAAGAATTAAAACACAATGACTTCCAAAGAAGAAGTCCTCAAGCCTCGAAAGAAGTAGCGTCTTCTGAAGTATAAAAGGTTTTGGAAGAACTTGTTCTTTCGAAGCCAATTAACCTTCAGGAGATGCTGCTCTGGACCAGTGGACATAAGTACGGTTCTCTGACACTCCACTACAGACCTCTGATACTGCATGGCATTTTCCTAAAAGGCCATGTAGTTGACCATACTTTATTCCACTGTTCACCTTTGTTTGTTAGTATAGTTGCTAACTTTAGTTGGTGGCAAAAGGTAAGTCATGGATATGTCATGACTACCATATCTTAGATAAGACATTATCTATGTTACCTAACTATAACTTTGTAGTATGTGCTTTAGTTATAAAAGGATTCCATCTAGTATCAAAGTATAACCGGCCGTAGGTGATAGTATATATAGTTTCTCATTGTAACTCTTGTATTATGCTTGTAAGAGTCTTGTAAACTTTGAGTTGAGAACTAATATATACATGTACCTTGAAAATTATTTCTTTGTGTTCTTAAGTTACTTAGTATATTATAATCAACTCTTTGAGAGATTCTGCTTCATCATAACTGTGTGAGTACAAGTGAGTTTGAGAGAAAACCAACTGTTAGATCTAGGAACTATAGGACTAGATCATTTTGTATAGGCTTAGAACTTTAATCAATATTTGTAATGAACAATTATAATTCATTATTATGTCGTATGCATAATACATAATACTTGGTCAATTACTCAAATTGACTAAGTGTAACAAACATATTTGAATGAACATTTTTGTTCTTCCATAGATATATTTCTTACAAAATCCATCGTCCGAAGATCTTCTATGGATGAAAAACTAGCTCTGAAGACAAAAGGACAAAGTACCTTCGAAAGATTAAGACTCCTTCGAAAGAACAAACATCTACGGAATGACAAACTACCTTCGGAAGAACAAGACTCCTTTGGAAGAACAAGACTCCTTCGGAAGAACAAACATCTACAAAAGACCATATTCTTGCGGAGTCCAAACACTTGTATTAATAATACAAGTGCTACAAGTCAACAAGTCAACAAGACAGCTATGCGAATCCTAAGAGATCCAGTGTTTCCTTAAAGAAAACACACGTGCCTATAAATACAGATCCTAGGTTTCACATCAAAGGGTGTGATGATGGCTAGACAACCACGAACACAAACAACCAAGAATCATTACGGCAAACCCAAACATCACATCAAATCACACAAACATAAACCCTAGCAGCTGTCACATGAACATTAATACAATTAAAGTGGTTAGTATTCATTTATTTTTTATTCATTTGTAATCATTAAAATGTTTTAATGAAATACATTTGAATTAAATATTTTTGTTTGGTTTTAATTGTGTTCTTCTTATTGTGTTCGTCTTAATTATTAATCACTATTGTTGATATTAAATATTAAAAACAATTAAACAAAGTTAATGTTGATTCCACAAATATTGACTTGACTCCAAATTAACATTGATAATTCCTGATTGCGATCCTTGGATTCACAGGTGGTATAAGAGCCAAGTGCTCATTGATTAAGATCAATGATCTATGAGTGTTAATTCCTTAATTGTTTTCTTGTTTCACTAGATTTGTTAGTCTTTGCTGATCGAATCTATTGTTTCTAAGCAAATCGTTTTGTGTGATTTAATCAAAATAGTGAATTGTCTATCAGCAAGCACTATTACATTGCTTGATTAACTTGGGTTAATATTCAAGTCAATTGAATAGTAGATCTAGATTATTGATTGACACTCATATATTGTTCATATGTAATTGAACAAATACATTGACAAAATCCTTAATTTGATATATAATATCATTGAAAGGATTGACTGATTTGTGACTACAACTGTTTATTTATAATAATTAAGGTTTGTCACTAATTAGTTCATTTCTAAAAGATACTCTGTAATAGTTAAAATCTTAGACCTTAACTAAACATGAGTAACTTTGGTGGATCATCATACCAACCTCCAAAGTTGGAAACAAAAGCAGACTTTAAATCCTAGAAAAACAAGTTTAGGAATCAAGTTAGTTATACATATTATGACTTATGGTTTTCAATAACTGAAGGTCCTTATATTCCAGCCACTCTTGGGCCGGATTACAATGACAACCATCAACCAATAAGTATAAAGGATCTGTCAACTAATGATGTTAAGAAGGTTAAAGATGATATTAAAGCATATAGTTTGCCTAGTATGGCTTTACCTGAAGAAACATTAATCAGGTAGAATTACAAAACAGCTAATTCCTTGTGGAAGATTCTTCATACACTCTATGAAGGGAGTGATGAAATCAGAAGCATTAGGAAGGACACCCTTCATCATAATATGAAACCCTTCATCATATTGAGGGTGAATCAATTCCTCAACAACTCCATAGATTTATGCAACTTGTTACAGAGATGAATATCTTGGAGCGGAAATACACAAATGAGGAATTAACAAGAAGATGATTCCTACTTTGCCAGAAAGTTGGAAGCAAACTGTGTCCATGTTCCAGAACACAATTGATCTCAAAGCAACTGGTTTAGATACTCTAGTAGCTAAAGTTAAGGCTCTTGAAATGGATGAGAAACAAGAAACAAGAGTGTGAGAACTCATATGTCACCTTATCACTTTATAGAAACAAAAAGTGCTAGAAGTGCCTTTATTTCTAACAATGATGGTGATGACTCTTGTACTTTGAGTGAAGATGAAGAGGATGTAAGTTTCTATGCATCAAAGCCATCTTAGAAATCTTCTCAAAGTAAGTCAAGAAAAGAGAAGGAATAACTAAAGATCAAAGAGATACATCATTAGCAAATTCTTCATGAAATAACAATCAAACAGAGTCAATCACTGTCATTCTGGACTCTGAAGAACAAAAAGCAGCTTTTACAGCTTTCAGCTCAAGTTTTCAAGCTTATATTAGAAGCTCATTAACCTCTGCAACATTTGACCGCAGGACTTGGAAGAACTACATCTAGATGTAATGGAGGAAATGGACCTACAATGGCAAATGGCAATGATTGCTTATGGAGCCAAACAATATCTGAGGAGAAATAAGAATTTCGCTGTTGCAAGTAAATCATCAAAGATTGGTGTTGATTAGTGAAAGGTAAGATGCTTCAAGTGCAATCTCTATGGACACTTTTCTAGAGAATACAATCAACAATCAAATCCTGAGGTAGCACAATATCAGCAACATCTTTCTTAGCAAACACCATCATCACAAATACCTTTCAGGCAACCACAACTTCCCAACTCATCCCCACCAGCCATTAATACATCAGCAGGAACATGTAACTCCAAAGAAACTGGGTTGATCATCCTTCAAGATGGAACTTGTGACTAGAGTATGTATAAGAAGGAAGTCTTGGAAAAAAAGCTTTAATGGATCATATGGAAAACAAAGTTCCACCATGGCTAGTGAGGTAAGAGATAGGTTGTTCATCAATATTTTTAAGGAAGTTGAAAGATATAGAGTCCATGCTCAACAATTGGCTGATATAGTTAAAGAAATAATGATTTTGAATGAATCTCGTGTAAGAGAACATAAATTATATCAAACAAAATTTACCTCTTTACAAAAGGATTTACATAAAATTGTTTCAGAAAATTATAGTTTAAAGTCACATGTTGAGCATCTGCCACTTCCTTAACTAAATCCATGGCTGATCATGCATCATTTGAAGTAAAACTTTGGAAGTTTCAACTTTCATCCCAACAGTATGTGAAATTATTAAATTCTTACATTGAATTAAAGAATAGGTCTGGGTTGGGATATAATTCTATGGCACCACCTATAAACAATAATTACACACCTTATCCTGAATCAATGACAAATAACTTGTCAAATCATTTTGTGCAAGCACCAAGTTTGAATCAAATTCTAATCAACAAGATATTCATAATAGAATTAAGGTAAATAAAACTGAGACTTCTGAATCAGAAAAGATCAATCAAAAGGATTCAGAATTTGACTTTGATGAGTGTGATGACCTGGATGATTCTGAAGAAAATGATGATGATCTACTGAACAAGGGTAAGAATTTTGTTTTTGAAACAAACATTCAAAAAGTTCTTGAAGAAACAAAGTTACAATATCCTCCAAAACAAAGAAACATGCTCAAGACTATTTGCAAGAAAATAGCTCAGCTAAATGATGGTCTTCAAGAATGACACCAACAACAAAAACCTTGACTGAAGTAATGAAAAGTGTGACTCTACTGAAGAAGTGTACAAAGCATCCGTGGAAAAGCAAAGAAGAAACTATCAGCTGATATTTAGCAGCAGAAGAAAAACCTTCTTCAGCAAACGATCTGCGGAAAAAGAAACCTTCAATAGTAAATCAGACACAGAAGAAACCTTCTTTAGTAGAAGCTATGGAAGAAGAAACCTTTAGTAGTTCATACTGTGTTAGGACCTGGTATTTGACCGAAATACCTAGAGATCAACGTGTAAACAGATCAAATAGTGCAGAATCCTATTTGATTGGCGATCCAATCAGTGAGAACACATGAAGAATCAATCAAGAATTGAAACTAACGTTAGAAATCGATTGGGAATCGATCTAATATGTTCTATGAACTTGGAGAACGAATTGGAAGGTTTCTGGATGGCTAAGGTACGTCTGGAATCGTAATTTTTCGAGAGTTTTTCTTTTTCACGAATTGAGTTGTATTTACAGGTTGGTATATTCAATCGTGCGACTAACCCATTAGTTTGGTTCAGTCGTGCGATTGAACCATGCGGTTGATTCATTCGTACGACTGAGTGTTCAGTCGTGCGACTGAGCCAATCTTATGTTGCAATCGTACGACTGATCCAGTCTCCTGGTTAGTCGTGCGACTGAGTCAATCGTGTGAAGTATCCATGCGTATGGTTCATTCGCATGAGAACTTCATTAAGTTAAGTTTGAATGTTTTAATTAATATAACATGATGTGCAACCATTCAAGCAATCATAAACCCAATCAATTCATCACGACTCATTAATGAAATATTAAACATCACAAGTAACAAACAATTTATGTCATTTCATAATCAATACAGATTACATCATACTCAGACAGACAAGCTTCATTACATTTCAAATCATGATCTAGGGACATTTACATGCATCAACAAACTCCCCCTTGGACCTAGATCTCTCTAATGTCTTATTTTCTTCATTACCTCCTCATATTTCTTGTACTTGTCCTCTTGTGTGACTCCCGCGTGAATATCAAACGCGAAGCAAAGTCTTATGACATTTTGGAACTGAAGTGCCTGTACAATATCTTGCGTATCATAGAACAGAGGCCACTTGTACAGTGTATAAACATCATTTTCCGACAAGTTGGTAAGCCACATTGGATCGAATACTCTGATTGTATCCATTTGGTCCTCTTTATCTAGGACTATGACCGCTTCTGCTGTTCTCCAATCGTAGTACCACCACTTAAAGTGTGGTGTGAAATCCTTTGTCATTTCTCGAAGTGGGATTCTTGACATTGTGCGCGGAGGATTCCACTTCAACACAATCTTTGTTTTTCCAGTAATGGCTTCCATCTCAGACCTTCTAATATACCTTGTAGGTTGTTGAGGTCTGAAGTTAATCCACCTGGTGTGGTACTCTTTCTTTAGGGCAGCCTCAAACCAGCCTGACATTCTTTCTCGGGTCAGCATACAACAGCTTCTCCCTGGTAGAGTCTTTAGATCATGTGGAAATCTAAAGTACTCTATGCCCTCTCCCTCTTAACGGCATAAACATTAAGATCATCAAAATATGCCTATGCTATAATCCTGCCTGACACCTTAAGATGTTTCTTGACGCTGTAGAGCTTGGTGTAGGCATCCCTCTTCGGTGCAGCACGTTGGGCTCTAACTTCTTTAAAACATTCAGCCCATTCAGCCTACGGATATCAACATCATCCTTTGCAGCTTGGGCCATTCCCTCTGTTTTCTCTGACTCTTGCTCCATTTTGTCTAACATCTCAAATGTATCACGACCAGGGATTCACCCAAATTGGGAACCATATTACCCTCATTGTCAGCATACTGAGGATAGTGCTCTGCAGTGATATCTTCTATCTCTATTTCATCAATGTCATTTAGCTCGTCATCACACGTAGCATTACATGTTGGAGCATCTTTCACTATTTCATCATGATTGAGCTTGAAAATTTCTGCCAGTTGCTCGTTTGATAGATCATGAATTATTTCCCTTCTTCAGGGTTATAACTCATTGACCTTCTGACAATCCCTTGCAGATCAAGAATCATTGTGAGTTGAGACTTGACCTGTTGAAGGGGAGCAATATCAAATTCATCTCTTTTGTACTTTGGATATGTTTGATGTACACATTTCACACTCAAATCATTAGTAATTTATCAAACGAAATGCATTAACTTAATATAAACATTTAATACATGGTTTTTCAATACAGAATACAAAGTAAATAATACATAAACTCTATTTACTTTTATCCTGAATACTCGGCTCATCATGTGAAGGTGCAGAAGTAGAAGCTGACTGATCTTGTCTGTTCTTTGATCTTTTCTCTTGCCCTGGAGCTGAGACAGATTCAGTTGCTTCTCCTCATCAGTGTCTTCATCTTCATGCCATTCTTCGGTTTTCTCTTCATCAGTTTCACTCTCATTATCATCATCGTCTCATCATCTTCATTATCATCATCATTTCTGTCCCATCCCTTATCTTTAAGGCTCCTCCTTTGATCCTTCAGCTTTAGCAAAATGGTCTTTTTAGCCTTTTCCAACTCCTCTATTTTCTTCCCTGAGGTGACGCTTTGAGCTTGGAGAATGGCTATCTCGTGCTCTGGGCAGTCATCTGTCAGGCCTGCCTTTCTATCACTTGAGTCTGCTCTGCGATTTGGTGAGATGTGCAGCAGTCAGGTCAGTAAGCTGGCGGATTTGGGAGGCTTTTCCTCATCGGCAGCTAGCAAACGCATTACCATTCTGTTTAGTGCCGACAACTGTTCTTCTACCGTGACTGTAGGTAGAGATGATCTGTAGGTGAATGAGGATAGGCTGAGGGCTCGGTTTGGTGGCTAGTGGTGGTGGTGGTGGCCGTGGTGAATATCGGGTCAGGTCGGGGATAGTGGTGGTGAGTGTGGGGTGAATGATGTAGTGGTGGCTGGGATCTGTTTGTGGTGGTCGGTCTGGTGGTGTCTGCGGTTGCTGGGGGGCTATGGTGGCTATGGTGGTGGATGGTGTGTCTGAAGAGGTGGTAGTGGTGGTAGTGGCTGAGGTAGTAGTGATGAATGTCAACCGCCGCTTCTTCTTAGGTTTCTGCCCATGGGGTTGAGCCATCCGTTTTCTCCTCGTTCCCTTCGAGGTGGATGCTCCCCCTCCGACCCTGTCGATTGACCCTGGAACATAGGTGGGTCGGTCTCTGTCGCTCCAGAGTCTCTTGGGTGCTCACCAACCACCCGAAGCCCATGTACTGGGGAACCACTTTACTTGCCACAGTCCTGGTGAGGGGCTCCTCATCAGACTCTTCTTCTTCTTCTTCTGTCTCAAGACAAAATCGTGATGAAACCCAGCTGATTCGGTAACTTCTGCAGCCGGGGCGTATGCTGGAGGCACAACATCAGACGTAGTGCCGCTCTGTGGAACAGGCCTATTGTCTCGGCACCCCCACTATCGTCATCATGAATCATCAGTCGGTAGGACAATTGGCTCCACGTCGGAGTCACTGTCCTCGTGACGCCATTGGCGTCTCCCTGGTGCCACATAACTTTCATCTGCTAAATGGCCAATCAGCCTCTTTGCCTGGGGCTTAACTTACTTGCCCCGGTACACCATCATCCTTCCCAAAGTAGTGTCATCCATAAGTTCCAAAGTCACTGCATCGTGACTTTCCTTAGGGAGCTGAGGCAGCTTCTCATTGAATATCATCTGAAGAAATCTTGGATACATATAAAAACCTTCTTTCCCTTTTGTTTCAATGTTCTCTACCAAATAAGCAAAGATCATATTAGAGAAGCTGAAAGGGTGGTTCAGCACCAGAGCCACGAAGGCATTCTGTATCTGATCTGATAGGTCATCGAAACCACCCCTTCTCGAAGCGATGCACTTAAGAATCACATGTGCCAGATATTTGTATTGTGGGCACAGGTTGCTCTTATTTAGCACCCCCGAGTTAATGTCCCCCGCATACTTGATTCGGAGGAAACACCCTGTCACTGTCAAAGGATGTAACTTAGTAGGGTGAGTAGAGTCATCCCCAAACTCAAGGATTCTTTGGATGTCAGTAGCGGTAATGTCGATAGCTTGACCCAAAATGGTGCTTCTGATGCTGTATGGCTCACGAGAACGATCCACTGAGGCATTCTCCAGAATGCCTGGTGTAGTGAGTGTTGTAAGGCGTGCACGGCGTAGATATAGCCTTATGTATCTGTGAGCGTTTGAGGAAGGCTATAATATCGGAGAACTTGGCCCCGTTCCGAGTCGTGTGGTCCAAATTGGCACATATGTTGTGCTTTGGATTAAGAGACCATCAGTCAGCCATTTTTCCTGAAACAAAAAAACACCTGATCATTAGTACATAATACATTGGAATTCAGTTCTAAGTGTAGTGTTTCACTTCCATTCTGATTCATTCATGCGAATGAATCATGCGACTGGAGTCATTCGGTTGTTCTTAAGTACGACTGAGTTCATTCGGTTAATTGAGACATGCGATTGAGTTCAATCGGCTGATTGAGACATGCGATTGAGTTCAATCGGCTGATTGAGACTTGCGATTGAGTTCAATCGGCCGACTGGACTCATTCGGGTGGTTCATTCGGCCGAATGACCCAATCGTAAGGTTCAATCGTGCGATTGGAGTTCATTCGAACGACCAGTCGCTTGCCCCACTGTTCGATCGCCTGTGGGTCGAATCTTGACCAATTTAAGTCATTTAACAATGTTTAATGGTCCATTAGCCTCGTCTACTTGTCACTAATAACCTATTAAACTCAATTTTAACATTTTGCTTAATTTACATAGGTGATTAGGTCATTTCACAGTTCGGTTCTTGATTCAATCGAATGTCTCTATTGTAGGTTCGGTAATCTGCTGATTTTGGTAAGATTCAAAGAGTAATGTACCTGTAAATCGTCACTCGAATGTAAGAAACTTAACAGCAATGTAAATCAGGATCTGTAGCAATTTTGACAGAGTAACAAGAAGAGTGTGATTTGAGTGCGATTTTGGTGTGATGAGGAACATGCGATCGACTGAGGCCCTTAAATATTGAACCTAGGTTCAATCGGCCGACTGGTCTCATTCGCTCAGTTCAATCGGGCGACTGAGTCTCAGTCGTACGATTGGCCTAGTCAATCGCATTCAGTCGGCCGACTGAGTCTCAGTCGGCCGACTGCCTCATTCGGTCTCCTTCATTCGCATCTTTAGTTGACCGACTGAGCCTCAGTCAGTCTACTGTTCATTCTCCCCTTCTATTCGGTCGAGTGGATCATTCTCATGTCCATTCGGCCGATTGGAAGCCATTCGCATAGTTGGTCCATAACCATGATCCACTCGTGCGAATGGGTCACACTTAGTGAGTTTACAGTCATTTTGAACATTTTACTATTAAGACCCTTTTCACTTTTGATAATAACATTATAAGCTCTTAACCAATTCAGTCACTTCAGACATGACTTTTTAAACTTTGAAAAACATGTGGCCATCTCAGACATGACCCTTTTAGGTAAGTTAATTCCCTTCTGATTTCCCTGATGTAGTCCGACAGACACCAAATTAAAGATTAACATAGAAACTTAAACTAACTACAAATAAAGTTTATTTTTGGACTTTTTGTGAGAGATAAAACCCTAAGATGGAAATCTACGGGATTTGGTTGGGAGTAGATAGCTTCAACTTAGATTGATCATATCTGGACCAATTCAATTTGGAATCATACAGGAACATCAAATCATTTGGGACTTGTTATTAAAACTTTTTGATGCTTAAATTCTCGGTGTTCATCCAGAGTCGTTAGCAACTTAAGGAAATCATACTGAAACTCTTAGATTTTCACATTGATTTGAACCCTTGAGAATGTAGCCACTAAGATTGTCAGTATGTTTTTCCACTCAAATCCATACACAGACTTTTGACGCAGACTGGTGACTGATTTAGGTTTAATTATTTCAGCTAACATTTGTGGATCCCACACTTATATGGTAATCAACATTCCTCAGAGGTTTTTGAGCGGTCTACGGGTATTATTACAGGAAGAGACTATTCTTAGAGCTTTCAAAGAGAAGCCTGTCCTCAGGTCAGTGCCATCGCACAGCAGAGAGGCGGCAAACAACAATGAATTCTAGAATATCTAGGTTATGCTTATCCTCAGGTCAGTGCCATCGCACAGCAGAGAGGCACACAACCTATCTCCTTGTTAGAGCAGCTTATTTTATTTTACACAATATGCACCAACAACATAAGTCATAGCTTTATTGCATTTGTCTTTCATTTTTTCTTGCTTTGCTCTAATTATGGTCATCCGCACACGTTTGTGGCATTTAAATGCTCATTACCCCTTATTGGAATATATTTGATTGTGTTAACCAGTGATAAGATGGAAGCCCACAGTCAGTTGAATAACTTAGTTTGATCTTGAGATCACCAATCAGGTCTAATTGTCTATTGTGTTGAATCTACCAACATATCATTTGTGGTCTAGCAGCCTCTAAGTCTACTTTCTTTGTGTCACCTTAGGAGTTGCCAGTTTTCTATCATCTTCCTTTTTATATTGCTTAGACTACACAGACTTATACTTTGAACTTTTGCATCTTTTCAAAACTTAAATTTTAAAGTCCCTCTTGATTTGTTCTGTGTACTATCATGTTCCAAAGGTATTGAATCGGTATCACAGACACAATCTACCTTATTTTAGCTAGTTACCCCTTCTCCCTCATTGATTTTTTTTTCTAATTAATGTTAACTTGCTGACATATTCTCCCCCTAAAATACTAAAATCATTTCTGGTTTAATTATTTTTTGGATTTTAATAAACAGCAAAATAACATGAGTTTAAATATAACAGGCGAATAAAAAAGATAACATAAAATAAAATAAACTTTAACTAAACTACATCGGACTACACATTTTATCATTAGGAATTACCTCACATTCTTTTTAACGCCGTTGACCTCTAACAAATATTGAAAACGTGGTTTATCAAGGCTTTAGTATAGAGGTCAGCACGTTGAAAATCAGTATTAATTTTAACCACATCAATTAAGTTCTTTTCAAAACAGTCTCTTATGAAGTGGTATTTAATACCGATGTGTTTGGTCTTAGGATGTTGAACAGGATTTTTAGTTACTGCAATTGCAGCAGAGTTATCAACAAAAATAGGAGTAGATGAGAATTTTAAACCGTAATCCCGCATTTGTTGTTGAATCCAAATGATTTGTGAACAGTAACTTGCAGCAGCAACATATTCGGCTTCACAGGTTGACAATGCAACCGATGTCTGCTTCTTACACTGCCAGGTAACTAATCTTCTCCCCAAGAATTGACCCCACTGATGTAGACTTGTAGTTCATTTTGCAGCCTCCGTAGTCCGAGTCACTATACGCCGTGAGCTCAAAATCATCATCATGAGGATACCACAACCCCAGTGTGGGTGTACCCTTTAGATAGCGAAAAATCCTTTTGACCCCGATCAGATGATTGACCTTAGGTTTAGCCTGATATCTAGAACATAACATGTCACATACATGATATCAGGTCTTGAGGCAGTGAGATACATGAGGGATCCAATCATTCCTCGGTACATAGTGGCATCTACAAGATCTCCATTCTCATCAGGTGCTACATCATGATTCGTAGCAAGTGGAGTCCCAGCAGCAGAAGCATTCTCCATGTCAAAGCGACTGAGAATGTCTCCTACATACTTGGTCTGATGTAGAAAGATCCCATTAGGTGTTTGATCCACCTGTAACCCGAGAAAGAACTTCATCTCCCCCATAGCACTCATCTCAAACTCTTTCTTCATCACTGCTTCAAACTCTTTGCATAACTCTTCGTTCTTTGACCCGAAGATTATGTCATCAACATATATCTGTACAAGCAGTAGGTCGCCATCCTTTTCTTTAATAAACAGTGTACAGTCAATGACTCCCCTGCGAAAGCCGTGTTTCACAAGATGAGTCGAGAGTTTCTCATACCAAGCTCGAGGATCTTGATGAAGCCCATATAAAGCTTTGTCGAGCTTGTAAACTCTATCCCATGATAAGGGTCTTCAAATCCCTCGGGTTGACTTACATAGACTGTTTCCTTGATTTCCCCATGAAGGAATGCACTCTTCACATCTAATTGGTAGACTTTAATCTTCATGTACGATGCATAGGCAAGGAAGATACGAATAGCTTCCATCCTTGCCACGGGTGCAAACACCTCATTATAGTCAATTCCCTCGACTTGGCGAAAACCTTGAACCACCAGTCGAGCTTTGTTCCTGATAATGACTCCTTGGTCATCCTTCTTGCATTTTAGTACCCATTTGGTGCCAATGACTTTAGCACCTTTAGGTCTATCAACCAGAGTCCATACACCTAACTTCTTAAACTGCAGAAGTTCTTCTTGCATGGCACTCACCCACGCCTCATCATTTAGTGCCTCACTGACATATTTTGGCTCAACCTGCGAAACAAAACATCGATAAGCACCATCATGAATGTAACCTTTCTCCCTACCTGAGGCGTAATCAACTGAGTATAGCTGATTTCGGGTTTGTACTCCTGATCGGACATCCCCAATAACATTGTCAAGGGGATGATAGACGTTTAGTCGTGATCCTGGAGTAGTCGGCACAGCCACCTCCGAACCAAGATTGTGAACATTTTGTTCTGCATCTGAGGAAGGTGGAGTTTGAGGTTCCGAAGTCGAAGGTGCATCACTCATGGATGCTTGTGGACTTTCAGGAACTGGAACCTGTTCCTCCTGACTGTTCTGGTCATCTGCTTCAGTTTCATCTTCAGAGGAGGAGTCACTGTCATTGACTACCCCTTCTGACTGAGTAGATGATTCTCCCTATGTGCTAGATGGTGTATTTAGAATATCATGCATCATCCTAGTAGCTAACTCATCATCCGAGGGAGAGAGAGGGATGTTGAAGGACTTGAAGAATCCATCATAATCGAAGAAGTATGCAGGTCCTTTGCCTGTAGGTGGTGTGGTATATCTCTGAACGTCGACATTACACCACACTTCTACAAGATCCGTTGAATTATTATAAACTCGCTTGTTCGGTATGTTGTATCCTAGAAAAATTCCTTCATCTGCCTTCTCGCTGAATTTGCCTTCTTGTGTCTTCTTCAGAAGTGTACACGGCGCGCCAAAAGGTTCAAGATACTCCAAATTCGGTTTGCGTCTCTATAGTAGCTCATAACATGTCTTTCCGTGGCGCTTGACTATTAGACTCGATTCAGTGTATAACACGCATTTGCCACTGCCTCATTCCAGAATTGGATAGGCAGTTTCGAGTCTGCTAGCATAGTCCATGCTGTCCTATCACTCCTGTTCTTTCTCTCAGCAACACCATTCATCTGAGTGTGTAAGCGAAGTGAATTGATGCACAATTCCCTTTTCCTTGCAGTATGCCTCCATCCCTTGATTCTTGAATTCTGTCCCGTTGTCTGAGCGTATTTGTCTAACTTTTAGCTTGTAGAGAGATTCCATGTGGTTTACTAATTCCTTGAATGTCTCCAAAGTTTCTGATTTGGATTTCAGAAACATTACCAAGTGAACCTTGTAGTCATCAGTGACCACAAAACAGTACACGTCGCCTGCAATGCTCCTTGTACTAACTGGACCAACAGATCCATGTGAAGAAGCTCAAGAGGAAGTTCTATTGAATGAACTTTCTTTTCCATATGAGACTTCTTTGTCTGTTTGCCTTTCTTGCACGCTACACAAAAGTCAGGGAGTTGGAAGTTCTTGACATTTACTCCTCTCACTAAATCCTTATGAATCAAATGATTCATCTTCCTTTGACTAATGTGTCCCATTCTCCTATGCCAGGAGATTGAATCCTTCTCAGTAGCTTTAGATAAAGCAACTGAACCTCATGATCCGTTGTAGCAGCTGTTGACAAATCCAAGACATAAAGGTCTTTATATCTTGAAGCAGTCATTAGAACTTGGTCCTCTAGGATCATATATTTTTCTTCAGCATGTAACACTTCTTGTTGTCGAAGATGACTTTAAATCCTTTATCACAGATTTGGGAAACAGAAAGTAAGTTGTTCTGAAGTTGTTGAACGTAGTTCACCTTATCAAACTTAACTTTCTGATTTCCCACTTCTCCCTGAGCTGTGATATAGCCTCCTTTGTTTCCTGCAAAGGAACATGCCCTCCTTTTATTTTTGACGTTAGATAAAAGGGCTCTATTTCCTGTCATGTTCTGGATGCTCCGCTGTCTATAATCCACGTGTTAGTCTCAGCACTGTATCGAACACCCTGCACATACAAGTAAATGAATTAGTTTAGGTTAGGAACCCAAGATTTGACTGTCTTGGGTTTCCTAGAGGCATCACACATCATAAACTCCACCCATTGACCCTTAGAGGGTGAGGGTAGCTCAGGTTCCTTCTTGTCATCAGTATCAACACGTAGGTTGACTTTTCTTTCCATAAGACAGATTTGTGCAATGCCTGTTTATGATAAACAGTCGTCTGGCTTGCAAGTTTGACTTTAGGTTCACTAGCTCTTCTAGGTGGAGTTAAAGAGCTCCTCTTATAAGACTTAGGTTTTGAGTCATGAAATTCAATCTTCTTCCTAGGTGTCTGATAAAAAGTACAGTAGGAAGCAATGTGTCTATATTCTCCACAGTTGTAGCACGCTCTGCTATCAACTTTATGATTAAACTTTCTTTGTGGAGAGGCGTGACACTCTAGTAACATCAATCACTTTAGGTTTTGATTCTTGTATGTTTGATGTTTTCTCTGGTTTAACAAAATTTACTATTTTAACCTGTTTAACATGTTCCACTTTTTGGTTAACTGGTTTTTGATTTGAATCATGTGAGAAAGTAACATTTGAAGTCCTTTTAGGTTCTGA
Organism: Flaveria trinervia; assembly: GCA_025506515.1. Lineage (NCBI taxonomy): Eukaryota > Viridiplantae > Streptophyta > Magnoliopsida > Asterales > Asteraceae > Flaveria > Flaveria trinervia. The sequence continues at coordinate 54,390,250 of CM046452.1, read as the reverse complement.
TTTGACTTTGTTAGAACTTGACTTTAAGTTAACCTTTTCAAACTTCTTTTCCAGATTAACACAAGGCAATTTTTCCCTTGCCTTTGAAGTGGTCTCCTTTTGTTTGTTTCCAGTGTCAATATTGAACATAGGGAATCTGATCACTCACAAGAGGAGTAGTCACTACATGATCCTTGACGGGATTACTACTTAAAGGTCTAGACTTAGTGTTCATCAAGGTCTTAGGTGGTGGTGGAACCACTTTGTAGCCCAGTCCCTCCCCGTTGTTCCTTTCTTTTACTAAGTGTTGGACTATGTGCGACGCACAGTCCAACTATGCAGTTTCTGTTTTAGTGAATTACTTCTACTTCTAGAACTGCCTTTTGTTTCTTAGTGTCTTCTAGGGAGTTTAGATAGTACCTAATGTCATTTGCTTGGTTAAAGGCCACTACTTCGGTTTCCCTAAGTTGTTTAGTCAATAGGTCTATTTTTTCTTTATAACTATGCTCATTTTGTTTTAGTACTCTATTAGCCTCAGTGCACAGACGTAAATCTTTTACTAAGTTATCATTATGATCTAATAACCTAGCAAATTTTTCATCTATGCTATTCCTAAAAGTATCACAATCAGAACAAGCATGATTATTAAAAATTTGGTCAGTGGTACTTACCTGAGTTGGTTCAGAAGAGTTAGCCATCAGTGTAGCATCAGATGTTTCTGGTTCTGGTGATTCTGACTTTTCTGTCTCTGACGTGGAAACTTCCTCATTTGGCTTGTAACTGACCTCGGCTGCATTTGTTTCTTCACTATGTGACATTGCTATCTCAACTGCTAGATCACCTTCACTCGTAGAATCATCATCAATATCCTCAACACTGGCAATGTTAGATTATCCTGGTGAGACAAACCTAAAACTCCAATCCTGTCCTTCATCATCATGAGCAGTCAAGGCTTTTGGATCCTTGTTTGATGAAGTAGAACTAGAGGCTTGCTTGTCTTGGCGAGTAAAGGACGAGAACGGGTTCCCATTACCCGTCTTCTTTGGCTTGAACCATTCTCTTTTGAAGTGCCCCTTCTCACCACAGTTAAAGCAGGTCACTTTACTCTTGTCGAAGCCAAAGGTGGTATCCTTAGTAGCAACCAAGTTCTGTCCAGTCTTTTTCACAAACTTCTTCGCCCTCTGGACAGCACTTGCTAAGGCCCACATTATATCCATTCTCTCAAGCTCCATTTCATCCACCTGCTCGTAGTCCTCATCTGCCAGATGGCAGTTTCCAATCTTCCCGGCAACAAGTCCATCATATGAATGAACCACTGCTGCTAAAAGATCCATATGCTCTCGAGCTACTTCCACGGTCACATTACCGAGGTTCTCGATCTTCAGTTTGGTAGCACTTCCTTCTGATCCAATATAATGGGTACATGATGACCCAGACGTGTCTGATCCAGAAGGAGAAGCATGTGAAGGACCTGACGAGCTAGACACAAAAGCAGTCTGGAGTGGTGCTCCAGATGTCTTAGCTTGAGGCGTGGCGTTGTATAAAGCTGGTTTTGTGTGTACGAAGACTTCTGAGCTCTATACTTCATCGTTACTGCTTCTTCTTGCAACTTAAGAATGAAGTCATTTATATCCAGCTTTACAAGCATTCCATTCTGTCTCAGGTTAGACACGAATGTGGCCCACTTATCAGGCAATCCATCTGCGAAGTTGCTTACTTTCTCTTCCATGGTAGTAGCCACTCCATGTGTATGCAATTCGCTCATCAAGTGGTAGAATCTGTCTATGACTTTGTCTAAACTTTCATTACCAATTGATGAGAAGTTATCGAATTCCTTCTTTAACTCCTTTGCCTTGATTGCCTTTAATGACGCATTCCCATCATATCTCTTCTCTAGCTCATCCCACAGTTTCTTGGACTGCTTGTTCTCTGAATACTGGTGGAATATGTCTTTGGGGCTAGACTGAGTGATCAATGCATAAACTCTTTTCTCTGCATTGTACTTTACTTTCTGTGCGTCTGTCATCCCGCCTAATGTTAGCTTAACTCCATCAGCTCCCACCGGTGTACTATAACCAATCTCAATGGCTTCCCACAGATTAGGATCTACTCCATTAAGGTAGATCTCAAAACGTTGTTTCCAGTAGGGAAACTCATCTAAAGTCAAAAGCTTTGGTGGTTTATTGTGATTCCCCACCTCACTCTCAAGAAACAGCAGGTTCTGTATCCTTGAGTCCTTCCCAGCAGTAAAGGCTGACATCTGATCTTCCATGACTAATAAACTTATAATCTAATCAAACAAACTCTCACTAATGCGACTGAAGGATGCGAATGAACTAATCGTGAGTATAAACTCTACGACTGGTTCAATCGTGTGGCTGAACTGGGCGATTGGTTCAGTCGTGCGAATGAATCTGGTGCGTATGAGCTATGCGAACGAACGGTTTAGTCGGCCGAATGAGGGTGCGACTATGTCCAATCGTGCGTATGAGCAATGCGAATGGAGTCTAGTCGTGCGAATGAGTCACTCGTGCGACTGAAGCTGCTGTTTTGCGAAAATTTCTAGGTTTGATGGGTTTCAGCCGTAAAGATTCGAAATTTCACAAGTTCTAATCGCCTAAGTCCGTAGAAACCAAACTTCGATGAGCAGGGACCTTCCAAGATCACTTTTGATGCCAAAGATTGCGTTTTTAGTGCAAAAACACAAACTTTTATGCAATCTTGAGTGAATCAACACGTAATCAAGAGTCAAGGCTCTGATACCACTTGTTAAGACCTGGTATTTGACCGAAATACCTAGAGATCAACGTGTAAACTAGATCAAATAGTGCGGAATCCTATTTGATTGGCGATCCAATCAGTGAGAACACACGAAGAATCAATCAAGAATTGAAACTAACGTTAGAAATCGATTGGGAATCGATCTAATGTGTTCTATGAACTTGGATAACGAATTGGAAGGTTTCTACACGGCTAGGGTACGTCTGGAATCGTAATTTTTTCGAGAGTTTTTCTTTTTCACGAATTGAGTTGTATTTATAGGTTGGTATTATTCAATCGTGCGACTGAACCATTAGTTTGGTTCAGTCGTGCGATTGAACCATGCGGTTGATTCATTCGTACGTCTGAGTGTTCAGTCGTGCGACTGAGCCAATCTTATGTTGCAATCGTACGACTGATCTAGTCTCCTGGTTTAGTCGTGCGACTGAGTCAATCGTGTGAAGTTATCCATGCGTATGGTTCATTCGCATGAGCCATTCGCATGAGAACTTCATTAAGTTAAGTTTGAATGTTTTAATTAATATAACATGATGTGCAACCATTCAAGAAATCATAAACCCAATCAATTCAATCACGACTCATTAATGAAATATTAAACATCACAAGTAACAAACAATTTATGTCATTTCATTAATCAATACAGATTACATCATACTCAGACAGACAAGCTTCATTACATTTCAAATCATGATCTAGGGACATATACATGCATCAACATACTGTTTAATTAGATGATCTACAAAAGGGAAAGACAAGAACAAACAAGTCAACTACAAAACTAAAAACGGATGCTAAGTCTCTGAAGTTGACAAATAAGAAGACAATAACTGATTCTGACAAAGAATCAGAGGAGATGTATTGCAAATGGTGTGACATGAAAAACCATAATACTGATGAGTGTTACTTCAGTAGTTACTGTTCTATCTACAATATGAACAATCACATGACATCTAACTATTACTTCAACAAGCATTGTGCTATTTGTAAGAAAATTAACCATTCAACTCAGGAATGTTAATTCAACAAAAAGAACAATACAAAGAGCACAAAGAAGAGACAATCAGATAAAGCTGAATCAGACACTCAATCCACTGATTGTGAAAAGGATTCAAAAATTAAAAAGCCTTAACAAAAACAACAACAAAAACCAAATGAGAAAACATCCACTGATGTTCAACCAGTGAAGAAAAGAACAACATTCCAGCAATAAAAAACACCTCACAAATGGGTGGATTTGACTGAAAAGGAAACAAATAGTGATGATGCTTTCTTTGATAATTTTGAAAAGGGAATTCATGTACCTTATTCAAAATCAAAAGGTAGTGATACTTTCAACAATCAAAAATCATTATCAAAACCAAAGCATCAATTCAACTTAGGGTGAATGAAGAAGGGATTGAGAAACCAGGACCTAGTTTATCAAAATTATCTTCAAAAGAGTCATCCTCACCTGCAACAAGTCAGAATGAATCAAACAAAACTAAAACTAAAACATCAAGACTGATTAATGAAAGAGTAACAATTTTAGACACTCTCGGCAAACCCAAGAAAAATCTTGGGTTGTCAATTCTAACCGATTTATTTCTATGTGCAGGAACAATCTTGGAGATCTAACAACAAGTGGTATGTTGACAATGGTTATTCCAGGCATATGACAGAAAACAGTTCAATTCTCCATGACTTTAAACATAAAAATGCTTCATATGTTTCATTTCATGGGGATAAGAAGGGAGGTAAAATTGTTGGTGAAAGAATGGTAACTAATGGTGTGCTCAAATTTGAGAAAGTAATCTATTGTAAAAATTTACAATATAACTTACTGAGTGTGTCTCAAATTTGTGATCAAAAATATACAACATTATTTGATAACACTAACTGTTATATTCTTAAGCTAGGTTTTACTGTTCTAGAAGATTGGGTAGCATCAAGAAAAAGAAACACATATGTTTTGGATATGAACTACACCTCTCTCACAACACATAAGACAGGCCTCCTATCTAAGTCATTAGAAGATGAATCTCATTGTGGTATAGAATGTTTGTCCATTCTGACATGAAGAACATGAAAAAAGTTGGTGAAAAATGACTTAGTCGTTGGATTGCCAAAGAAAGAGTTTTATTGTTCAAACCATTGTTCACCTTGTTATAAAGGAAAACAACACAGAGTGTCTCATAAATCCAAAACTATCAATACAAACACTACACCACTCAAATTGCTTCACATGGATCTGTTTGGTCCAACCAATATGATGAACATTGGAAAGAGGCAATATTGTTTGGTGGTAGTTGATGATTTCACTAGATTCACATGGGTTTTCTTCTTAATACAAAAGAGTGAAACATCAGAAATATCATTGGACTTTGTCATCAAGATTAAGAATCAACTTGATTTAAAAGTTAAATTTTTTAGGAGTGACAATAGGACTGAATTTGTCAATTCTGTCTTGGATTATTTTTGCAGGAATAAAGGTATTTCAAGGCAATTTAGTGTACCAAGAACTCCATAGCATAATGGAGTGGCTAAAAGAAGAAACATAACACTTAATGAAGTAGTTAGAACAATGCTAGCTGATTCACAATTGCCTATCACATTTTGGGCTGAGGCAGTGAATACAACATGCAATGTTCAAAATATAACATTGATTGTCAAAGAACATAACAAAACACCTTATGAGATTTTATTAAAAGAAAACCCAATATAGGATAACTTAGAGCTTTTAGGTGTCATGTTTTTGTTTAAAACATAAAAGAACAATTGGGAAAATTTTCAGATAAAGCCTATGATGGTTTCTTTGTTGGATATTCTTCAACATCTAAATCTTGCAGGATCTACATTCCATAACACAACATTGTGGAAAAAACTCCTAATGTATCCTTTGATGAATCCGTATTTACTAAATTAGTCAAATGATAATCATGGTGGTTTGATATAGATGCTTTAACAGAGTCATTTAACTCTGGTTATTTGAATAATGCAATATCTAATAATGCTTGCTATCCATTTGTTCTCCCAAATTTAAATGAAGTGTCATTATCTGCTGATCCTCCAAGAATAAATAGTTTAACATCTGCTGACTCTGCATCCGCAGATGTAAATTGTGTATCCGGAGATATGAATAATGTATCACCAACTGTTTCAGGCTTTCAAGAAGATGCACCAAACATTGGAAATGATTCATCAAGTCCTCATATCCTATCTGGAAAAGTCCATGTAACTCCTACGGTGAACAAAATGCTTGAGAAGATGTTCATGTAACTCTTACAGATGAACAAAATGATTTAGAAGATGTTCATGTAACTCCTACGGATGAATAACATGTTTCTAGAGATGTTGTTGTAACTCCTACAGAAGACATGAATTATTCTCCTGAAGTCCAAACTCAGGAAGATCACTCAATACACAATGATGAACGAAAAGAACATTTTGACTACTTCTTAAATTCACAATCTGGATTGGATCAGTTTGCACCAATGGATATGACTAAATTGGAATCATCTACTCCAGTTGAATCAAATCCAACAACAAGAATACATAAGTCTCACCCAATAAACAACATCATTGGAGATCCTGCTAAATAGAACTACAAGAAGCCAAAGTAGAACTGCTAACATCTGTCTTTTCACTTGTTTTCTATCACAAGTGGTTCCTCCAAACATCACAGCTGCTTTAAAGGACAATAGCTGGATTGAAGATATGCAAGAAGAGCTTTAATAATTTAGAATGCAAAATGTATGGAATCTAGTTGATTTACTTGAAGGCCAACATCCAATTGGAACTAGATGTCTCTTCATAAATAAACTAGATGATAGAGGCATAATTATGAGAAACAAAGCAATGTTGATTGCTCAATGATACACGTAAGAAGAAGGAATAGACTATGATGATGTTTTTGCACCAGTTGCAAAAATTTAAGCCATAAGAGTATTCCTAGCATATGCATGATATAAGAAGAACTGTCTTTCAAATGGATGTCAAATGTGCTTTCCTATATGGGAAAATTGATGAAGAAGTCTATGTATCATAGCCTCCTGGATTTGAAGATCCTCACTACCCACATAGGGTATACAAACTTGATAAAGCTTCGTATGGTCTTTATCAAGCTCCAAGAAAGTGGTATGAAACACTATTATCTTTCTTGCTCAAGCATGGATACAAAAGGGGAAATATTGATCAGACTTTCTTTCTCAAACAAGAACATCAAGATCTCTTAGTTATTCAACTTTATGTTAATGACATTATATTTGGATCAACTAATAAGAGATTGTGTGTAAGCTTTAAAGAATTAATGAAATCAGAGATTTAGATGAGTTCAATGGGAGAATTAACTTTCTTTCTTGGTTTACAAGTTCATTAAAAGACAAACGGAATTTTCATTAAACAAGAGAAATACATACATCAAATATTGAAAAAGTACAACTTTGTTGATACATCTTCATGCAGAACACCAGCCTCAACAATTAAAAAGACTGTACCTGATCCTATAGGAAAAAGTGTTGATCAAAGATTACTTAGATCTATGATAGGATCACTTATGTTTTTAACTGCCAGTAGACCTGACATTATGTTTGTTGTGTGTGTTTGTGCTAGGTACCACTTAGATCCAAAAGAGTCTCATCTAAATGATGTGAAAAGAATCTTTAGATATCTCAAAGGAAAACTAGGACTTGGACTTTGGTATCCAAAAGATGATGATTTCACTCTCTACTCATACTCAGATAGTGACTATGGTGGATGCAACAACAACAGAAAATCCATAACTAGTGGATGTCAATTCATAGAACCAAGACTAGTTTCATGGTAGTGGAAGAAGCAAACAAATGTGTTTGTATCCATAGCTGAGGCTGGATATATAGCTGCTTCAGCTGGTTGCTCTCAACTCCTTTGGTTGCAAAAAATTGCTTAATTATGTTTACAATTTCCTTCAAACTCCAATTTACATTGACAATTTAGTCGCTATGTTTATAACTGCTAATCCTATGCAACATAGTAAAACAAAGCATATTGAAATAAGATACCATTTTCTGATAGATTGCTCAGAAAAAGGTTGATCAAGTTAGTCAAAGTGGATACAACAAATCAGCTTGCTAATTTATTTACTAAAGCCTTTGATTCAATTATATTTAATTTTCTAATTGAATCTCTGGGTATGATTAACTTAGATTAATCATAATGAACAAACAAAGAAAAGCTTGTGTCTGTGATGTAGATTCATCTTGAGTGGAAATAACACTTAGTGCATGCCTAGCACAATGCAAAGTGATTATTTGTGGGAAACTTCATTTTAAGGATACAGAATGTGGGTCATATTCTGATATGACCAATCACTCATCGAATCACACTATGTACCGAACTTTATAATATTTATCTTTGCAAATCTTACTCCCTCTGTTTTGTGTAAAAAGAGACCTGAGTGTATGATCACCATGGTTTACATTTGTAACCAACTGATGAAAAGATCATGATCCTTATCAACCTTCTGTTTTGTATAAACAAAGACCTGGGTTAAAGGCACCTCTATTTTACATTAGTAAAAACCTGGTGACCTCATGATGATCATATCTAAGCTCTCAAAGTAATCCTTTGTGATCAACTGTATATAATTTCTAGAGGTTTTTAACAATGCACTAATGAGATGTCTAATGCATCTCAAGATAGAAATTATAACATAAAGTACATAGTTTGTAAGTGTGAAAAAGTGATGATTTGATTCACAAAAGGAGGAGAAACTTTAAGTGAATTGAATGTGAAGCCCATAATATTTACTCATTAATAAACATGAAAACATGATCAACAACATTCCTAGTTGATACAATACTCTTGTATGGATTTAAATGGACAAACATACTTGCAATCAGAAGTAAGATCAAGTATCATTTAATAAATTAACTCATCAGGAAGATGCTAAGTATTATAGTATGATCCCATTCTATGTGTATATATATATGCTTGTACGTAGTCCTAATTTCAATTTTGTTTTGTTTAATTTCTTTCTGTTTGGACAGACATGTGTCTTTCATGATATTCTTCTTAGAAATTTATGATAAATGCGTTCACTCATCATTAATAAAAAATTTAAGGGGAGTAGAATCATGAAAATAAGTTAACAACAGAATTGTCAAATGAATTATCAATATGAAGGAATTGGAACCTGAGCACTATCTTGGCTTTTAGATACATGAAGTTTTTGTAACTTTTAAACCTTCTTGTATGCAATTGTCATGAATACAAGTCATCTAGGTCCAATAGCAATAAATGGTTCTAAGCAGTTGACTTGGACCATACAATAAAATAAGTTTCAAAAAGTGCATCTCAAGCATCAGCAAAAGCTATAGTGCATTTCAAGCATCAGTAGAAGCCACAGTGCATCTCAAGCATCAGCAGAAGTTATAGTACATTTCAAACATCAACGGAAGCTATAGTGTGAAAACATAATTAAATTTGTCCATTCATAGATTGGTAAACCACGGATGAGCCATACTAAAAAGTATAATCTAATTTCATAGATTGATAACCTATGAAAATTAAGTTATAATATATTTCATCAGCAGAAGTTTTTAAGTGATCAGCAGATGATATACGGAATCCGTAGATGATCTGCGAAAGAACTAAGAACTGCGGATAAGTTAAATTGTATAGAGGGTCCCACATGATTACATAAATGAAATTAATGTGTATGAGACAGTATAAATGATATTCTTTGACTTCAATAATTATTATTCACTTTTTTAGAATACTTTTTTTGACCTAGAAAAACGCACTGAACAAAATTTTTCCCCTATTCACAACATTCAAAATCACCGAATCAAAACATCAAACACACACGTAATCCTGATCTTAGATCATTGTGTTCAAGGTAAAACATGTCGTAATGATCAATAATGAACTGTTTGATTCTTGGTTATCCTCATAACTGTTCGCATTCTTATGTCAATAATGTTGATTCTAACACAATCTTCTTTATTCTTATGAACAGATGGCTAATCGATTTGCAAGATAGCATAATGTGTATGCTTTCTTAAACCCTGATGACCTTATTTTAGAAGGATGTCAAGACATTATACGATATCTGAGAAGATCTAGGATGTTTTATGCCTTGTCAGGGGAGCCAGTGATACATCAATCGCACATTACTGATTCTAGAACTCCGCATGAATAGAAGAAGATGGATAAGTTATCATGGCAGAAGTGAAGAATCAAAGTCTGAGTATGAATAAGGAGACAATAAGAAGGGTTCTAGAGTTAGGAGATCTACAAGCTGGTCACTCTGATGTGTTTGAAAATGAATACATAGAGAGAGTGTTCAATCTAATGGGATATGATGGTGATTTCGAAAAGGGATAAATCAAGAAAGGAAGACTATGCGAGCCATACAGATTTTCTATCACACTTATCTTAAGTGCATCTCCAACATGAAATCTGGACCTGACAGATTTTCAAGGTATATTTCTTCGGGGATCATTGGTATCTTTGAGGGAAGAACATACAACTACTCCAAGTACATCTTCAATTGTCACACGCCAACCTTGACGGCGGAATCATCAAGATGTGAGGGTTAAGATTGTTCACAACCACATAACGCTATATTTAAATGAAAATATTAAAATTATAAGTTTCAAAAGACATTACAAACATAAGTCTCGAACATGAAATAAGTTCAAACATAACATAACAATACATAATCTTTTTATTTCATTAACTAGGTCCAAGTCCTAGATTATTGCAAGCTTCAACAGATCACTTTAAACTTGAGGATTACCTGAAGCATGATAAAAATAAAAGGTCAACTAAAAAGTTGGTGAGTTTCCAAGGTTTTCATACATAATATAATAAGGTTACAAGTAGCAATTCATGTCATAGGTTATAAGTTAGTAAGGTTATAAAACACATATTGTTACAACCAAACCTCGACTTGATTACAAGTATATATGATTGGCTAAGTGTATTTGGTTCCCATGATGAACAAGCATACGTCATCAGGAGCCGGCAATACCTTGGCTATAGCACCAAATAGGCTTGTTAGGCCTAAAGATCTAAGATGTCGCCAGGCTAGCAATAGTTAATGATTGCAAACAAAAATGTATCTCATATAATCACTTACAACACAAATAACCATGACAAAATGTAAAGATGAATTGCAAGTGCTTACAAGTTTCAAATGTTTATAAGTGTATTATATATAAGTATCATGTTTCATCCCAAAATAGTGTGAAAAGACATAGAAAGGGGCAAGGAAACTCATATCGCAATAAGTATAAGAGTGAAGATTAATAAGATTGATAATAAATGTTGTTCCAAGATGAACGTCACATATACTTTAACGATTATATATATAAGGTTATTTGTCGACCTCAATATGAACTGGAGTTCCAATATGAATTTGGGGTTTTTTTAAAAATAAGGTTATTTGTCGACCTCAATAACATATATTTTAATACAACGAACAAAACTTAATCAATCCCTTTTGAATTAACCCTCAAAATGATTTAATCATCAAATGTAAATCAAATCTTATCAACAACATAATTAATCTAAAATTAAGATAATATACAAACCAATAAGAATTTAGTGATCTCAACTATTAAAGTTTGTTTTTATGAAAATAACTAATTATAAAATTGTTAATAATAGTTTGTAAAAAAAAATTCAAGTGCTAAAATAATAATAATAATTTAACAGAAAATACTTAGCTAACTTCTAAAATAGACAAAATTTACAAAACAGATTTTTTATAATTTTTAGGAATTTTTAGTAATATTTTTAAAGGGCAAAACACTTTAAAAAATGCATGAGGGTGCCCGGGTTCAAACCCGGGACCTCATGGATGGGGAGTCGTGTCTTAACCAATGAACCAAGGCTCTAAGTCGCGGTTCATTTGGGTTTTTAATTGTTAAATACACACATTCAAACAAACCCCCAAATTCTGACATGAACCCTTGAACCGTTTATCCCCAAATTGAATCCCAATTTGTTAATGTAAATGCCCGTGATCATGGGGTTTCATTCTGCAAGTAAAATAGAGCATTCGTGTGAGTCCGATTACCTGATAATGGTTAGATTTCGATGCCACAGAACGTGGAAATAGTTATGACCCGAGTGGTATAGCGTTCATGATGCAAATGATAATGAAAATCCAATTAGTTGCGCAGGAAGTTTCCACGAGACTCAAAGGTTGAAAGCCCTCTATCAATTTCAGTTCTTGATGCCCAAACGATGAACTTCGAGTACACGCAGGTTCTCGGTGAAGATGGTGATCGAACTTGTTGGTTGTGTTTGTTTCAGATGTATTTTTGTTGATTAAACGTTTAGGAGTAGATAGACGATTGATTAGGTTAAGTTAATTGGGTTATTATTTAATTTTAATGACCGAACGGTTAGAGGATTAACGTGGCCGGTTATGAACTCGTTTGATTTTGGTAACCGGTGGTTTAAACCACAATTATGTTGTGCATTCAGTTCGAGACATACACACGAAGCATTTAGGAGCGGTTTGGTTCGAAAATTGAAGGTTTTTAATGAGTTTTGGAGGTGGCCGGAGCTCGGCTGGAGTATGGTCGGAGCTCCGCCGGAAAATCGGGGTGAAGGGAAGGTTTGGTTTGGTGTTTCATAATTTTACACATGTAGTCCCTTTTGTTTTGATTTTATCATTTTATGTCTTAAACTTCTTTTTAAGGTTTATAAATTGACAAAACTAACCCTTGTACTTATAACTTTTACGTTTTAAACATTTTTAATAACTTATAAAGTCTTATATTTTTATTACTATTATTGTTATTATTATTATTATTATTATCTTTGTTATTATATATATATATATATATATATATATATATATATATATTATATATATATATATATATTATATATGTTTTACAACCATTGCCATTATTTAATAAGCTTAGAACTTCAAGTTAACAAGAAACAAACATAACTAAACCACAAGTTTCATAAATGACACAATAGTCCTTACAAGAAGAAGCATGGTTAACTCTTAATTTAACGAAAATACGAGGTGTTACAGTCTCCCCAACTTAAAAGAATTTCATCCCGAAATTAAGAAAAATGAAACTATACGAATAAGAACGGGTATTTATTCTTCATGTGCTCCTGACGTTCCCAAGTAAATTTAGCGTCGCACTTATTCTCCCAACGAACCTTGACAATTGGGGTAGTTGTGGTCCTAGTCTTCTCCATAATAAGACCCATGATTTCAACAGGTTTCTCGACAAAATGCAATGACTCGTCAATCTGAATGTCTTCCAGCGGAACGTGTAGACTTTCATCAACCAAGCACTTTCTCAAGTTTGAAACGTAGAACGCAGGATGAACTCCACTAAGGTCGGAAGGTAACTCCAGTTGGTAAGAGACCTTTCCAACCCTTTTTAGGATTTTAAAAGGTCCTACAAATCTTGGAGCTAGTTTACCCTTCTTTCCAAAGCGAACAACACCCTTCCACGGTGAAACCTTAAGGAGAACCATCTCTCCAACTTGGAATTCTTATGGCTTACGTCGCTTATCAGCATAGCTCTTTTGTCGACTTCTTGCCACTTCAAGGTTCTTACGGATTATAGAAACTTTATCGGTCGTCTCTTGTATAATTTCAGGACCAGTGATGAAGTTTTCACTAATGTCGGTCCAACAAATCGGTGAACGACATTTACGACCATAAAGTGCTTTGAATGGTGCCAGCTTAATACTGGAGTGGTAAATATTGTTATATGAAAATTCTGCGAGCGGTAGATGCGTATCCCAATCACCACCAAAGTCAAGGACACACAGGCGTAGTAAACCCTCTAGGGTTTGGATCGTTCGCTCGGCTTGACCATCAGTTTGAGGATGGTAAGCCGTGCTTAGGTCCAATTGAGTACCCAAGAATTCTTGCATAGATGACCAAAAGTGTGAAGTGAAATGAGCGTCTCGGTCGGATATGATGTGCAGATGTACCCCATGATGACTTACAATCTCATCAACGTATATACGAGCCAATCTTGATGTCTTGTAAGTGTCATGTATGGGTATAAATTGTGCCGATTTGGTTAATCGGTCAACAATCACCCATATGCTATCATGTCCTTGAGAGGTTCGAGGTACCTTAGTTATAAAGTCCATGGATATGTGTTCCCACTTCCACATAGGAATCTCGGGTTGTTCAAGTAATCCACATGGATGTTGATGTTCGGCTTTAACCTTCGTACACGTGAGGCACTTAGCTACGTAAGTCGCTATATCCTTCTTCATTCCAGGCCACCAATATTGACTACGTAGATCCATGTACATTTTATTGGAACCAGGATGAATAGAATATCGAGTTTGATTAGCCTCGTTCATGATAAAGGTATGAAGATTATCGTGATTTGGAACCCAATTTCGATTTGCAAAGTACATCAATCCATTGGGTTTCGTTTCCAATTAGATTAAAAGATTATGCTCCAGCTCATCCTTCATTCTTCCTTCTTGTTGCACCACTTATTGAGCCTCCAAAATACTAGACTCGATGTCACTATCTATTCTCAAGTTTTGTAACAACACAGTAGTCTAGTTGACATCTAGTCGAATATCAGTATCAAACTCACCTAAGGTGTCAAACCGTTATCGTCGATCGCGAATTTCTTGGAAAGAGATCATCTTGTTGTGAATCTTTCGGCTTAGTGCATCAGCTACAACATTTGCTTCACCATGATGGTAACGAATGTCACAATTGTAATGACTAATCAACTCCACCCAATGACGTTGTCTCATATTGAGCTCTTTTTGATTAAAAAGGTGTTGAAGGCTTTTGTGATCGGTGTAGACTATACATTGCGTGCCATACAGATAGTGTCTTCAAATCTTTACGGCAAAAACAACAACACAAAGCTCGAGATCACGTGTTATGTAATTCACCACGTGAACCTTCAATTGTCTTGATGCATAAGCTATGATCATTCCTCGTTGCATTAGAACACAACCAAGGCCTTGTTTAAATGCATCACAATACATGGTGAAATCGCCATTTCCATCGGGTAGGGTCAAGATAGGAGCATTGCACAACTTGTGCTTTAAAGCTTCAAAAGCTTCTTCTTGCTCGGACCCCCACTCGAATGGTTTATTCTTTTGTGTCAAAGAAGTGAGCGGCTTCGCGTTCCTCGAAAAGTTGGCAATGAATCGCCGATAATAACCAGCAAGTCCTAGGAAAGAACGAACTTCAGTAGGAGTTGTAGGAACACACCATTCTTCACAGCTTCCACCTTTGTAGGATCAACGTGAATTCCTTGGGTATTCACCACATCTCCTAGAAATTGAACTTCCTCGAGCCAAAATTCACACTTCGAGAACTTCGCGTACAATTGCTCTTTCTTCAACAACTCAAGAACTTGTCGCAAATGTAGCTCGTGATCAGTGTGGGACTTGGAGTAGATAAGTATGTCATTAATGAAGATGATCACAAACTTGTCTAGATAAGGCTTGCATACTTGATTCATGAGATCTATGAAGACAGCAGGAGCATTGGTTAAACCAAAAGGCATGACCATGAACTCATAGTGCCCATAATGAGTACGAAACACGGTCTTTGGATATCATCATCATGGACTCATAGTTGGTGATATCCAAAACGTAGATCAATCTTCGAGAATATAGCAGCTCCTTGAAGTTGATCAAACAAGTCATCGATACAAGGAAGAGGATAGCAGTTCTTGATGGTAAGTTTGTTAAGCTCACGATAGTCGATGCACATATGAAATGATCCATCTTTCTTCTTCACGAAAAGAACAGGTGCACCCCAAGGTGAAGAACTAGGATGAATGAAGCCCTTCTCGGATAACTCTTGAAGTTGACTAGAGAGTTCTTTCATTTCCGATGGTGCAAGCCGATATAATGACTTAGCCACGGGGTTTGCTCCCGGGATCAAGTCAATTTTAAACTCGACTTCATGCACGGGAGGTAGACCACTAAGGTTATCGGGAAATACTTCAGGAAAGTCTCGTACGATAGGGACATCCTTAAGTTCTTTCCCTTTGACTTTTGTGTTGACCACGTAAGCCAAGAAGGCCATATACTTCTTGCTTAAGCACTTTCGGGCTTGAGTGCAAGACATGAGTTTAAGCCCTTTGGAGGATTTTTCACCGAACACCTTAAAGTATCTCGAGAAGGTAACGGTATACGGATGCACTTCTCGAAACAAATGATCTCGGCATGGTGTTTGGCTAACCAATCCATACCAATGATGACGTCAAAGCTTCCAAGTTTCATAGGGATACGATCGATAAGAAAATCGGGGGCATCAAGACTTAAGATGCAATATCGAATAATGACATCAACGGTGATTGGTTCTCCATCGGCAACTTCAATGGTAAGAGGTCTCTCTAGTTTCGTATGTGGCTTAGCAAGTATGGGTTCAAACTCTAACGAAACTGAACTCTTATTGGCTCTAGAGTCAAACAAGACATACGCATAAGTTTTGTTAATAAGAAACATACCTGTTCAATTTTAAAGGTATTTAACGATACTGGTAATGTATGAAAAGAATTAGATCAAAAAGGTTAAAGGTAAGTTAACATACCATTCACCACATCGTTGTTTGCTTGTGCTTGATTTGCGTTGATGTTGAAAGCACGTCCTCGGGCTTGTAGAACATTACCCACAAGAAGAGGGCATTGTGAGCAGAAATGATGAGGTTCCCTATAGTTGTAGCAAACATGGTTTGTGACCACGGCGGTGTTGCTAAGTGCACAGTGGCAAGTCGCCACCAAATGACCATATTTAACGCATAAGGTGCATATACGGCTGGTTGATTCCCCGGATGATGATACCTACAAGTGTTGCACATAGGTTGAGGACCAGCATAGGCCCTAGCCCCAGGCACTTGTGCCATAGGTGCAGCCGCAGGTACAAGTTGTCTTTGGGGTTGTTTGGGTGCAACCACGACATAATTACGTGCCGGTGTGAACTTGCGCTTCTTGTTGTTGTTGTTATGAGATAGCTCAGCTTTAGTCTCCTTAACGGCCTCGGTAGCCGTCTTTTCCACCTTCTTTGCACCCTTCACAGACATGGTGCCCGCTCGTATATGATTCTCGGTGAGTTGAGCGGTGATAGTAATGGCTTCTTCCAAGGTTGTGGGTCAGCTACCCACCACAACATCTTGGATTTGGGGTGGTACACCCTTGATGAACTTCTCGATGTTGCAGGTGACAGTGTCGACCATGTGAGGCAACAATATACTCAACTAATGATGCCTAGTTGAGAAAGCCAAATGATCACCAACATCTTGCTTTAGGTTCCAAAATTCTTCTTCCAACTTTTGTAACTCGCTTCTCAGGCAGAACTTTGCGATGACGATGTTCTTGAACTCTCCCAGAAAATGCCAAAATAGCATCAGCTCCTCGATTTCTCTTCTCGCTATTCCACTAGGTAAGTGCCCTTTGTTGGAGCATACTAGTGGCATAATGAAGTTTGAGTGCCTCGGGAGACTCATAGTAGACAAAAGTGTTCTCCATGCTCTCGAACCACTCGAGAAGACCAGTGGCTCCTTCCTTGCCACTAAAAATAGTGGGCTTGCAAGAGCTAAATGTTTGAAGTTACAAGTTTGGTTGTTGTGCCCTTGTTTAGCACTATTCTCTCCTTGACCATTCCCATTGTTGCTAGAGTTGGTCATCAAAGTGCTATTGAGTTTAGCCTCCATGGTCGGGATGATAGCAGCCATTTGCCGGGCAATCATGGTGGCTAGCTTACGATCGGAACCTCCATGCATTCCATGATGACGAGACATGTTGGAATATACAAAATGAGTTAGACACGGGAAAGAGAATAACAAGGATTATAATTTGTAACAAGGATAAGTAAAAAGTTGTAAGGCATATGGAATGGTTCCATTTGGTAAAGTATTACCATTTGGAAACGTTGACACATCAACGTAAATTAACCCATTCGCCTTAGAAACTTGTGTATGTTGACCATAGTTTATCACTCATCCCAGAAATCCCTAGGTAAGCATAACTAGTCCCGTAGGATTTATGCAATACGCTTGCCTTAGCACGAGGGCCTTTTTCCAGGATAACCAGGATACAGGTGTCTATTAGTCACACAAATTTACTAGGTTCATGAAATCAAAACCTTGATGAGATTTTCATAGATTAGACATAAGTCTAAAGATCGAAGTCATAAGCTTGCATATGATTCCACGTGCCGTCGAGAATAAGATTAAGAAGTTTCATTGTCGGGGAGAGTCAAAGAGTCAAAGGTAAGTTTAAGGAGACAAATAACAAAGTTTAAACAATTACAAGGCAAACCTATGCTAAGGCATCAAGTTGCACATAAGTAGGCATAGCATTATGTACCATGCAAACAATGTATATATTTACAAGAATATAAATATTATTCTATGAGGTTCATGCATAAGCTATAGTCTAGGTCACCATTTCTAATAACCTAAATCCCTATTGTTATGGGCTCTGATACCAATCTGTCACACCCCAACCTTGACGGTGGAATCATCGAGATGTGGGGGTTAAAATTGTTCACAGCCACATAACGCTATATTTAAATGTAAATATTAAAACTATAAGTTTCAGAAGGCATTACAAACATAAGTCTCAAACATGAAATAAGTTCAAACATAACATAACAATACATAATCTTTTTATTTCATTAACTAGGTCCAAGTCCTAGATTATTGCAAGCTTTAAAAGATCACTTTAAACTTGAGGATTACCTGAAACATAATAAAAATAAAATTTTAACTAAAAAGTTGGTGAGTTTCCAAGGTTTTCATACATAATTAACAAGGTTACAAGTAGCAATTCATGTCATAGGTTATAACTTAGTAAGGTTATAAAACACATATCGTTACAACCAAACCTCGACTTGATTACAAGTATATATGATTTGATAAGTGTCTTTGGTTCCCATGATGAACAAGCATACGTCATCAGCAGCCGGCAATACCTCGGCTTTAGCACCAAATAGGATTGTCAGGCCCAAAGATCTAAGACGTCACCAGGCTAGCAATAGTTAATGATTGCAAACAAATATGTATCTCATATAATCAGTTACAACATACAAATAACCATGACCAAATGTAAAGATGAATCGTAAGTGCTTTACAAGTTTCAAACATTTATAAGAGTTTTATATATAAGTATCATGTTTCACCCCAAAATAGTGTGAAAAAACATAGAAAGGGGCAAGGAAATTCACATGGCAATAAGTATAAGAGTGAAGATTAATAAGATTGATGTAATACCTGGTTATTTTAATAAATTAAATAAATGAAGGAAAAATCAATAAACCAAAGTTCAGAGGTTAAAAATGTAAAAGGGGACAAAAGTTCAAAAAGTTAGTGTAAAGGTGGGCATGGTTGCCCACCCTCTCTTCACATCACCTTTTTAATCGGATTAGAGAGAGTGGGGGCAGAGAACCTATAGGTTTGAAGAAGAAGAAGAAGAGGCTGAATTCAAGGTAAGAATTCATGGGTTTTAAGTGTTTATGATCGGTCTTGTCTCGGTTATATGCTTATGTGTTTGTGTGTGTGTTCGTGTGTGTGTTTGGTGGGTTTCTAGGTGTTTGAACTCATTTGGATACGGTTAGAAGGAAGATACACCCAAAGTTGCACCAGGTTAGTTTCTAGACCCTGGTTTTACTTGTTTTAAACTCTTTGGACTGAATGTATTTAACAATTTTACAATGTTTATGTATGTATACCCCTATGTATTATGCATGTTTGATGATGTTCCTTAGGTGTTATTAAGTTGTTCATGCTTAGAATGACCTTTGTAAGCTTAGAACAAACAGGCTTGATGTTTGGGTTTGAAAATATCCAAGAAACATGTTGAGCAGAAGGTTCATGCGCCTAAATAAGGCTCATGCGCCTGGAAACGCCTTAGAAATGTTTTAAGTGTAACTCATGCTCCTGAAAAGTGGTTCATGCGCCTAGAATTTGTAATCGGATGACTAAGTGTCAGGCCATGCGCCCCGATAGTGTTCATGCGTCTGGATGGCCATGCACCTCAGTGTTCATGCGTCCGGATGGCCATACGCCTAAGTCTTCATGCGTCGGAATGGCCATGCGCGTAAGTGTCCATACGTCCGAATGGACCATACGCCCGAATAGTTCATGCGGCTGAATAGTTCATGCGCCTAAGTGTTAAAGCGGTTAAGTGTTGACTGATGCGCCTGCATAGTGATGAAGCGCCCAAACAGGGCTCATGCACCCAAATAGTATTGGTGCGCCTAAACACTTAGACGTTATTATGAAATTTTTGGGAGTCTGTGCTATTAGGGTTTTACCAAGGTTTGACTAGGGCTCATTAATGCTTAGTATTATGCATGATTATGATTGTTTTATGATTGTTCCGTATTATTATTATTATTACTATTAGTGTATGACTTTACGTGGTGTGTTTATTATCGTTAAGTAAAGTATTACTAGTAATAATAAAACGAAAGGGCAATGAAGAAGAGAAGTGGAACTTAAATAAAATATTAACAAGTCTTGCAAGCTTATAGGATGTGCACGACCATGTTATCATTAGGTCACTGTGATGCGGGTTAGCTACCCTATTATGCACACGGGGCCAGTCAATTGAGATTGACGGACCTTTGCAGTGTACCCTAGGTGACTGGGTCGGCCTTGTATATAGTAATCAGTGCCCATTGGGGTACCAGAGGGCCCATCACCAGTTTCCCCCGCGCATATAGTTTAGGGTATTGCTCATTGGTCTTCATAGACAGTGAATGATAAAGATAAAAGAGTACAGAATAAACAAGGCATACACTAAAGAGAAGAAGCATTATCTGGTTGTATAGTTAATGCGTGCTCACGTATAAAGAGATGAAATTTCATAAAAAGAGTATTTTCATATGTATACCTTACAAAGTATTTTATTACTTTTAAAACTAGAACTCACTTAGCAACGCTGACTTTTATACATTTTCAGTTGGTAGGTAAACATTGCTGAGGATGGCACGAGGGTGAAGCTACTCCGCAGGAAAGGACTGACATCCATTCATACTTGTTATTGTTGTTGTTTTGTAATGAAGTTAAACAATTCTTTTGTATTTAGTTAAACAATAGTGTATTGCTCAACAACAATGTTCTTAATGAAATAAATGGCTTTTGTAAAATAATTCTGCTGCTTAAGCTTGGAAATTTCTAAAGTTTAATGTATTTAATGCTGTGAATGACCAACTGTGAGGTCTCCGGGAACGGGGCCTTACAAGTTGGTATCATAGCCAAAGTTTAAGAGAATTAGGTTAAATAATTTTTTTAAACCTAAACTAAAACTGAAAATGGGACAACTGGAGGGATGTCAGCCCAAGTAGTTACGCGCCATCAGGTATTTTCTTTAATGTTAATCGTATTATGTGTGCATGCTATGTGATTTATGTGCCTTTAGTAGATTTAGATACTGATGTAGTGAGGATAGGGAATGCTTGGGGTATGAAGAGTAAAGTAAGTGGCTAAACACAACTGGCCACTGTAATTAGGTACTTACTATACTTAACGTAAACTGAGCTACTCCCGTGGATGACCGCGTTAGTGTTTGAATCTTATAGTGTGTTAGAGGATGGCTGGACAGAAATCTTCCAAGACTCGTAGAGGCAGAGGCCGTCCACATATGACTAGGAGTAGTGCTATGGCTCCTATGACGACCCATGAGAACCCTGAGGTTCATGGCTGGAGAGAAGAGAATGAGAATGCTAGCCTGAATGCCTCAGCTAGGGAGGCGATTGCTGATGAAGTACACCAGGTCATGCAGACAGTCTTACCGTTTATGGTGACTGAAGTCATCAGGGCTGTGAGAAGTGAGGAGAGGAAGGAGAAGGAGACTAGAAAGGGATCAACGGGCAAGGGAAGCAAAGGGGAGGAGGAACAACCGGAGCCCGAGAGACTGTGTTGTCCGATGAGGAGGAGGAGGATGTTGTGGGGGTAGCGACTCGAGGGTGCAGTAATGGGGCGTTCTAATGGTGTAAGCCCCCAAATTTTGGTGGCAATGGCAATGTTGCTGCCGCTCACTGCTGGGTGAGGGAGATGGAAGCAGTCTTGGAGATCAGTGAGTGCCGCGAGGACCAGAAGGTGAAGTTCGAAACTCACTCTTTCGTTGATTCAGCGCTGTGTTAGTAGGACAATATTGTCCAAGCTGAGGGTGCCAGAGCCATCGGGAAAATGCAATGGAAGGCGTTTAAGCAGTTGGTGATCGAGGAATTTTGTCCTCATAGGGAACTTGATAAAATCGAGAGGGAGTTCTTGCAACTTGAAGCGGGAACCATGACCCACCAGCACTAAATTCAACGAGATGGCGAGGCTGGTGCCGGATCAAGTGACGCTGGTGTCAAGGAAGATCAAGAGGTACATCCAGGGACTGCCGGCTGACATTCG
The DNA here is from genome assembly GCA_025506515.1 of Flaveria trinervia. Lineage (NCBI taxonomy): Eukaryota > Viridiplantae > Streptophyta > Magnoliopsida > Asterales > Asteraceae > Flaveria > Flaveria trinervia. The sequence continues at coordinate 54,368,139 of CM046452.1, read as the reverse complement.
CAGGCACCTGATTGCTGCTCAGCCAGGTACCTTTCGATCGGTGGTGGATTTGGCGGGTGGATTGTACAATGAGCGAGAGGACACTGTGGTGGAGGTGAAGAAGACAAGTGGGGATGGTAAGAACTGGAATGGGAAGAGGTTTGGACGTGGTGGTTTCACTCCAACAACAAGAAGATGAAGGTGGATGACCATGGGGTGTCGTCAAGATCAGGGCTGAAAATGTGTGGCAGATGTGTAAGGGAGCATACCGGGGAGTGCAGGATGGGAATGAATGTATGCTTCAGATGTGGCAAGCCTGGCCACATCGCTAGAGACTGTAGGGCGCTGAAGTGTTATAACTGTGGCGGGGAGGGCCACGCGACCAAAGACTGTAAGAAGCCAAGGGCGGAGAGCTCTGGAGTGAAGAATAAGCCAAAGGATAGCGGGCAGAGGGCAAGTGCTAGAGCTTACACCATGACCCGGGAGGAAGCCAGAGCTGATCCTAATATCGTGTCGGTATGTTTCTAGTAAACCAAACTTGTGCCTCTGTATTGTTTGATTCTGGTGCTAGTAGGAGTTTTATTTCCACTACTTTCTGTGCTATGTTGCCTACTAGTAGTAGAAATGTCAGTGAACCATTCAATGTAGAAACCGCTATTGGTAAGTCCACTAGAATTACTGATGTGATAGAGGACTGTGTGCTATAGAACTAGAAGGTCATAGGTTTGATGCTAGGTTACACGTGATGCCCCTAGGAGGATTTGATGTAGTACTAGGGATGGACTGGTTAGCAACCTATGAAGCAAACATCGTATGTCACAAGAAGATGATTCGATTAGTTTCGCCCGATGGGAGTTTGGTTATGATTTATGGAGATCGCGTTACTACGATCCCGACGATGATTTCGATGGCGGTGGCGGGGAAGTGCATGAAACGTGGATGTAGTGCCTACTTGGCATATGGAAAAGATGTGGATGCGTCGGTACAGCAATTATCTGAGGTACCAGTGGTGTGCGACTTTCTCGATGTATTCCCGGAAGACTTACCCGACATGCCACCGGATCGCGAGATTGAGTTCCAAATTGATTTGATACCCGGTGCGCAACCCGTTGCCAAAGAACCATATCGATTAGCTCCGACTGAGATGAAAGAACTCATGAGCCAATTGCAGGAGTTAATGGATAAGGGATTCATTCGACCAAGTATCTCTTCGTGGGGTGCTCCGGTATTGTTTGTAAGGAAAAATGACGAAATTGTGCGAATGAGCATTCACTGTCGACTGCGGAACAAGTTGATGGTGAAGAATCGGTACCCGTTACCAAGGATTGATGACTTGTTTGACGAGCTCCAAGGTGCCAGTTGGTTCTCGAGGATAGATCTACGATCTGGCTATCATCAATTCAAGGTAAAGGAACAAGACATTCCTAAGACCGCTTTCCGTACGCGTTATGGACACTATGAGTTCCTCGTTATGTCTTTTGGTCTAACTAACGTGCCAGCTGCCTTTATGGATTTGATGACTTGATTGTGCTGGCCGATGTTGGATAGATCAGTGATTGTGTTCATTGATGATATCCTGATCTACTCGAAGAGTGAAGAAGAGCATGCCGATCACATTCGGGAGGTGTTGGAGACATTAAGAAGGGAGAATTTGTATGCCAAATTCTCCAAGAGCACGTTCTGGTTGTGCAAAGTTCAATTCTTGGGTCATGTGGTGAATCCGGATGGAATCATGGTGGACTCCGCAAAGGTGGAGGAAGTGATGCAATGGAAGTCTCCAAAGACGCCATCCGAGATTCGTAGTTTCTTGGGGTTGGAGGGATATTATCGAAGGTTCATTCAGGACTTCTCCAAGATAGCCTCCCCATTGACTAAGCTGACCCGTAAGGATGTGAAGTTCGTGTGGGGTCAAGAGCAAGAAAAGGCTTTTGAGGAGTTGAAGGCAAGACTGACCCAAGCCCCTGTCTTATCATTACCCGAAGGAAGCAAGGATTTGGTGGTCTATTCAGATGCTTCCTACTCGGGGTTGGGGTGCGTGTTAATACAGAGAGGGAAGGTTATTGTCTACGCATCCTGACAGTTGAAGGTTCATGAGGTCAATTACCCTACTCATGACTTGGAGCTAGCAGCGTGGTCTTTGCACTAAAGATTTGGAGGCACTATCTGTATGGGATGAAGTGCACCATTTTCACTGACCAAAAGAGCTTGAAGTATTTCTTTGAGCAAAAAGATCTGAACATGAGGCAGAGAAGGTGGTTGGAGCTCATAAAAGACTATGATTACGAGATTCACTATCATCCGGGCAAGGCCAACATGGTGGCTGATGCCCTTAGCCGAAAAGAGAGGCCCGAGCCGATTCGGGTGAAAGCATATCAGCTGATCATCACCTCTGATGTGATGAAGCAAGTCAAAGAGTTTCAAGATGAGGCATTGAAAGAAGATCATCTTAACTCTAAAAGGATGAGAGGTCTGGTTGGGGAATTTGGTGAAAACACACTTGGTGTTAAAACCCGATACGGACGAAAGTGGATTCCTTGTTTTGGGGATCTACGGGTGAAGATTATGGATGAAGCTCACAAAACTCGATACTCCATTCATCCTGGTGCCACGAAAATGTATCAAGATATGAAGAAAGATTATTGGTGGCCGGGTATGAAGCGCGATATAGTGGGGTATGTGAGTAAGTGCCTTACTTGCTTACAGGTGAAGGCCGAACATCAGAAGCCGTATGGGAAGATTCAACCTTTGGATATACCAGAATGGAAGTGGGAGCACATCACCTTGGATTTCATTACGAAGTTGCCACGTACTCCGAAAGGGTATGATGCCATATGGGTGATAGTTGACCGTTTAATGAAGAGTGCTCACTTCCTATCGATCTGCGAGACATATTCATCTGAGAGGTTGGCTGATCTATTCATCAAGGAAATTGTAACTCGTCATGGTGTGTCGGTGTCTATTGTATCTAGTCGTGACACCCGGTTTACATCCAAATTCTAGATGAAATTCCACGACGCCATGGGGACGAGGTTACATATTAGCACGGCTTATCATCCCTAAACTGATGGTCAGTCAGAAAGGACCATTCAGACATTGGAAGACATTCTTCAGGCATGTGTGATTGATTTTGGGGGAAGTTGGGATGACCACTTACCGTTAGCTGAATTCTCATACAACAACAGTTATCATGCCAGCATTGGTATGCCTCCATATGAGATGCTATACGATAGGAGATAGAGAACACTTGTTTGTTGGGGTGATATTGGTCAGAAGGAATTGGGGAGCGTCGAGGTAATCGAGGCTACGACTGAGAAGCTTGAGAAGATTAAAGCCTTCATGAAGGTAGCTTAAGATAGACAGAAGCCGTATGCTGATAAACGACGCAGATCGATAGTGTTCCAGGTGGGTGACCGGGTTATGTTGAAGGTCTCACCTTGGAAGGGTATTATCCGATTCAGGAAGCGGGGCAAGTTGAGCCTAAGGTATATAGGCCCTTTCCGAATCATTGCTCGAGTAGGAGAGGTGGCCTATAGATTGGAGTTACCAGATGAGTTAAGTGGAATTCACCCAACATTCCATGTATCTCATCTAAGAAAGTGCTTAGCTGATGAAGACATGATTGTTCCACTGGAGGATATCGAAGTAGACAAAAGGCTCAATTATGTGAAGCAACCACTGGCAATCATCGATAGAAAAGATAGAGGTTGAGAAATAAAGTGGTTCCCCTTGTGCGTGTGCAGTGGAAGCACAGAAAGGGATCCGAATGTTGGGTTTATTTGAAGATAAACCCGTTTTATCCTCTTGGTATTTCAGAAAAACGCAGCGGATAAATATGTATTTAAAACATGATTTTAGATCTGAAAATCCATGTTTTATGATGATTAATATACAAATAAACAAACCCATAACAATAAGGATCATTTATGTGGATTAAACAAGCTATGAACACATAAAACATCCATAATAGACAACCATTATGAAGCTGCCAAAACTACCTTTCAGCAGTGGATAATAACACTCCAAAAGGGGCTGCCAAAAACCGTGGGTTTGATGGAGATGGAGATGTCAAAATCGGCCAAGACTCCAAGAAGAGGAGATCCTCAAGCTAGTATACCCAAGCTTGTATGCAACCCACCTTCTAGTTAGGAAGAATAACACCACCAAAGGCCAAATGAAACCTCCCTTTCTGCTGAAAATCCGTAAGGTTTAGAGAGAGAGGGAGAGAGATTGTGTTTTGGTAAAAATTGCATGAATGAATCATTGAGAGCATTGAGTGTGTGTATGTATTAAAGTGTTGTCAATTTTCAAGAGGAAAATTGGTCCAATCCCAAGCAAGGGGCGGCCAAGACAAAAGCAATTCAAAACCCATTTCCCTCTTAAAATTTATAACACATTACACATTGTTACTTGTCATATGTCACACAATAAAAGGTTACTTTCTAGACCAAAATTAAAATGTGACATATGTGCTCTTTAATTAAACAATTTTAATTAAGTACACTCATGTGTTATAAGTTGTTATTTAAACCCCTTTAAATGACAAGAATAACAGCAAACTCATCAACAAATTATCCTAACAATTTGTTCCATCTCATATGCAATTTATTTAGAAAACCCATTTTCTAAATTGGTGTAAATATTTAATTGCATGATCATATCATCAATTAATATAAATTGGTGTTTGCCAAGCTTGTTATTGGGTATAACCCGACTTGGATCATAACGTACTAACCACATCAATATTCTAAGTGTCTTGGGCACACAGAATCCAACAATCTCCCACTTGCCCAAGATTCATAGAAGATTGATGCAAGCAGTAAATACCGCCTAACAACGGTTCACTACCCTTAATACGCATGACTTGTAGCCATTCAATAACATCATCCCTTTCAAGTACCCTACTTGAAATGATTTAGGTGAATCAATCATCTATCCTTTTGTTTCAGATGTCATGTTAAATCCAAGAACACAGAATGATCATTTCTTGTTGATTTAACTTATCAGGCCTTAGACATCTAACTCTCAACGAATAAGAGGAACAAATTCCATCTTGACTACATATGTTTCTCACAGACACCTCGTGTCATACCTGAATATACCCTTATGTACTGTCCACTATTTCAGGACAGTGAAGAAGAAGCTCAAGGTGTAACACTTGGTGAATATCAAAACCCAATATGTATCTCAGGTCGGAGGATACCAAATGATATTCGCCTTTACTCAAAATTACTTATGATCAATCAATAAGATTCCATGTAGTAAAATTTGAGATGCGGGTTAGTCCAATATTTGTATCCCACAAATATCTATGAACTTTGGTAGCAACCCATTGCTCTATATTCATCCTTATGAATATCAACCAATCCAAGTTCATAATAGTCTTACCTTCAAACTTGTTCCCACAAGTATGAACGACTACGGACATTTAGAGTAAACATTTTACTCATGGATTAAACATGCTAAATTGGAATATTATTTGAAACATTATAACCAAATAATTTTATTCAAATAATAGAAAATTCCATATATCCAAATGCTAAATTTACAGATCATATCCAATCACTAGAATATCGAAGTCCCATGGCACAAGTATGACCTTCATGCTTTGCCTTTTCAAGGAGCTTCGTGAGAGGATCAGCAACGTTTTGATCCGTGTGAACTTTGCGAATACATATCTTTCCCTTTTCAACTTCATCTCGTATGTAGTTGAATCTCCGCTCAATGTGCCTAGTCTTTTGATGAGCACGGGGTTCCTTGATTTGAGCAATCGCACCCTCGTTGTCACAAAAAATTTCTAGGGGGTCCTGAATGGAAGGGACAACCCCTAGATCGGCAATGAATTTCTTCAACCATGCAGCTTCTTGAGCTGCCAATGAGGCGGCGACATATTCTGATTCTGTAGTTGATAGAGCCACCACATCCTGCTTGGAGCTCTTCCAAGAGACAGCTCCTCCATTCAGAATGAAAATGTATCCCGATTGTGATCGTGAATCGTCACGATCGGTTTGGAAACTTGCATCCGTGTAACCTTTTACAACGAGTTCCTCGTCACCAGATCCATAGATCAGGAACATATCTCTTGTCCTCCTTAGGTACTTAAGTATGTTCTTAACAGCCATCCAATGACTGTTTCCAGGATTCTGCTGGTAACGGCTTGTCATGCTTAAGGCGCATGACACGTCCGGTCGAGTGCATATCATTGCATACATGATGGATCCTATAGCAGATGCGTATGGGATTGCCTTCATTTTATCTTGCTCTTCCTTTGAGCTTGGACATTGAGTCGTACTCAATATGGTTCCTCTTTGAATAGGTACGGTACCTTTCTTAGAATTCTCCATCTTGAACCTTTTCAAGATTTTATCAATATATGCACTTTGATTCAAACCAATCAACCGCCTTGATCTATCCCTATAGATCTTTATTCCCAGAATATAGGCGGCTTCACCAAGATCCTTAATGGAGAAACAACTTCCAAGCCAGGTTTTTACACCTTCCAAGGTTGGAATGTCATTTCCAAATAGTAGTATGTCATCAACATACAATACTAGGAAAGTTATTGTGCGCCCACTAGCCTTCTTATACACACAAGCCTCATCAGCGTTTTTGATGAAACCAAATTTCTTTACTTCCTCATCAAAACGGTGATTCCAGCTTCTCGATGCTTGTTTCAATCCATAGATTGATTTCTTTAACTTGCATACTTTATTAGGATGTATTGGATCGACAAAACCTTCAGGCTGAACCATATAGACATCTTCCTCAAGATATCCATTTAGGAAAGCGGTTTTGACATCCATTTGCCAAATCTCATAATCATAATGAGCAGCTATGGCAAACAATATCCTTATAGACTTCAGCATCGCAACAGGTGAGAAGGTTTCATCATAATCAACCCCTTGAGTTTGAGTGAAACCCTTTGCTACAAGTCTAGCTTTATAAGTATCCAAGTTTCCATGCATATCGGTTTTCTTCTTGAAAACCCACTTACTTCCAACTATCTTGGAGTTAAGAGGTGGTACAACCAAGTCCCATACTTGATTGTCATACATGGATTGCATCTCAACGTTCATGGCTTCAAGCCATTTGTCACAATCCGTGTTGGACATTGCATCATGGTATGTGGTTGGTTCATCAGAATCTATCACATAGCATCCATCCATGAAAAATCCATATCTTTCAGGTGGATTACTAGTTCTACCACTTCTGCGAACGTGTTGTGTGTATTGATCAACCACTTGATCATCCTCAACATCCTCATGTTGAGTGCTAGTTTCAACCAAACGTGCATTGGGCTGTGGTTCTTGATCTCCTCAAGATCCACTGTTCTACTGCTAGCTCCTTCCATAAGGAACTTTGCTTCTAAGAACTCACCCTTTCTGGCAACAAACACCTTTTGTTCCATTGGATCATAGAAATAATATCCCATAGAATCTCTAGGATATCCAATAAAGATACACTTGGTGGATCGGACATCCAATTTGTTTAGGGTGGGAGTCTTAACATAAGCCTCACATCCCCAAACCCTTAAGTACGATAGGGATGGAACTCTTCCATGCCATATCTCAAAAGGTGTCCTTTCTACCTTTTTGGTTGGGGCCATATTTAGAATACGGGCCGCGGAGAGCAGAGCGAAACCCCAAAATGATAGAGGTAATGTGCTTCTAGCCATCATAGATCGGACCATATCTAATAAGGTTCGATTCCTCCTCTCAGACACACCATTATGTTGTGGTGTTCCAGGTGGAGTGAGTTGTGAGACAATCCCACAACTCCTAAGATGATTTTGAAAGGCATCACTTAGGTATTCACCTCCCCTATCCGTACGAAGAATTTTAATTGACTTGTTGAGTTGATTTTCTACTTCATTTTTGAAGATTTTGAACATTTCAAAAGCTTCGTCTTTGTGCCTTAACAAGTACACATACCCATAGCGACTATAATCGTCGGTAAAGGTAATGAAGTATCTTTCACCATTCCTAGTCATTGGCTTAAAAGGACCACATACATCCGAATGTATGATTCCTAATAAATCTTTTGCCCTTTCGGTAGTTCCACTAAAGGGTGCCTTAGTCATCTTACCTTGTAAACAAGACTCACAAACATCAAATGAATCACATTCATTTGTTTTTAAAAGACCATTCTTTTGAAGTGTTTGTAAACGTTTCTTGTTTATATGACCAAGACGACAATGCCAAAGATAGGTGTCACTTAAGTCCAACTTGAGTTTCTTGGTGTTAGTTTGGTACAATGAACTATTTAAAGTATTTTCATGAACCAATTCATAAATACCATAATTGGAATAGCTTTAAAATAGAACATACCATTTAAAGAAACATGAATATCATTTTCAATAAAAGATAATACATAATCATAATGTCTTAATTGAGATACAGAAATAATGTTCCTAGTCAAACAAGGAGCATACAAAACATTCTTCAAAATAACTTCCAAACCACTTGGAAGTCTTAGGATGTAGTCCCCACGAGCTTCAACTAAGACTTTAGTTCCATTGCCCATGAAGAGGCTAACATCCCCTTTCTTGAAGTCCCTACTTCTTGTGAACCCCTGCAACAAATTGCAAATATGAGTTCCACATCCGGTATCTAATACCCATGTGTTTGAAGATGTAACATTAAGATCAATATGTATCATGTATATTGTACCTGAGGTCTGCCCGGCATCCCTCTTTGCTTTCAACTCTTGGAGATGGACAGGACAATTCCTTGCCCAATGTCCTATCTCCCCACACTTGAAGCATGGGTCATTTGTAGCAACCTTTTGCTTCTTCTCTTGTGGTTTGGGTGGTACCCTTACCACCCTTTTCCCCTTTCCCCACGTATGTCCCTTACCCTTGGCAACCTTTGCCTTGGGTGCGGGATGAGGCCTTTTGTTGTTCCCACCTTCATTGATGGTGAGAACGGGTAAAACCCTTTTACCCATGGCCGCCTCGGCCGTTTTGAGCATTGAGTGAAGTTCACCAATGCTTTTGTCCCATGCATTCATGTTGTAGTTCAACACGAATGTCTCGAACTTCTTGGTTAGGCCATTTAGGATCAAATCCGTGGCCAACTCCTTCGAGACGGGGCAGTTTAGCCTCTCGAGGCGGTCAATATGACTTTTCATCTTAAGTACATAAGATGAAACAGATTGGTTGTCGTCCATACGACATGCATGGAGCGCTCGAACCGTTTCGAACCGCTCAACCCTTGCTTGCTGTTGGAACGTTTCCTTCAGCTGGTTATCATGTCGTAAGCTCCGTGATGTTCATACTCCTTTTGGAGATCCGGAGTCATGCTTGCTAGCATGAGACAAGACACTTGGACGGAGTCCTCAGTGTACTTTAGCCAATCATTCAAGGCCTCCTCATCATCCTCGCTAGGTTGATCAGGGATAGGGTCGTCTAAAACGTACGATCTTCTCTCTTGCTTGAGAACGATTCTCAAGTTTCGATACCAATCGATGAAGTTGTTGTGATTTAGACGTTCCTTTTGGAGGATCGCTCGTAGTGATTGGTTTGATGCGGACGAGTTATCGTGATTTTCATTATTGGTGGCCATCTACAAAATTTTAACAAAGATCAATTTTAGTATTTTCGATATTGCTAATTTTAATATTTAATGCCTTTTAAGGTCAATTTTATATTAAAATCTAGAACCCAACATTACATTTAAATTGTGGTTAGGTGACCTTTATCCCACGATTTAAATTAATAAGGTGGTCAACGATTGACGATTGCAACCATTTGCAACTTCTAGAGGTATGGGATCGACTTATTGAACATCATATGTAAAGTCGGCATGTTAATCCCATCAACACCATTTGGAAACCATATTGTAGGTGATCCATTTAACATGGTTTGCAAATCAAGACATCCTACTTACACCCATGTGTGAGTTTGCCAAAACAAATGGTTAGGTGACCTTTATCCCATAAGTAAGGCATTCTCACCTCAAATCACAAGTTCCCTCAAAATGGTTGGGTGACCTTTATCCCACTAAGAGTTCCCAAGTGACTCAAGTGTTGTGTAAAAGGACGGTGTTGATCTCGTTTTTAAAATTTTAGAGATTTCTTAATTCTAGTTTAGAAAACTCTATGTACTTGTATTTGTATGCTTTCAAATACAAGGTACCCTATGGTTCTTAGATTAAAACCAATTTTAATCTTTAAAATCATTAAACCATTTTAATAACTTTTATTAACTTTAAAGAACCATCAATTTTCAGATTGTTATGATTATTAATGAGTTTGTTATGCATGTCAAAACATCAACCAAACAATCAAACAATAAACAATCAACCAAGCATAAAACATAAACAATCATATGTGCATAACCATAGCCCTTATGTTGACAACACTTGTTTGCCATCACAAGTGTTGTCTTTGGTCTTTCTAAGGGTCAAACATATCATAAAGGTTCCAAGAACCTCCCACTAGAAACCGCATCCAAATGCTCCATTTTTCTTGTGTTTTTGTGTCCATCTTAGGGTCTTGATCTTGTACATCTTCCTTTTACAAAATTGTATCCTAATACATTTTTCTAGTAAAGGAAATGAACCTAATCTATTATTACATAACCAAATGAATGAATAATTACAACCCAAATGAATAAACACAAATATTACAACCAAATTGAATGAATAAAACAACCACTAGAATCATCCAAAACAACACAAGGCCACAAGCTAGGTTATGCACTAAACAACCAATGATCATATCATCTATTCATATAATGAAAACCCCATTTAAAACCCCAAATTTCAGCCAACATAAACTGAAATTTTGGGTTTTAATCATTGTCCAAACAACCAACATTCATAATATGTTTCTTTCAAGGTCTAATCACTAGCATGTGTGATATGACCTTGAAAGTTTGGGGAATCATTCATATAAACTATAACAGCCCAAAATCAGCCTATAACATGTCTAATATCATCTTTTAAAACCAATTTCAAAAGATAAAACAAGCAAGTCATCCACATAACCGGCTCTTGATGCCATTGTTGGGTTTATTTGAAGATAAAACCCGTTTTATCCTCTTGGTATTTCAGAAAAACGCAGCGGATAAATATGTATTTAAAACATGATTTTAGATCTGAAAATCCATGTTTTATGATGATTAATATACAAATAAACAAACCCATAACAATAAGGATCATTTATGTGGATTAAACAAGCTATGAACACATAAAACATCCATAATAGACAACCATTATGAAGCTGCCAAAACTACCTTTCAGCAGTGGATAATAACACTCCAAAAGGGGCTGCCAAAAACCGTGGGTTTGATGGAGATGGAGATGTCAAAATCGGCCAAGACTCCAAGAAGAGGAGATCCTCAAGCTAGTATACCCAAGCTTGTATGCAACCCACCTTCTAGTTAGGAAGAATAACACCACCAAGGCCAAATGAAACCTCCCTTTCTGCTGAAAATCCGTAAGGTTTAGAGAGAGAGGGAGAGAGATTGTGTTTTGGTAAAAATTGCATGAATGAATCATTGAGAGCATTGAGTGTGTGTATGTATTAAAGTGTTGTCAATTTTCAAGAGGAAAATTGGTCCAATCCCAAGCAAGGGGCGGCCAAGACAAAAGCAATTCAAAACCCATTTCCCTCTTAAAATTTATAACACATTACACATTGTTACTTGTCATATGTCACACAATAAAAGTTACTTTCTAGACCAAAATTAAAATGTGACATATGTGCTCTTTAATTAACAATTTTAATTAAAGTACACTCATGTGTTATAAGTTGTTATTAAACCCCTTTAAATGACAAGAATAACAGCAAACTCATCAACAAATTATCCTAACAATTTGTTCCATCTCATATGCAATTTATTTAGAAAACCCATTTTCTAAATTGGTGTAAATATTTAATTGCATGATCATATCATCAATTAAATATAAATTGGTGTTTGCCAAGCTTGTTATTGGGTATAACCCGACTTGGATCATAACGTACTAACCACATCAATATTCTAAGTGTCTTGGGCACACAGAATCCAACACCGAATCTACATGGGAGACTAAGGAGGAGATGAGGCAGCATTATCCTCATCTGTTTGAGGAATACAGGTTTCGGGGATGAACCTATATAAGGGGGTGGACTTGTGACACCCGGTTATTATATTAAAGTAAATAAAAGAAGGAAACGTCAATAAGCCCAAGTTGAGTGGTTAAAAATGTAAAAGGGGACAAAAGTATAAAAAGTTGGTGTAAAGGTGGGCATGGCCACCCACCTTTTCTTCACATCACCTTTTCAATCAGATTAGAGAGAGAGGGGGCAGAGAACCTACGGGTTTGAAGAAGAAGAAGAAAAAGAAGAAGAGGCTGAATTCAAGGTAAGAATTCATGGTTTTAAGTGTTTATGATGGGTTTTGTCTTGGTTATATGCTTATGTGTTTGTGTGTGTGTTCGTGTCTATGTTTGGTGGGTTTCTAGGTGTTTAAACTAATTTGCATACGAGTTAGAAGGAAGATACACCCAAAGTTGCACCAGGTGAGTTTCTAGACCCCGGTTTTACTTGTTTTAAACTCTTTGGGGTTGAAAATGTATTTAAACGATTTTACAATGTTTATGTATGTACACCCGTATGTATTATGCATATTTGATGATGTTCCTTAGGTGTTATTAAGTTGTTCATGCTTAGAATGACCTTAGTAAGCTTATAACAAATAGGCTTGATGTTTGGGTTCGAAAATATCCTAGAAACATGTTGAGCAGAAGGTTCATGCGCCTAAATAAGGCTCATGTGCCTAGAAACGCTTAGAAATGTTTTAAGTGTAACTCATGCGCCTGAACAGTGGTTCATACGGCTAGAATTTGTAATCGGATGACTAAGTGTCGGGCCATGCACCCCGATAGTGTTCTTGCATCTGGATGGCCATGCGCCTAAGTGTTCATGCGTCCGGATGGCCATGTGCCTAAGTGTTCATGCGTCGGAATGGCCATGTGCCTAAGTGTCCATACGTCCGAATGGACCATACGCCCGAATAGTTCATGCGCCTGAATAGTTCATGCGCTTAAATGTTAAAGCGGTTAAGTGTTGACTGATGCGCCTGCATAGTGATGAAGCGCCCAAACAGGGCTCATGCGCCCAAATAGTATTGGTGCGCCTAAACACTTAGACTTTATTATGAAAATTTTGGGAGTCTGTGCTATTAGGGTTTGACTAGAATGCTTAGTTTTATGCATGATTATGATTGTTATATGATTGTTCCGTATTATTATTATTACTATTAGTGTATGACTTTACGTGGTGTGTTTATTATCGTAATTAAAGTATTACTAATAATAATAAAGCGAAAGAGCAATGAAGAAGAGGAGTGGAACTTAAATAAAATGTTAACAAGTCTTGCAAGCTTATAGGAGGTGCACGACCATGTTGTCGTTAGCTCAACTGTGATGCGGGTTAGTTACCCTATTACGCACACGGGGCCAGTCAATTGAGATTGGCGGACCTTTGCAGCGTACCCTAGGTGACTGGGCCGGCTTGTATACCGTAATCAGTGCCCATTGGGGTACCAGAGGGCCCAACACCAGCTTCCCCCGCGCATATAGTTTAGGGTATCGCTCATTGGTCCTCATAGACAGTGAAAGATAAAGATAAAAGTATATAGAATAAACAAGGCATACAGTAAAGAGAAGAAGCATTATCTGGTTGTATAGTTAATGCGTGCTCACGTATGAAGAGATGAAATTTCATAAAAAGAGTATTTCATATGTATACCTTACAAAAGTATTTTATTACTTTTAAAACTAGAACTCACTCAGCAACGCTGACTTTTTATACATTTTCAGTTGGCAGGTAAACATTGCTGAGGATGGCACAAGGTGAAGCTACTCGGCAGGGAAGCACTGACATCCATTCATACTTGTTATTGTTGTTGTTTTGTAATGCAATTAAACAATTCTTTTGTATTCGGTTAAACAATAGTGTATTGCTCAACAACAGTGTTTTTAATAAAATGAATGGCTTTTGTTAAAATAATTCCTTTGCTTAAGCTTGTAAATTAATAATGTTAATGTATTTAATGCTGTGAATGACCAACTGTTAGGTCTCCGGGAACGGCCTTACATTTGGTAATAAACGTTGTTCCAAGATAAACGTCACAAGGCACCAATAGATATATATATTATAAGATTTAGGTTAATAATAAGGTTTAACGATTAAACACGAACTAGAGTTCCAATATGAATTTGGGGTTTTTTTTATAAATAAGGTTATTTGTCGACCTTAATGACATATATTTTAATACACGAATAAAACTTAATTAATCCCTTTTGAATTAACCCTCAAAATGATTTAATCATCAAATGTAAATAAAATCTTATCAACAACATAATTAAACTAAAATTAAAGATAACAGATAAACCAATAATAATTTAGTGATCTCAACTATTAAAGCTTGTTTTTATGAAAATAACTAATTATAACATTGTTAATAATAGTTTGTAAAAAATATTGTTCAAGTGCTAGAATAATAATAATAATAATAATTTAACAGAATATAATTAGCTAACTTCTAAAATAGACAGAATTTACAAAACTGCTTTTTTGTAATTTTTAGGAATTTTTAGTAATATTTTTAAAGGACAAACAATTTAAAAAAATACATAAGGGTGCCTGGGTTTGAACCCGGGACCTCATGGATGGGGAGTTGTGTCTTAACCAATGAGCCAAGGCTCTCAGCCGCGTTTCATTTGGGTTTTTAATTGTTAAATACACACATTCAAACAAACTCCCGAATTCTCAAATGAACCCTAGAACCGTTTATCTCCAAATTGAATCCCAATTTGTTAATGTAAACGCCCGTGATCATGGGTCTTTCGTTCCCCACGTAAAATCAAGCTTTTGTGTGAGTCCTGTTACCTGATAATGGTTCGATTTCGATGCCATAGACTGAGGAAATAGTCGCGACCTGAGTGGTATAGCGTTCACGATGCAAATGATAATGAAAATCCAATTAGTTGCGTAGGAAGTTTTCACGAGACTCAAAAGTTGAAAGCCCTCTATCAATTTCATTTCATGATGCCCAAACGATGAACTTCGAGTACACGCAGGTTCTCGGTGAAGATGGTGATCGAACTTGTTGTGTGTGTTTGTTTCAGATGTATTTTTGTTGATTAAATGTTTAGGAGTAGATAGACGATTGATTAGGTTAAGTTAATTGGGTTATTACTAAATTTTAATGACCGAACGGTTAGAGGATTAAAGTGGCCGGTTATAAACTCGTTTGATTTTAGTAACTGGTGTTTTAAACCAAAATTATGTTGTGCATTCAGTTTGAGACACACACACGAGCATTTAGGAGCGGTTTGTTCAAGCACACCTAGGAAGATCTGTTCTGAATAAGATAAGCGGGAAGTATGAAGGAGGAGACATGCCTGCAGGATCGTTGAAGGGTGGAGAGTTACAACATAATAACATAAAGAGGAGATTAACTAAACTTAACAAAATAGTAAACTGAATTAACCAAGGTAAGACACTAAGAACACAAGTAATGAAAGAGACAGAACACAAAGAACACAAGTACATGGTTTTCAAGAATGCATTATATTGCTTTCTCTATGTTCTATTACAAGTGTTACAAGGCATAATTGAAAGATACAAGAACATGAGATACTTATACTACATCCTACAGCCGGCTATACTTTGAAAGCCGACTGGATACAATTGACTAGACACAAAACAAAATCAATTATAAAGTCAAAAGGTAGATTTCCTTTTGACTAGTGACTATGACATGCCATAGCTTATATCCTTATCTATTACAAAAACGATAATGTACATGAAGTAGAAAGTCACAGACTCAAGACCTCAATGTACAGTTACCAAAAGCATGGACCTTTTCACCAACTCATGTAAGTTGGTGACCTTACATAGATGCAACAGAAAGGTTTCCAGCTTTATGGAAAAGTACATCTGATAAAGCATGTGTTAAAAGTCTTCAGATGAAATCTGTCTTCATAAGTTTTAGCTTTGGAAGACTTTGTCTCTGAGGCTTCGAAAGACTTCATATTTGGCTTCGAAAGATATTGGTCTTGCCATCTCTCTGGATTTGTGGTGTATGTTCAGGACAAGATGGGTCTTCCTGATGCTAGAGCAGCTGTTTGAATTGGAATTGATGTAGCATCTTCTGGCTGCACAACCTCAAGCTGTTCTGACTCATCCTAGGGTTTAGAAGAGGGTGCAGTCTTCTTCTTCTTTGGCTTTGGTTTAGAAGCCATCCTCTTCTTTCTCTTTACAGATTTTAACTGAGAAGACTGGTCTGTAGTACCAAATTGATCTTCACTGTCTTTCTCAGTTGGGACTTCCTTTCTCTTAGGCTCAGAAGGAGAGGGAGGTTGGCCCTGCTGTGGATAAGAAGATGAAGCTTGCTGAGTTTCATCAGGAGGTCCAGGTTGTGTTGTCTCTGGTTGTTCAACCTTAACCTCCACTTCAGGTGGGTCTTGACTTGGAGTGGAGTGTAAGTCAATGAGCTCTCCACTTTTGATCTTTTGCTTGATCACCCTAATATGCTCATCCATAGTGGATAAAGACATGGGGCCAAGTCTCCTTGCGAAGAATCCATATAGCTTCAAGAAGCTCATCATCCTTTGCCTGTCAGCAGACTTCTTCATGCTCTTTTGGATGATAGCTCTTGATTTTGCAGCTTCTTCCCTTAGCTTCTTCTTAGTTGTCTTTCTATCCTTGATTATCTTAAGTTCAAGCTTTTTTAAGTACTCAAACTCAACATAGTCATAGGACAAGGGAAGGAGTGCATCTGCCTGATGGAAGCTTGTGGCACTCAGGTAGTTGATCATATTGATCCTTTCTTCTTCTTGTCTACCTGAGGTTCTTGTTGAACCACATCTTCTTGTGAAGGACTTTCTTGAACTGGGGAGAGCGTAGGCATATTCTTGAATAGTCTTTTTCTTCTTCTCTCTTCTTTGACTTGTACTAGAAGTTCTGCATCTTCTGCCTCCTTCTTCTCTCTAGACCTTTGCAGGTCAACCAGTTCATTCAGCTCATCTAAGGGAAGAGAATGACATGTCTATGTCATAGTTCCTAGTCTGTAAGTAATTTATCCTAACTGCCCTTAACTCATCATTCTGAGTATTTGGTCTGGGGGCAGCCCTAATAGAAGACTCCATGAGTCTTGAAGACTCAACACAGGAACTTTCTCCCCTCAGCCTCTTTTTCCTCTCTCTCTCTCTCTCTCTCCTCCTCCTCAATCTCCTCAAATGTCATCTTTCTTTTCCCTTTGTCACTCACAGACCTTTGTGACTCAGGGTGGAGAGAGCTTTGGCCTTCATTGCTTGTTGCAGCATCTAAGCTCTGGCCAGATAGAGGTTAAGAAGCACCTTCACCAGCAGGTGTCTCAATAGGAGTATGGATCTCTGCAGCAATTGATGATGATGAGACAGGGGTCTCAGGTTCTGCCACTGGGCCTTCAGTCAAGGTTTCCCCTATGAAACTAATCTTAGGGTCTGTCTCAACATCCAGTTGACTGATGGCATTGCCTGATTCCCTAAGTCTCCTTCTTAAGTTGAACTCTGCAGTGATCCTGTCTTGGATTCTTTGAGCCAGTCTGTCAGCTTGTCTTGATTTTTTGGATTGACAAGTGGCATGTTGAATAAATCCAGACCTTCATAGTAGTTCAAAGTCTGAAAATTGAAGACTTCTTGCCGTCCTTGAACTCTTATGATGATTAGGGCTTTCCTGATTTTGTCATACCTCCGCCCAATGATATGATTGGAAGTTGGTGAAGATGACATAGCGCTTGGTATCCCATCCTCAAATAGACTATGTATGAAGGATTTTGTGTAGTCCACATCAATGTGAACTTGAGGAGGTTGCTGAGAATGCACAATTGCAAGTGTGGATGGTGAGTCCTCAATGTCCACTCTCTCTGAAGAACTCCTAGTTCTATGGCTGTAATAACTTTCTCCCCCTTTTTGGTAGCATCACCCACTTGCATAGGTGAGCTAGAAGATAGGTCAATCACATCCACAGGTTCTTGTGTTCCTGGTTGAGCTCTTTTTAAGGGTCTCCCAGCTAGTTTTTCCTTAAGATTTGAAATCTCAAGTTGTTAATCATTGATCCTGTTATGTAAGGTAGTCACTTAAGATTCAAGGTGACTGACCTTTGAGACTAAATAGCTGCATGTTTTAGTCAGTTTATGCACCTTTAGTCTCAGATTCCCCTTATCTTCATCAGAAGACTCATTGGGGGATGAGATGATTGGACCAAAGTGCTCTCTCTCACCTCCAGCTTCAGGTCCTTGGCTACTGGTTTTCCTCTGCTTACTAGCAATCTCAGTTGAGATTTCAGTGGGCTGAGTTGCCATGGTTGAGGTCTTAATGATGTAATCACTTTTAGAAGTAAGAGCCTCTTCCGTATGGACATCCTGAACAGGTTTAGAAGTGTCCACCTCAGTTGTAGGTGACTGATGTGGGATAGATATAGGAGACTCAGGAGCATTCATCTCTCTTTGAGTAGGGGTAAAGAAGAGAGACTCATTATACTCACTGAAACCTAGATCTTCATCAGTATAGAAGTCAAGGTAGGGAATTGGTTGGTTGAGATCTATAGGCTGGGGATGGTAACTATCCCTTAAAGGTTGATCACTTAAGTGTTGAGACTCAGAGTGATGGCTTATGGCAGTTGGGCTAATAAGCACATCAGGCTGAACATGAGGAACCTTAGCACTGATTCTTGAAGAGATAGGAGTGGTTTGCTCCTCAGGAGAAGTGGGAGCTCCAGAGTCCACTTCTTCCTGTATGGTTGAGTATATGGGGGCCTCCACAGACTGAATAGTCTGAGCAGGGGTTTTTTGGATTTTCTTTGGTAAGTGTTGGTGATTTGAGGCTGTGTGTGTGGTTAGGAGGTAGTAGGTGTGGGCTCAACACTAGCTTGTGCTGCTAGGTTGTCACCTTTAGCAATGAACTCTAACATTTTTGGGACAAGGGCTGTTTCTACCCCAGAGAAGTCAATCTCAGTATTTTATAGATGTCGGGCTTCATCTGTCCCAATTTAAGAAGGTTACCTATTTCCCTCAACTGTGAGCCCAGTTCATAGTTAAGAATGTACTGGACATATCTAGGAAGCATGTAATACTCTAAGGAGTCTAAATTTGCAAGTAAGTTGGTATAAACAAACTGAGAATATATGAATTTGACCCCCTGAACCATTCCATGGATTATGAAGGAGAGATCCTCAGGAATCTGGTCCCATCCACCATCTTGTTTGATAAGTTGTGGATGACCACATGGAGCAGGAATCTCCATTGGGATGAGACCTTCCCTTTCCTAAAGGTCTTTACAGAGAAATCTCCCTCATATCCCATCTGCTCAAAGGAATAATTGACAGCTCCTTTGGAAAAAACACCTCACCTTCTTCATCATCCAGCTGAAGATGCCTATTGATGATGGCCAGAGTGATGAAGATTGTTCTCCCCTACACTGTGGCAGACAGTGCCTTCTCCCCGTCCATAACGACCTCTTGGCAGGTCTTCCATAATTCAAGCAGCTGATCCTCATAGAGAGGAGGATCAATGGTTAGGGAGGTGAAGTAGTTTGATAAAGCTAAGAAACGACAAACCTCTGAGAAATAAGGATCTTTCTCAGAGCTTAACAGAGCAACCTGATTATGTTGTCTGTGTAGCTTCATGGTAAAGTTGGGATCATTTCTGGAGCAAGGTTGGCCATTGTGAGGTAGCTTAAATATGAAGAAATAAGGAAGAAAGAAATTTCAGAGAGAAATTTGGGTTTTTAGGTTTGGAGGATGAACAGATGATAGAAAGAGGGGGAAACCGTTGGGTTTATATGTGAGAGGGATTTCAGATAAAGTTTAATGAAAGAGGATAAACTTTGAAATCCGGATGTCGGTCCCACCTCTGAAAAAGTAGTTACTTTTGCTCAAAAAGTAGTTTTCTTGGAAGTCAAAAAAGCTTCCAATATTTAATTATGTTCGAAAGTTTTTAATTAAAAAGCTTCCGAAGCTAAAATAACTTCAGAAGAATTTCCTGAGAGTTTTGAGAATTTTGCTTCGGAAGAGAAATTAAAACTTGAGTGCTTTGTATATAAAACAACAAAGCCTCTGAGAGTTAATTTTGCTTCGGAAGTAAATGGTCCTTGAAAATAAGTAACTGTTTGAGACAAGTATTTAAGCTTTGGAAGATAGATCTGAGAACTCTTCCGAAGGTAAAATTTTCAGACAGTTATTTATTTTGAAGGCACTATTTGCTTCCGAAGTTAAAAGCATAACTTCCAAAGTATCAGAAATTTTCAAAAATCTAAGGAAAGTCTTCAAAAAGAAATTTTCATCCAAAGAAAACATGAGCTTATGAAAGTGATGAATTAGACAACTTAGGACACACATGTTTTAAGAAATAATAAGAATTAGTTTTAAGAAAACCTACTCAAAGTTAATCGTCCAAATAATTGATATAAGGTATTTAAATCTCTGTTCATCAAAAGCCTTTGTAAACAGATCAACATATTGTTCATCTGTGTGAGACACAAGATTGTTTCTTGCACAGCAGCTTGTAGCAGCAATGTATTCAGCTTCAGCAGTTGATGCAGAGACACAGGATTGTTTCTTGCATTGCCATGAGACAACCCTTCCACCAAGGAACTAACATCCCCCAGATGTAGACTTTGCAGTCATGTTGCAACCACCATAATCACTATCTGTATAAGCATACAGATTGAAGTCAGGATTCTTAGGGTACCATAAACTAAGTGTTGATGCACCTTTGAGGTATCTTTGAATCCTCTTGATAGTGATGAGGTGAGACATCTTATGGTCTGGTTGATATCTTGCATAGATGCATGTAGCAAACATGATATCAAGCTTGCTAGCAGTAAGATACATAAGAGACCCAATCATAGCCCTGTATAAGTGCTCATCTACACACTCCCCCTCGTATCAGGTCCAAGGGAGTGGTTTCTAGCTATGGGTGTCTTAGCAATCTTACAATCAGTCATGTTGAATCTCTTGAGTATGTCTTGAACATACTTTGACTGACTTATGAAGATGCCATATTCAAATTGCTTCACTTGAATTCCCAGAAAGAAATTAAGTTCCCCCATGGCACTCATTTCAAATCTGTCTTTCATCAGCTTCTCAAAGTCTTTGCAGAGCTTTGGATTAGTTGAACCAAAGATGATGTCATCCACATACACATGAACTAGCAGTATGTCATTCCCTATCCTTTGATGAAGAGAGTTCCATCTATAGTACCTCTCCTGTATCCATGTTTACAGAGATACTCAGATAGTGTCTCATACCATTTCCTGGGTGCTTGATGTAGCCCATAGAGAGCTTTGTCAAGCTTGCAGACATAATCAGGATGATCAGGGTCTACAAAACGAGGTGGCTGTTTGACAATACCTCTTCATCAATCACTCCATACAAAAGGCACACTTCACATCAAGCTGAAAGACCTTGAAGTTCTTAGATGCAGCAAATGCCAAGAATATCCTAATAGCTTCTAATCTTGTTACTGGAGCAAAGACATTAGTGTAGTCAATCCCTTATTCTTGTGTGTATCCTTGAACAACCAGTCTTGATTTGTTCTTGATGATGATGCCTCTATCATCTTTCTTGTTCCTAAACACCATTTGGTTCCAATGGTAGTCTTCCCACAAGGAAGAGGACAAAGGTTCCAAACTTTCTGCCTTTTGAATTGAAGCAGCTCTTGTTGCATAGCTTTAACCCAACTTCCATCCTTTAGAGCCTCATCACTTTCTTTGGCTCTATCTGGGATAAGAAACAAGAGTGAAGACAAACATTTGCTTCATGGGTTTGTCCTCTTGTTCCTACCCTTGAGACAACATCTCCAATGATGTTTGTGGTGGGGTGAGACTTGTGGATCCTAAGCTGAGGGATTACAACAAGTTGCTGAGAAAGATCTAAATTAGAGAAATTTAGATCTGGCATAGATGTTTCTCCCACCACATCAGCACACTTTTCAAGAGAGACTTGATCCAAGCAGTGTTTGACATCATTGATGTTCTCATCTATGCTCTGGTTAGTCGCATCAAGAAATTCTTGGTCACTGTGACCACCACTATCATTGTTGTCTTCTACAATTGAGGTGTTCTTATCTAGTTGTGGAACCTCTGAGCTGGAATTTGAAGGCACCCCAGATATATCAACTGAGTTTGTCATTGTATTACTGACAGAAACCTCATTTGCTGAAGTAGTTCCAACTGGAGCTGAAGATGTATGACATGAAGGTCTTCTTAGCTCAAATCTTGGATCAGGATCACTTGTATTTAATTTTTCTGCAGATCCTGAAACATTCTCACAAGATTTGTTAAAATAGTTGGTAACTAAATCTAAATCAAATAACCAATCCGGACCAGAACCAGCAACATAGGGTTAGTGTTCATTGAAAGTCCATTGGTTGACTCCTCAACAACTCTAGTTCTGAGATTGTGTACTCTGTAAGCCTTAGCTTGTGAAGAGTATCCAATAAAGTGTCCATCATCTAATTTTTCAGCAAACTTGGTAGTTTGATCTTTGGTATTCAAGATGGTGCAAGGATAACCAAATGACCTGAGAAAACCAATGAAAGGTTTCCTCTTGTGCCAAAGTTCATAAGGAGTCTTGCCATGAGTCTTAACTACTAAAACTCTTTTCTACACATAGCAAGCAGTGTTGACTGCCTCTGCCCAGAAGGTGATGGGCAACTTAGAGTCAGACAGCATTGTTCTTGCAGCTTCAATCAGTGTCATGTTTCTCCTATCAGCAACACCATTTTGCTGAGGAGTCCTGGGAGCACTGTATTGTCTTGTAATACCCTTTTCATCATAGAATGTATCAAGGATTTGGTTCTTAAATTCAGTTCCTTGATCACATCTTATGATCTTGACCTTGTGATCAGATTGATTCTCAATCTTTAAGATGAAATTCAGTTCTAAGGAAGAAAACCTAGGTGAATCTTGTAAAGTCATCAGTGATCATTAAATAGTAAGAGGTCCTTCCTAAAATCATTACACTAGTGGGGCCAAAGAGATCCATATGTAATAAGTGTAGGGGTCTAGTGATAGAGTTCCTTTCCTTAGGCTTGTGAGATACCTTATGTTGCTTCCCTTTCAGGCGTGCAACACAATGGTCATCACTTGTAAACTCTTTCTTTGGTATTCCAGTTACCAAATCATTTTTAATTAATTTATTCATGTTCTTAAAGTTTACATGGCATATTATTTTATGCCATAGGAAAGACTCAGCACTATTAGCTTTAGACAGAAAGCATAAAACTTCTCCAGAGGGAGATGTTTCTTGCAAATCCATCTTGTACATGTTCTCTTTCCTGGGGGCTCTAAGCAGGATATGCTCATGAGGAATGATCACACCAAGCTTGAGAACAATGCACTCATGCTCAGTAAAGAGCATGTTATGACTCTGATCAAAAAATTGAGATACACTCAAAAGATTGTACCCAAGCTCTTTGACAAAGTTTACCTTATCAATGCTGAGCATACCATTTGTGACCTTGCCCCTTCTAGAAATGTAACCACCTTCATCTCCTCCAAAAGCAACTAGTCCTCCATCAATTCTTTCAAAGTTTTGGAGTAGTGACCTATTGTCTGTCGTGTGCCTGGAACATCCACTATTAATGATCCAGACATTTTTGCTTGTCTTCAGCTGTCCCTGCACAAAGAAAATGATTAGTTACATTTGGAAACCCAAGCCTTGCTTGTCTTGGGCTCATTAACAGAAGGTAAGTCAATAGTAATAGATCCTATGGTTGTGCTAAGAGGATCTTGAGCTGTTGTTGATGGAGAATTCTCAGTCATTTGGTCTTTCTTAGACATCCACACCACCTTTGGAGTCTTGGACTTGACCTTCAAAACTTCGAAAGCTTTTGGACATTGAAAGTTTTGATGACTAAACCTTCGGAAGATTCTGTACACACTTCAGCAGACTTCAGTGCTTCGAAAGAACTCCTTTCTTCCGAGACCAACTTCTCTCCCGAGGGTAATTTTCCACTTCCCTTCTTCTTAGACTTGGAGCTTCCGAAGGAAACAAGTTTTCCTTCCAAAGCTTGAATCTTCTTAGAACTCTTTGAAGTATTTGTCTTGGTCATGTGGACAGTACCTTTAGGATTTTATGGACAATCCTTAGCAATGTGAGAGGTAATTTCACACATGACACACAGCATTTTCTTCTTCACAAGTGTCTTCTGCTGGGAACAAGACTTCCTTTGGTCATATCACTTCTCCACCTTCATCTTTGCAAATGCCGAGACAATTCCTTTGGGCTGGGAACTGTTCTTGGAGTTTGATGGTTCAGGCTATGCAGCAGTGGTACACAGCAGATCAGTCTTCTTGTTGCTGAGATTAGTTGAACACGATCTAGAACTCTTAGCAGAAGAGTTTTGGTTGATGTCTTCAGTCCCTACCACTTTAATCCCTGTAGAGATGAAAACTTGTTTTTGCTTAGAGTCAAAAGTAGTCTTGATCTATGAGCCTTCCTTGCCTTTCTTTTGCTCTTTCTGGTCAAGTTCTTTGTCATGGACTTGGTCATCACAGTCTTCTTCTTCTCCTCAGAAGGATAGTGGCCCTTCTTAGAATCTTCCTATTCACTCTTTTTAGAGGAATTCCTCACTATCTCTTCTTCATCCTATTAACATATAGGATCTATGAGGGGAAGCTCATCTTCACAAGTTCCACACCTACGAGATCTTACAGACAAGATTATGTGTGGAGGAGCTATCTCATTTGATCCCAGTCTCTCTCTGTTTTGATAGCACACTTAGTTGTGCAGGGATGAGGATATCATGTTCTTGAAGGTCTCTTGTTCAAGAACACTCTTTTCTGCCCTGGCTTTGCGGATCAGAAGCTTAGCCTGGCACTCAGTTAACTTGGTTATGAGATCTTTGATTTGAGTCCTAAAATATGTGTGTTCATGTTTTAGATCTGAAATGGTTTTCTCAAGGTCCTCTATCTTCAGTTATAATCATTTTCAGACTCTCTAAAATCATATTTTAAAAATGTTTAAGGACTCAAGGTCAGATCTCATCTCTAGGTTATAGGACCTGTATCTATTAACTTTAGCAATGCATTCAGGAGTACAGAGATGTTCCAATACCTTGGCTTCATCATGATCTGTCATTAATGCTTGGTTAGGAGAAGCATCTTCCACCTGAAAGCTCCAGTCAAAGCCTCATTCTTCAATAGCAAAAGCAGCCTGCTGCTTTGACTTCTCATTCTGGAGAGCTTTGTCAGTGTAGTTTGGTCTAGACTATGTTTGGCCACCATTTGTTTTAGGTGCCTTACACTCACTAGCAAAGTGGCCCATCAAGTTACAGTTGTAACACTTGAATTTGCCTTTGTCCAGGCCAAACTTCCACTGGTTGCATTGCATGGAAACTTCCTTCCAGTCCTCTTCTAAACTTCTTGGCTCTGTGAGTGAGAAGAGCCATCTGCTGGACTATTTCCATGTATTCCAGATCATCTGGATGAATACATTCCAAGTCTTCAAGAGTGAAAAGAGAATTGCCACAGCTTTCATCAGAAGACACAAAAGCTTGAGAAGAGCTTGTCTTTTAGAATGGGCTTCCTTGAGTGTAGTTCTCTCTTGGTGTCTCTGGGAAGGTGATGAAAGGACCCTTTGGTGAGTTTTCAGGGTAGCATATGAGATGATGTTTGGGTTCTATGCTATCCCTTTCAACCACATGTAGGGCTGAACCCATTTGATTGTTGGAGTTGCCAGATGAACCTTGCATGTTAATCTCCATCTGGTAGCCACTAAGAATCCCATATAACTCTGTCAGAGTAAGACTTTAGAGATTTTCAGTTCTCTTGATCACTACACAGTAGTGTGTCCATTGCCTAAGAAGTGAGGACATGAACTTCGTTAAAATGTCTTTGTTCTCAAGAGAAACTCCTCCATCCACTAGGGTATCCACAATCTCAACATACCTGAAGTATTGCTGAGTCATGGTTTCACCTGTTTTGAATGTGAAGTTTTCAAACTGCTGCTTCAGGAGATCCTTCTTGTTCTCCTTGGCTTCAGAGGAACCCTCATACATCAGTTTCAGTGCATCCGAAAGCTACTTGGCTGTTTTGCACATCTTGAAGCCTCTGTACACAGAGTTTGGAAGGGCAGTTTGAAGGGCTGTCATGGCTTTTCTGTCAATCTCTACTCTCTTCCTATCTTCATCAGAGTAGTTAGCCACATCTTTGGAGATGATACCAGCACCAGTAGGAGAAGGGGTGCTAGGTATGAAAGGTCCATTCTCAATAGACTCCCATGTTCTTGAATCAAGAGACCTGATGAAACCTTCCATTCTTAAACACCAGGTGTCAAATTCATCAAGAGTAATCAGTGGGGACTTGTTCATGGTTCTAGTTTCCATATCAGTCTTGGAAATGGCTGCCATTTGAAAAGTTTAGTTTTTGTTCATGGTTCCAGCTCTGATACAAAATGCAGGATCGTTGAAGGGTGTAGAGTTACAACACAACAACAGAAAGAGGAGATTATAACCAAACAGTAAACTGGATTAACCAAGGTAAGACACTAAGAACACAAGAAATGAAAGACACAGAACACAAAGAAAACAAGTATATGGTTTTCAAGAATGTAGTATATTGCTTTCTCTATGTTCTATTACAAGTGTTACAAAGCATAATTCAAAGATACAAGAACATGAGATACTTATACTACATCCTATAGCCGGCTATACTTTGAAAGCTAGCTGGATACAATTGACTAGACACAAAACAAAATCAATTGTAGAGTCAAAAGGCAGATTGCCTTTTCACTGGTGACTATGACATGCCATAGCTCACATCCTTATCTATTACAAAAAGGATAAAATACATGAAGTAGAAAGTTACAGACTCAAGACCTCAATGTATAGTTACTAAAAGCATGGATCTTTTCACCAACTCATGTAAGTTGGTGACCTTACAGAGGTGCAATGGAAAGGTGTCCAGCTTTATGGAAAAGTACATCAGATAAAGCATGTGTTAAAAGTCTTCGGAAGAAATATGTCTTCATAAGTTGAAGCTTCGGAAGACTTTGTCTCTAAGGCTTCGGAAGACTTCATATTTGGCTTCGGAAGATTTCACACTTAGAATATTTCGGTTGCATGTGTGAAACTTCCTAAGCATTCTTCTTCATAATACCTGTGCAGCATGCAGGATAGACATTGGATGTTTAGGTTGCATCCGCCTCTTCATTAATCTCTACAATGCCCATGTTTGCTCATGTGGTAGATGCAAATGCAAACATTCCTCAAGAATTGATATGGGAAGAAGTTCAAGAAAGTTCATCCACTAAGTCTGAGCAAGCATCATCTTCACCTCCTCAATCACCCATTTACCAAGAACCTCAAACACCCTAATCACAATCACCTGCTAGCCAAAACACTCATCCATCTCTCCAATCCCCCCTCTATCACCAAATCAACTACAACCACCCCAATCACAATCACTAGCCAGCAAAGACACTTAGCCAATCTCTCCTTGTCCATTGAGAGCTTTTACACAGGGGGCATAGTCTTAGCCTCACAAGCCAGTACTGTTCAATTATCACTAACCAAGACTGAATCCCTTGTCCATTCAAATAATACAGAACCAGTCTCTCTAGTCATTGTCCATCAGCAACAATCACAATTATCAAGATAATCCTATTCAAGTTGAAGAGCCATGCTCAAGCTCAGTAAGTGTGGCTCATACTAAAGTCTATAATGATGAGATTATTGATCAACAACAAGAAGGAAAAGAAGAAGCCGACTATGTGGATGTAATTGCCTATCATGAAGATGATCTAAGTGAAGATGACATCCCTGTAAGCAAAAGCTATTTGGTGGCTGAATACAGCAAGCTTGTTGTCAAGTCCAACTATAGAAAACAAAGAATTCAAGAATTGAAGAGGATGATGAATGAAAATGATGATCAGCTTGTGAAGCAGGAATCTAGTCTGAAAATATTAAGAGAAAACATACAAGAAAACAATGAAGTCATTCATGCACTGCTTGAGCTTGTCGAAGAACAAAAGAGTCAATTGCACATAAGACGGATGAAATAAAAAAGCTTATCTTGGAGAGTAACCAAGCTAACAAGTCTCTACAAGAACAAATTGCTCAACTACAAAGAAAGGATGAAGAGATTGATGGGCTGAAGATGAAAATAAGTGCCCTTGAATCAAATGCTCCTGCACCAAAACAAACAAAAGAACCTGCTGAGACTTCAAAGGAACTTATTCTATACAAGAGGAAGAGGAAGTACCTAGGTTCTACAATGAAAAAGGTGAAATTCCTGAGTGCACTTCCTAATGAGTGGACGTTCTATTGTGTCTCCATCAAGAAGACAGAGAACCTAAACACACTCACAATGACTGAGCTATACTATATTCTTGATGGATACCGTGTAGAGATGGAAAACAAGAGTGGTCATCAAGGAAGCAGATCTTAAAGCCTTTCCTCAAGCAATGCTCTAATGGTTGCTGAAGGCTCAAGACCCCCTCAACCCCAGCAGTATATGCCGTACTCACATCAGCCATCCAACTCTTCTAGGCCTTACATCACATTCCCTAAGACCCCAAGGTCTCAACAAGCTCAGCCCAGTCCCTTTCAGGACAGTTGTGCTTTTGTCTCAAGTAGGGGACACTCTAATAATTTTCAGTTCTGTTTTGAAGATCTAGAGTGTTTCAGCCCGGATGAGGTGGAGTACATGGACATAGTCCAACAAATGGCTCTGCTAACCTACAAGGCAAAGAAGTTCTTGAAGAGAACAGGAAGGCAGTTTTCTCAGAACCCAACAAGTAGCAAGTTTGGGTTCGACAAAGCAAAAGCCAAGTGTTACAACTGTAACCAGCTAGGTCATTTTGCTAGGGAATGCAAGGCTCCCAAATCAAACCAGGGATCTACTCATGCCTCCTCACATCCTTCCACACCAAAAGCTGCTGGAAAATCAACTGAAATTGCTGTTGTTGAACAAGAAGTTGATTGGAGCTTTATGGTCCAAGATGTCACCCCTCCATAGGCGCTCATGGCTGGAATAGACAACTCTAAGGTATATGATCTCTCTGTACTCCAGCATGTTGCCAAGGTTAATATGTACTAGGACTATAACATGAAAATAAAATCTGATATTAAATCCTTAACATCTTAAAAGCTTATTTTAAAAGGGTTGAATTTGACTATCAACATAAAATTGAGGAGTTAGAGAAAACAGTTTCTTCTTTAAAACATGAGCACACTATTTACTGGACTCAAATCAAGGATTTAATTTCCAAGTTAACTGAGGCTCAAGCCAAGCTAGTAATAGCTATGGCTCAAGCCAAGCTAGTAATAGCTAAGGCTCAAGCTAGGAAGCATGCTATTTATGAGCAAAACTTCCAAGCCATTATTGCATCATCCTCCTACTCCAAAACTTGTTATCAAAACAAAAGTAGGGTTAGGGACCAATGAAATTGCTCCACCACACTCTTATGAGTCTATTAGACAACCAAGGTGTGGTACTAAAGAGCAAGAGGTCCCATCTTCGGACCCATCTTCACTTGAGTTGAAGAATGATGTAATAGTGGAGACCACCACAGGGAAGAAACAAGTAAATCAACCTCTTTCTACTTGTGATGATCAACCCCTATCCACTAAAGCTAGAAGAAACCGGGCAAAGACAACCAGAAGAACTACCAAGAAAGTAGATGAATGTAAGCTGAAGATTTACCCAAAGCAAAAGGTTGCTTTCATTTCAACTGGATTCCAGGTGGTAGGCACTTCTAATTCAGGAAAGGAGTGTAGTAGCAACACTCCTATCCTGCCAAAGAATCAGAAGTCAAAGGGGAAGGCTGCAGAGGAAGATAAGAAGATAAAGAAACCTCAGCCATTAAAATCCCTAAAGATTAACATTACATGCATAATGTGTGGTCTGCAAAACCACTTGGCTAAAGATTGTTATTATAATCCAGCAAGCACACATTATGCAAATAATGTTAAAAAGGAAGCAACCAAGAAAGGATTCACATTCGGACCTTATCACATGGTTCAAGTGATGAGAAAAGGAAAGCTGGTTTCTGAAGCTAAGTTACTTTCAGAAGAACTTCATTCTTCCGAAGGGAAAATGACTTTGAAAGTTAAGCCAAGGAAGGCTCAAAACAACAAAACATTTTCCTCAAAACCTTACAAGAAGAAGGCTGCTTCGGAAGAGAAGATAGTGAACTCTTCTTCCAAAAACAAAGAAGCTTCGAAAGAAGGTCATGCTGCTCAAGCTTCGACAAGCTCATCTAAACTGACCAACCATGGGATGGAATGGAAGATCAGACAAGATGTTGCAGCCACATCTTCTTCTTCAAAGACATCAATTAATCCCTCTACCATTCTTTTTGCTTCAATTATGTCATCATTAATGGAAAAATCCAAGACCAGCCAGGCTTGGGTTTCCAATCAATACTAAGTTTTCACCTTACGTGCAGGGACATTCACAAGACAGGAACAACAATGCCTGGATAGTGGACAGTGGATGCTCCAAGCACATGAGCGGAAACAGATCTCTACTTCAACACTTTCAACAATTTGATGGAGGTCCTATTCAACTTGGAGGTGAGACCAGAGGATACATTTCAGGGAGAGGAAGTGTATCCAATGGATTGTTAAGAGTCGACAAAGTAAACTTTGTTAAATAGCTTGAACACAATCTCCTAAATTTTTCTTAATTTTGGGATCAAAAGCATCAAATGAT
The DNA here is from genome assembly GCA_025506515.1 of Flaveria trinervia. Classification (NCBI taxonomy): domain Eukaryota; kingdom Viridiplantae; phylum Streptophyta; class Magnoliopsida; order Asterales; family Asteraceae; genus Flaveria; species Flaveria trinervia. The sequence goes on along the minus strand of CM046452.1, from coordinate 54,337,471 downwards.
TTTCATAGAGCATGAGTGCATTATCCTTAAACCTAGGATGACAATTCCTCAAGAATTGGGGCTTCTTAGATCTCCCAGAAAAGGGGATATGTACAAGCTAGATATGAACAATGCTTCGCCATTGGGTGAAGTATCATGCTTTCTTTCCAAAGCTGATGGTGATGAGTCTGCCTTATGGCATAAACGTATGTGTCATGTAAATTTTAAAACCATGAACAAATTAGTTAAAAAATAACTTGGTAGATGTTGTGCCCGAAAAGGAATTTTTTTGTAAAGACAACTGTGTAGCTTGCCTAAAAGAAAAGCAACATAGAGTCTCTCACAAATACAAAGAGGTTAACTCTATCACCACCCCATTACACTTATTGCACATGGGTTATTTGGTCCAACAAGCATAATGAGCATTGGAAGGAAAGCATATTGCCTTGTGATAGTTCATGATATTACAAGATTTACATGGGTATTCTTTTTAAGAACTAAAGATAAAACTTTGAAAACTTAAAATCTTTTATTCTTAAATTGAAAATCAAAGTGATCACAAGGTAAAGATTATCAGGAGTGATCAAGGGACTGAGTTTAAGAATCAAGTTCTTGACTCATTCTGTAACTCGAAAAGGATTACCAGTGAATATAGTGCTCCTAGAACTCATCAACAAAATGGTGTTGCTGAGAGGAGAAATAGGACATTGATTGAGGCTGCTAGGACCATGTTAGCTTATTCAAAGCTGCCTCTAATATTCTGGGCAGAGGCAGTTAGCACTGCATGCTATGTGCAGAACATTGTCCTTATTGTCAAGCCACATGGAAAGACCCGTTATGAGCTATGGAACAAGAGGACACCATTCATTGGATTTATAAGGTCCTTTGGTAGTAGGTGTACCATACTTAACATAAAGGACAACTTGGCAAAAATTTGCTGAGAAGTCGGATGATGCTATCTTTGTTGGATATTCCTCCACCTCTATTGCTTATAAAGTCTATAACATCAAAAATCAACAATTTGAGGAATCATCCAACATTGTTGTTAATGAGCACACTCCTTGTGTTAGGAGGAATTGTTTCCAAACTATTCTAAACCATCTTGTGAGAATGTTTCAGCTAGAACAAGTACTCAAAATGAGTCTGATGAAGACCAGCTGTTTGAGTTACCCAGACCTCTTCCAAGTTCTCCAAAATTCTCTGAACCCTAAGCTTCCATCATTGGTACATTCGATAGCATGACCATTTCTGGAACTAGTGGAGCTTCAACAAGTTACCAGCAAAGTGAGCCTAATAACTCATCAGCTGATAACATACAACACCAAGCTGATGAATGTAGTATTCTCAAGGAATAGGCAACTATTAATACTACTTCTCAGTCAACTGATGCTGATGATGTTTCTTTTTCATTCAATCAGTCCTCATTAAAAGACATTGAAACAGTAGCTGGACCACGTGTTCATGTTCCTGAGCAATATATCCAACTTGGATCTATCGTTGCAACTGGAAGTGATTCCTACACTAAGAATTCACAACACTCATCCAGTTGAGAACATCATAGGAGAAGTCTCTGATGGTGTGAGAACAAGGGGACAAACTCATCATGGGAATGTCTACCTATACTCATGCCTCTTGTCTTAGATGGAACCCAAGAAAGTAAAAGAAGCCTTAAAAGATAGTAGCTGGATTGAGTCAATGCAAGAAGAATTGCTTCAATTCAAGAGACAAAAGGTTTGGAACCTTTGCCCGCAACCATCTAGTCAAGTACCTATAGGGACCAATGGATTTTCAAAAACAAGAGAGATGATAGAGGCTTGATCATCAAGAATGAAGCTAGACTAGTTGTTAAAGGATAAACCAAAGAGGAAGGAATTGAATGTACTAATGTCTTTGCACCTGTTGCAAGACATGAGGCACTTAGAATCTTCCTTGCCGATGCTGCATCCAAGAACTTTACTATCTATCAACTTGATGTCAAGTGTGTATTTCTATATGGACATATAGATAGGGAGGTCTATGTGTGCCAACCTCCAGGATTTGAAGACCCATAACATCCCCACTATGTGTGCAAATTGGATAAAGCTCTTTATGGGTTGCACCAGGCACCTAGGCTGTAGTATGAGATTTTGTTTCAATTTCTCCTGAAGAATGGTTACACTAGAGGAACCATTGACAAGACTTTATTTATCAAGAAGTCTTAGAAAGACATTTTTCTTGTTCAGGTCTATGTTGATGATATCATATTTGGCACTTCAAATGACCAAATATGTAAAGACTTCGAGAGCATCATGAAGAAGAAGTTTAAGATGAGTTTTATGGGAAAAATGGACTTTTTCCTTGGAATTCAGGTGAAGCAGATGAAGGAAGGGTTCTTTATCAATCAATCTAAGTATGTCTCTGATATCTTACAAATATTTAATATGAAAGATTGTAAGCCAACCAAGACACCCATACCTAGAAACCATGACCTGTGTCCTGACTCTAAGGGGGAGGATACTCATCAACATCAGTATTGGGCAATCACTGGTTCACTTATGTATCTCACAACAAGTAGACCTGATATCATTTTTGCTACTTGCATTTATGCAAGATATCAGACTGCTCCAAAGGTGTCTCACCAAGTTGTTGCCAAGAGAATTCTTAGATTCCTCAAAGGAGCACCAAAGCTTGGTCTCTGGTATCCTAGTAACTCCAACTTTAATCTCTATGGCTACTCAGATAGTGACTATGGTGGCTCCAACATCAACAAGAAATCCATATCAGGAGGATGTTAATTTCATGGTGAAAGGATCATCTCATGGCAATGCAAAAAGCAATCATGTGTCTTTACATCTACTACTGAAGCTAAATACATTACTGCTGCAAGTTGCTGTGCTCAGCTGCTATGGATTCAAAACCATATGCTAGACTATGGATTCAACTTCATGAGCACTCCTATCCATATTGACAACAATAGTGCTATCTCCATCACTAAAAATCATATAAAGCGCTCTAAGACAAGCACGTTGATATTAGGTACCATTTCATTAGAGATATTAATGAGAAAAACCTGATTAAACGAGTCAAAGTTGACTCAAATGAACAATATGCTGATTTATTCACCAAAGCCTTTGATGAACAAAGATTTAAGTATCTCATTATGGCTATTGGGATGATAAACGTTGACTAACATGTCTCATTTGAAAACCTTTTTAGCATCTGTCTAGTCATTTGTCAAAGAACAATCTAAGCCCTGTTACACAAAGTTTTTCTTCACATTTGACTAAGTTTGAGTATTTCCAAAGAAAAATTACCCTCGGAAGAACTTCTCATTATCTTCCGAAGGCAATTCTTTCAATTCAAGTTTTATCTTCCGAAGAGCTTTTAGTCTCGGAAGCTTACCTTCAATGCTTCCGAAGCTTGAAAACTTCTTCTTTCGGAGACACTCTTATTGTCGGAAGTGAATTCATTTACCTTCGGAAATATGTTTAGTTTCGGAAGAGAAAACCCTTCGAAATACTTTTACCTTCAGAAGAAGACTTCTCTTTGTAACAAAAACCTTTGGGCCCCACATAGTAAAAAGAAAAGAATTTATCAATGAGTCGGAATCTTTTGAATGGTTTTTCACCTTTTCGCCACTGTTACATCATACCTCAAACCATATCTTCACCTTATCCACCCAACACCACTATTTCACCCATTTAAATAATCCCGACTCATCACTTCAATCTCTTTACCACTTTTACTACCCACAACACTTCCCATTTCAACCTTATCCATCTTCAAACTTGCTTTCCTTTGTTCTTTCTCATAATGACACTAAACCCTCAGCACAATCAAGACACACTTCTGGATTCATCCAGAGATGCTGACTTCTCTAAAATCATCTCATTTCTCACCCAATCTACCTACTATACTGCCTTGACCGTAAACCCCACTGTTTATCTTAACCAAATGGAGCAGTTTTGGGCCAACGGTCATATCGAAACCCTAATTCAAGTTAGGGTTATAAGGTCGAGTATTTGTGGCTAGGAGTTCGTCATCTCTAAACAAATCATCAAGGAGCATCTGGAGCTTCATGATGAAGGTGCTCCTACTGAATTTCCCAAGACCGACCTTGATGATACATATACCCTGGTGGGTTATGGTGGCGATGTTAGTAGGTCTACTCTCTACTAGTTTAACTTCTCTTACAATTGGAAGTTCCTGTTGCATGTTATCCTTCATTGCTTATCAAACACGTTTGGGGGATGGGATAAAATCCCATATTAACTAGGGTGCCTAGTTCATGGAATGGTGAAAAGCCTTCGCTTTAACTACTCAAGGATTATGCTGACAAATCTGATGAGGAACCTCTGGTGGGACACATTCTACATGTATCCCAGGTTCCTTCAGCACATCATCAACTGTGAGCTGGACCAAATTCAGCTTGTATGTGCAGCTGCTTTGACTGTCCTTCACATGAGGCCAACCATTTTCAAAGTTTAAAAGAAAGTGTCCACCAATTTCACTGGAAGATATAATGTACTTCTTCCGGGTATGATTGAGCCAATGGCTCCCGATGACATCCTTGTTAACCCCATAAGTGATGAATCCACACCAGCAACTACCCTCACATTGCCAAATTTATATTCTCCTCATATTCATCTGACCTACCAGAGACGTCCCAAACGAACCTTGTTCAATCTCCTCTGATTGAACAAGTTCCTCCTGTTCTACCCAAAAAGGATAGAGTGGAAACATGGACTCCCACTTAGCCTGAGGTCCCACCTTCCTTCACTCTTGACCTAAATATGGACATTGAGTCTCCTCTATCTCAATCCCATAAGCCCAAAGCCGAAACCAAAAGCCCTCAGGATGAGTCTTTATACTCTCCTGAGTAGCCAAAAAGGGACAGCCCCACCAAAGGCTCAATGCCATTACACATTGATCAAAGTCCTGGGTGATTAGGAATAAATGCCATATCCTTCACTGACCTTTTAACTGGAACTGATGAAGAGTTCATGTCTTTTCACTGCAATAAAGATGATCCTCAACACCCATTAAAGGATCAACTGAGCCCAATGAGACTTCTGATCTCTAGCCCCTATTAGCATATCCAAACTAAGGTGAGTCCCACTAGAGTGGAGGGGACTCATGTAGCTTCAGCTGCCACTACTGCAGCTGCCTCAATGAGCCCTCAAGATAGTGGTAACATTGTTGAGACTGAATTTATGACAACCAAGCATTTTGATGACTCTGAAAGAGGCATCACTACGCATGGGAAACCAGGGCGCCAAGAAACCACTTCTGGTTGCGACGATAAACATATAAGGTATGTTACCTCATCTCCTTATGATTCTTCTCATGAGGATGAGGGAAGTCTAGAACTCATAATTCAAGACCTACTCACTAAAGTCTCAACCCTTGAATTCAGGTTAAGACTTTAGAAAGTAGGTCTGCCACTCAGCAACTTGAGATTGAAAATCTTCAGGCTTAATTAGCTGAGAAATAGATTGAGAGATCTGTTAGGCATGTCCCAATTCAGGTCTCCCTGACTTCTTCCTCTAGCTCATCTAGCTCTCAAGGTAATACTACCAAAACAGGGGAGAATGTTTAAAGACAAAATCCCATGGTATCTAAGAGCTTTGTTATCTAAAAGCTCACATCAAGATATCCCTCCCAATCATTAGATGTCTTCCCTGATCCTCCTCCAATCACCCTCCAAGTGGACCCTAGGATGCTAAAAGATCTAAACAAGTTTCTAACCTTGTTTCTCGTGGGATCTTCTAGGTGGCAACCAGGTCGGGATATCTCTATCACTTTCTTTCGAGCTGAAGAGCTTCAGAGGTTGAATACACCCTCTACCACTTTTAAGGAAGTTGGTCAACCTAAGGTCTACATGCAACCTGAGATTACTTTTGAAGGGGAAATGGAAACTGATGGCCCCGCAACCAAGATAGTTGGGAGAGAGAGTGTAGTACCACAGACTTCCAAAGCAGAAGCAAAGTTACGGAAGAAGGACAATTTCAGTCTTCTGAAGCAAAGAAGCAAGCTACGGAAGGACTCTTCTCCTTGTCCGATGATCTAATCATCACAGATGCAATCCTGGAACTAGCATCTGAGGTGACTAGTGAGGACTTTCTCAAGTTTCCCATATCTCAATCGCCATCATCACCTCAAGCTCCAGCACCCACTCAATAGCCTGAATCCCCTACACAAGAACCTCTAAGGTCTAAAGCTTCCGAAGATGTCAAAGGAAAGAGGAAGCTGACTGCGGAACAACTTCAACACCCAACCTCTGAACCTATCCCTTTTCGCTTTCCCTATCAAAACTGAACCAACCTCTGAGCCTTTCACCCTAAACCCACAACATCAGCCTTACCCTCTTTCTCACCCACTCATTCCAAACAACCACCAAAACTACCCATTCTCAAACCAAAAACCCTACCAAGAACCCAATCCTCATCAACCAAACAACGTCCCAAGTCATCCTCTCATTTATCCAAACCTCTTTCCTTAGAAGAATTTAAGGAGATCAAGAGGAAGCTCATCAACTACACATCCTTGAGCAATATCTCTTGCGAGGAAGAGTCTTTTAACTTGACCTACATTGACAACTCCTCAAGTTCCCTCATAAGAGAGAAATTACTTGATCTCCCTAGAAGATCACTAGACCATGCCGCTAGACTTCTTGGTCTCAACAGTAACTCCTTAAATGATAAAGAGAAGAAGTTGAGAAAAAAGCTAGTGACTCTACTGGACACAAAGAAAGGGGACAATGTTCCCAGTCAGCCCCTTGTGCCTAGAAAAAAAAATCCAATGCATGTTTGATGAAGCCTCTCAAAACTTTATTGTAGAGAGAGAGAATGGAAAGAACAACAGGTTGAATGCCTCTTCCCTGCTACACTCTAGGAGATTCAACATTGCTGAGTTAGCAGAGAAACCATTCTCCAATCCCTCTAACTCCGAAACAACTTCTCACATCAAAAATCATCTTAGCAGCCTTCATCTTCCTGAGCTAACTGCAAAAGACATGATTGAAGTGGAGTTGAAGCTGAGAGAAAAGGAAGACAAGGAAATGTCAACCACAAAAAGCAAGGCCATTCTACAAATGGTGGAAGGCCCAGAATCGGAACCAATAGTTAGATAGGAGTAGGACTATAACTCTCGTCACTCTTCAGAGGGACCCAACAGAGGGTGCATATCATTCAAAGTGACAGACTGGATCTCCTATCCATGATTGATTTGTACAAACTTCTTAGCACCACTTCTGGGAAGAACAAAGAAATAAATAATTATCTGCTTTCCCTAGTGCTAAAAGTTTTGAGTAGCAGGAACAAGTGACGTTTTGGTAGCATCAGCCTAGGGGGTGTTTATGGGATCATAAAGGCTGGGGCAACCAAAACCAAACACTTAGAAGATTTTGAGTACAACTAATAAAGCTCTTCTAAAGACAAGTTCAGCACTTCCAAAGGTAGATGCTGAACTTCCAAAGCAAAGCCCAAAGGAACTTCCGAAGATAAGGCTCAGCTTTCAAAGACAAAGTCTTTACTCTTCCAAGAGTTCAACACTTGGAAAAAATCAAGATCACAACTTCCAAAGTATGAAGTCCAAAGGAAGCCTTGGAAGAAGTAACTACTTTGAAGTATAAGTGGCTTCGGAAGAAACCTTCAAAAGTACTTACTATGAACGAGTGGACATAAGTATGGTGCCTCTGACACTCCGCTGCAAATCTCTGAGATACTGCATGGCACTTTCCCACTGCCATGTAGTTGACCTTACTTTATTCCACTATTCATAGTTTATCAGTTAGTATAGTTGCCAACTTTAGTTGGTGGCAAAAGGTAAGTCATGGACATGTCATGACTACCATATCTTAGATAATACTTTATCTAGGATACCTTAACTCTAGCTTTGTAGTATTAGCTTTAGATTAATGTTTCCAGCTGGTATCAAAGTATATCTGGTTATAGATAGTAGTATATATAGTTTCTCATTGTAACTCTTGTAGTAAGCTTGTAAGAGTCTTGAAAACTTTGAGTTGAGAAATAATATATACAAGTATCTTGAAAACTATTCTCTTGTGTTTCATTGTGTTACTTAGTATATTATCATCAACCCTTAGAAGATCTCTACTTCTTGAGTGTTTGTGAGTAAAATACTTGTGTTGAGTATCAAAACTGATCTTGCAACACTCTCAATAGTGGCAGCTGAATCTGCATGAGTCCCCTCCACCCCCTCCACATCAGTAGGACTCTCCTCAGTTTGGCTTTTATGATGGGGGCTAGAAGTTATAGGTTTATGTAGGCTCAATTGATCTTTAGATTGGTTTTATAGATCAACATCCTGGCCTTGAAAGAACATGAAATCTTCATTAGAACTGGTTAATAGGTTAGTAAAGGATATGTAAGTTATACCTAATGACCCGGGACCTTGATCAATATCTAGAGGCATTGAGCCTATGATTTGGCTGTACTTTTTTGGTGGCTCAACGAAGTATAATGACTGACCTTGAGGACTAAAGGTTTGGGTTTGGGGCTCATAGGATTGAGACTAGGAGACTCAATACCCATATTAAGGTCAATGTGGAGGATGTTTGGACCGCAGTCTGAGAGGGAGCCCATTTTTCCATTCTAGCCTATTTGTATTTAACAAGGGGAACTTTTTCAATTAGATTAAATAAACAAGGGTTCGTTTGCAGTGTCTCTAATATGTAAACTTGATGGGATGCGTAAGAAGAATTGGCATTGAAGTAGTTGTGTCTAGTGTGGGTTCATCACCTGTGCGGTTTACAAGGATGTCACCGGGAGCCATTTGGTCAATCATACATGGAAGAAGTGTAGTATGTCTTTTGATGAATTTGGTGGAGACCCTCTTCGAAATCTTAAATATGCCCGGCCTCATGTGCAGGACAAGAGTAATTTCTTCACAGAGGAGCTTGTCTTAGTCCAACTCATAGTTAATAATATGTTGAACAAACCTGAGATACTTGTAGAATGTTTCCTTTGAAGGTTTCCTCTAAGATTTTTGAACACAAAACACAAATTTGGAGTAGTTAAAAAGAAGGCCTTTTACCAACCCATGAACTAGAAATCCTAAATCATAGGGAATTTGATCGCAAACCCCTAATTTTTTAGCTAGACAGTGGAGCACTATGTGAAGCATGAACTTCAAGTTGTAGGAGAAGTTGAACTTGTAGATTGTTGTCCTAGTTACATCTTCACCATATCCCATTTGGGCATATGTGTCCTCAACAATAGATTTAGGTAATTCAATAGGAGTCCCTCATCATGAAGCTCTAAGTGCCCTCTGATGGTCTATTCAGATATGACTATCTCTTGGCCACAGATCCTCACCCCGATAACCCTAACTCCATTTATGATGTCAATTTGACCATTGGCCCAGAATTTGGCCATATGGTTGGAGTAAAAAGTAGGAGTTATAGTGAGGGCGGTGTAGTAGGTGGATTGAGTCAGAAAGTGGTTGATTTTAGAAAAGTTGACATCCTTTGAAGAGTCAACGAGTGCGACTTGTTTGTGCTGGGGATTCTTCGATTGTTGGAAAGGTGCTGAGAAAGTGAAGTAATTTGGGAGAGTAAAAGTGAAGATGACGGAAACTTAGGGCTTCGAAGAGGGTAAAAAGATTAAACAGAGAAATCACAAGCATTTAGATGGGGTGAAATGGCAGTTGGATAAGATGAAATGATAGTTTGGGGTAAGATTTGACAGGGGCAGTAAGGATAATTTATTTAAATATTTCGACATCATTAAGAAAATCTTTACCTTTTTACAAAGTGGGCCCTAAAGATTTCTATTACACAGTAAGGTTTTCTTCCGAGAGTAAAAGTTTTAAAGTTCCGAAAGTGTATCAAATATTCTTCCAAGATGAAAAGTTCTTTGGAAGAAAGTTCCTTTGCAAGGAATTTGTTGGACCCTGAATGAATCATACATGCCAATTCAAGTGATGAGTTGATGGTTGTTCTGATGAAAATCTCAATAGTCCAAGAAAAAATGCGGATGAATAATCTGCAAAGAAGAATATAAGTGTCGGCTAACCGCATTTGTATATGCTAATGATATAGAACAAATGCTAACAAGTATTTGTTCTTCCGTATTAACAAATGTGGTAGCCGGAAACAAATGATGACAAGTATTTGTACATTCGCATTTACTAATGCGGATGCCCGAAAACAATGTGCATATGTGTTTGTTCATCCGTATTTGTCAATCCTCATGACCAAACACTACTGCTGAAGACCAAAGAGAAATGCTGATCAAGATCAACACATCTATATTAGTCGATGCAGATGAACAAAAGAAATGCTGATAAAGACTTAGACTAGTTCTCTGATGTATAGGTTTGGGGTAGTTTAGTCATTTGTAAAAGACATTTTATCAGCCTATAAATAGATAACCTCGTAGTTCTTTGATTATTTGATTCCGCCTTACTGTCACACCCCCGCTGAGAGCGGAAACATGGGGGCGTAACGAGACGGGATCGTCATAACACATGGTAAGCGATAGAGATGCAATATAATAAATGATGACAAGCGTGTCATGACGACACCCAACAACAAGAGGACTTGTGTCGTGTTTAGTAAATATTCACGACAACATAGCCATAAGCATAAACATGATATATGAATAGCATAAACATGATATATGAATCACATAAACAAAGATGATAATATTGTAGGCAATTCCTTCAACCCGGGAACAAGTTACAAAGTATAATGTTTTTTAAGCAACTACAACAAATGTTTTCCAAATGACAAAGTTTAGACACATAATGCATCCTAAGGTCTCCACTATGGCAGCACACCTGGATCTTCAGCTAGCATGTTCACCTAAAAAGATATGCTCAAAATGGTCAACAAAATTGTTGGTGAGCTCACAGGTTTAAAACTAAATAAGTAATTGATGTTGTATAAATGTTGTTGCAGAATACTGTGCATACAGTTATATGTAAGCAAAATCACATGACCTGAGCTTTACAACCAAACCTAACAACGTACACAAAAAATCTTGTCGGAATATATTCACCCAAGGCCCGTTCCTGGCGAGTGTTGGTACTAACTAGTATACCAACAACGAGGGTGGGGGTGTCAACCCAAGTAGTACTACCAATACCGATCCGTCGGTTCCACACTGGAATAAATGGTTGTAAGAAAGAACTACACAGCAGACTCTAGCATGTATGAGATAAGTACTCACAAAACAGTAGCACGCTGATTCCAAGTATGTAAATCATATGTAAGTTGTACAGCATAGAAAACGGGTGAGCATACTTTTCCCCCATGTTTGTAAATGATTGAAAAGTTGTATAAGCATAAAAAGGGGCCACGAAACTCACATGTTAGGTGGTAAGTATGAATGATCAAAGTTCCCAATAGTTGTATGTAATGAACAGTCAAACACCTATTGACAGTTATTGTTATGCAATAATGATATGCATAAAGCATGTAGTAATGTTCGGTCGGTTCAGGTTGTATCGGTTCGGTCGTGGGTAACACACACACAAGTGGACACACGTATCAGTTCTTATGTAGATCCAAGTAACGAAAGGAGTCGTCATTGCCAATGATATTTGTATAAAGATCCCATTGTTATAAGAGAAAGTACTTGTTGAATATTTGTAGTCCCAATGGGTTGTTGATAATTGTAAAATGTTAAGTTGATTTAAATTGAAATAGTATGTGCATGTTGATAGCATTGACTTAAATCTTTGTGGTCAAGCAATGACACTTTTATTGATGTTACCTTATCATCACATGACATTCAAGAAGGGAATTTACACACACAGCATCATGAGTCACACAATAGGACTAGACACTTAACTCAACACTCCATTGGTACAAATCAACCTTCAATCGCACGAATCAGCTTCATTCGCACGATTGAACCTTCATTCACACGACTGGCATTCATTCGTACCATGCAACACCCAATCGCATGACTTAACCTCCATACGCACGAAACAACTTCATTCGTATGAATCAGCTTCATTCGTACGATTGAACCCTCATTCGTACGATTGGCCTTCAGTCGTGCGACCCACGCACAATCGCATACATCCATTCGGTCGCATGACTCAATCGCACACATCATTCATCCGCATTGACTCAATCGCACACATCACTCATCTGCATTGACTCAATCGCAAACATACATTCGATCGCACGACTCAGTCGCATGACATCCCAGTCGCATGACTCAGTCGCCCGAATGAAATTAGTTGCATGACTCAGTCGCACGACTCACCCAGTCGCACGGCTCAGTCGCATGACAGACCCAGTCGCCTGAACTGCAGGTTCGCGATGGCTGAAGGGCAGCACAGCCTTCGGCTGCCCTGAGCATGAGTTTAACACAACAAGGACTTCCAAAAACACATTACACACACACACAAACAAGAAGCACACGCAGAAAGCATCAACGAACCACACGACCTCTTGTGTTCGGGTTGAACCCGAATACCCGAAACCCTAGAAATAGACAGCAGTAAAACGAGCAAGAAAGGGACAACCAAGGTCGTCTACCTGCAAGGATGGAGTAGACAAGGTTGTAGATGAAGTCTAGATGATGAAAACGAGATGAAACGGGGCGGTTTTGGTGCAAAGATGAAGAAAATGTGAAGTGAAGAAGAATGAAGAAGAAGAAGATGAGTGAGGAAGAATGGCTGGGAATGAGGTTTTTATACCCATCCAAGTTTGCAGAATGCAATTTTAGTCCCTGCACTTAGCCTCGAGTTCCCAAGTTTGTTTCGGTTGAAAACGACCTTAAAAGTGTTTGCTATATTAATGTTAGAAATATATTTAATGTTAATTAGCACTTAAAAATGGTTTTATTAATGACAATAATTTTTATATAAAAGTGATATATTTAGTGATAACGGCGATGAAATTTGTAAAAAGGTTTAAGCATAGCACACGTTCACGAAAGAAACACAAGCACAAAGGTAATAAAGCAAGTATGATATCCACAGAAGAAGTAATAAAGATGAGGAATGAACGATCAAAGAAAAGTTAACGGATAATCATGTTAATTGATGGACCTTGTGGTGACGGATGTCACAGTATCCCCAGTTGAGAGAATTTCGTCCGAAATTCAACTAGAGTTAGGTCCAAGAGTGTCATCCCCAAATAGATGTGGATATTAGAGTTTCATCTGATCTTCCCATTCCCATGTAAACTCTGGCCCTCATTTTGAATTCTATCTCACGCATACAATTGGTATTCTACTGTGCTTCACTTCCTGATCTCAATAGGTTCTTCAACAAAATGAGGCTTTTCGTCAATCTTGATGTCCTCAATTGGTATGTGTAGTGACTCATCAGCCAAACACTTCCTGAGGTTCGACACGTGGAAAGTATCATGTACGCCGCTGAGTTCTTGTGGCAACCTTAATCGGTAAGCCACCGGACCAATTCTTTCTGTAATCTCGAATGGTCCAACGTATCATGGGGCTAACTTCCCTTTCTTTCCAAACCAAACAATTCCTTTCCAAGGAGAGACTTTGAGTAAAACATGCTCTCCAATGTTGAATTCTAGAGGCTTCCGACGGTTGTCGGCATAGCTCTTTTGGCGATCTCTAGCAGCTTTTAGTCTGTCTTTGATTTGGAAAATCTTATTGGTTGTTTCTTGAATGATCTCTGGGCCTGTTAGCTGACTTTCACCAATCTCGGCCCAATAAACGAGAGATCTGCATTTTCTTCCATACAAAGCTTCGAATGGAGCACATCCAATGCTCGTATGGTAGTTGTTGTTGTAAGAGAACTCAATCAACAGTAAATGAGTATCCCAACTACCACCAAAGTCAATTACACACGCCCTCAACATGTCTTATAGCGTTTGTATAGTTCGTTCACTTTGGCCATGTATTTGGGGGTGATAGGCTGTACTCATATCTAATCAAGTGCCCATCGCTTTCTGCAGTGTCTGCCAAAATCGTGAAGTAAATCGGCTGTCGCGGTCGGATATGATCGACACCGATACTCCGTGTCTTGTCACGACCTCTTTTGTGTACAATCTCGCCAATTTATCCATTTTGTAGTCTTCTCAGATCGGCAAGAAATGAGCTGACTTCGTCATTCGATCCACTACAACCCATATCGAATCATGTCCGCTACTCGTTCTAGGGAGTTTGGTAATGAAATCCATAGCTATGTTCTCCCATTTCACTCGGGGATTTCAGGTTGCTGCAATAATTCAATGGTTTTTGATGTTCAGCTTTAACTTTCGAGCATGTCAAGCATCTGCTTACGTACAGGGCAATGTCTTTCTTCATGCCTGGCCACTAGTACAGATCCTTATGATCGTGGTACATCTTGTCTGCACCAGGATGAGTAGAATATCGCATCTTGTGTGCATCATCCATGACCAACGTACGTACGCCTCCCCATCTGGGTACCCATATACGATCTATGAAGTATTGTACGCCATCATTTGCAAATCATTTGTTTATCCAACCCTCGGAATTCTTCTCTCGCAAGGTTCTCCTCTTTCAATGCCTCAACCTGTGCGATTTGGATCTGAGCTTTTAATTTCGTTGGATAGTCAATCCCAACGCTCGAGCACGTAATGGTTTCGCGCGTTCTTTGCAGCTTAAAGCATCGACCACTACGTTGGCTTTCCTGGATGATACGGGATTTCACAATCGTAGTCACTAAGAAGCTCTACCCAACATCGTTGATGCATATTAAGCTCCTTCTGATCCAGGATATGTTGCAGGCTCTTATGATCAGTGTAGATGATGCGTTTGGTTCCATACAGGTAATGCCTCCATATCTTAAGTGCAAATACTAACGCCCAACTCCAGAACATGGGTTGAGTAGTTCTTTTCGTGCACCTTAAGTTGTCGCGAAGCGTAGGCAATCACCTTATCCCTCTACATTAGCACATATCCCAATCCTTGATGGAAGCATCGCAGTATAACACAAAATCATCAGTTCCGTCAGGGAGGGACAGTATTGGTGCATTACACAACTTCTCCTTCACATTTGGAACGCTCGTTCTTGTGCATGTCCCCAATCAAACTTCTTCTCTTTCTGAGTCAGCAGTGTTAACGGTTGAGCGATCTTGAGAAATTCACGATGAAACGACGATAGTATCCACCCAATCCTAAGAATTGCCGTATCTCGGAAGGCGTATGAGGTGTATCCCATTTCTTTACCGCTTGATTTTGCCGGGATCTACATGAATCCATCCTTGTTAACCACATGACCCAAAAACTTCACTTCCCGCAACCAGAATTCACACTTTGAGAACTTGGGGAAGAGTTTCTCTTCCCGTAACAGTTCCAGTATTGCCCGAAGATGTTCTTCATGATCCTCTTTCGATCGGGAGTAGATAAGTATATCGTCTATGAATACGATCACGAACTTATCCAAGTAAGGTTTAAACACCCGATTCATTAGGTCCATAAACACGGCAGTGCGTTAGTCAACCAAATGGCATGACCAAGAACTGATAGTGCCCATAACGCGTTCTAGACGCTGTTTTTGGTATGTCCTCCTGAAAACCTTAGTTGAGGACATCCAGAACGAAGATCGATCTAGGAGAAGTACGCTCCTTGCAGCTGGTCAAACAGATCGTCGATTCTGGGGAGAGGATACCGATTCTTCACGATTAGCTTGTTCAACTCACGGTAGTCGATACACATTCGGAACGACCCATCCTTCTTTTTGACAAATAACACCGGTGCTCCCCAGGGTGAGTGACTCGGCGGATAAAACCTTCTCCAGTAGTTCCTGTAACTGCCTAGATAATTCCTGCATTTCAGACGGTGCTAACCGGCATGGCGTCTTTGCCACCAGCGTAGCTCTAGAACCAACTCTATACGAAATCCACCTGTCGTGGAGGAGGCAAACCAGGCAAGTCATCAGGAAATACATCTGGCTAGTCTCGTACCACTGGAATATCCGCCATTTTTTCTTTCTTCTTTCTACCACATGAGCCAGAAAAGCGTAGCACTGTTTTCGTAAACTTTGGCGTGCTTTCATGCAGGAGATAAGCTTTAAGTTTCTTCCCGGTTGTTCTCCTTAATTCTAAGTACCTCCCCGTTGGCATGGGGATTCATACTACTTTGTCCGACAGACAATCTCAGCTCCTTGTTTCGACAACAATCCATTCCCACAATCACGTCGAAACTTCCTAACTCAAAGGGTATCAAGTCTATATCGAAGGCGTGGTCCTCCAATATCAACGAGCACCTTCTAATAATTTCATCAGCCTGAGCCACCCTACCATTGGCCATTTCTACAGAGTAGCTAGTTTCTAGCCTACTAGGACTCAAGTCAAGCAATTGCACAAACTCAGAAGATATAAAACTATTGTCTGCTCTAGTTTCAAACAATATAGATGCGAAGTGATTATTGAGTAAGTGTGTACCTGTGACAACATTCAGGTCCTGACGGGCATCATTGACTCCAATGACAATGCATGTCACCAAGCTGTATTCCTGATTTCCCGGGCCTTGATTTCCAACTATTGCCATCACTGGTTGCTGGTTGTTCCTCGTTGACCCGGTGCCTGATTCCGTCTAGGGCACATGTGCTGTAATGATCAAGGCTTCCACACTCATAACAACCTCTGGCATTTCCAGCAGGGTTAAGCGCGTTCACTAGTGCCACTAGATTCGGCGTTGTTCTACAGTCTTTCGCCAGATGCGCCGGGCGTCTATAGTTCGCGCACACCCGACACAACACTATTGGGGGATGATGGAAATTGCACCTATCATATTTGGGGTGCGGCCCAACATACTCCCTCCTGCCCTACGTCACGGCCACAAAGTTCCTGGTTGTCTTGGCCCTTTTATCAAACTTCCCGAAACTTGACCGGCTCGTTTCCCCAACATCCTTTCTCTTCTCTGCTCCCCTTCCCAATACCCCTGTTCTCACCATCTCATCAGTTAGAGCGCCAGCCTTCAGAATCACACTTGAATTGTAGGAGGAGCAGCTGCTGTTACCATTGCCCGGATTTGAGGCGCAACTCCCCAAATATACCTCTCGATCCTCTTTGATTCCGGGGTGACCAGATGTGGAGCCAATCTTGCCAATTCATGAAAACGATCAGTGTAAGCGGTGTGCCCAGCCCCCACCATAGCATGATTCCAGAATTCATGCTCCAGTTTCTGCATCTCGTTGAGGGGGCAGTATTCCTTAATGATCAAGGCTTTAAACTCGTCCCATGACATCTGCATCGCTGATTCTCTTCCCCTAGCCTGTATTTGAGTGTTCCACCAAGTTAGTGCCTTTCCCTGCTTCGAGCACATGGCATACTTGATCATTTCACTGTCGAGGCATTCACTGATGTCAATCACTGGCTCCATCTTTTCAAGCCACCTAGTCAGGCTATGGTTCCACCTTTGCCATCAAACTCTTTAGGTTTGCAGGACACTAACTCTTTGTACGAACACCCCCTTCTAGAATTAACAACCCCGGTCTCATTAACAATCCCAGTCTCATTACGGCTATACCACCATTCTCGGTCTCCTGATTGCTTTCTTTCTTAGTCGGGTTTCCATTATCCTCATTATCATTGCCACCAACCCCGTGGGGGTGGGGATTCTGAAGAGCATCGCTCACTTGGGCCATAATAGTCGGGATTAGTGCGGCCAGCTGCTGAGCGATCAAAGCTGCCACATCAGTGTTTCCTATTCCCTGATTGTTGCTGGCAGGGCCATCATTTGTTCTTGGTGCCCTACCTCTGCCTCTGCTGCTGCCCCTTGGGGCATCACTTCCGCCACTGTTGCTACGGGTAACTCTTCGAGGCGGCATTTTCTAATCATAGAAGTAGTAAACACATAAGCTTTAACCATTTCAAAATATATATCCATACCACTCATCATAGTCCAGTATTCCAAGTTAATATCACACTTTTGGTTACCACACATCACATACATGTCATGTAACTCTCACACCATGAATTGATAATGTTCCAACAATAGTCCATCATAATAATTACAACCCATGCATACAATCATGTTAGTCTAGCCAAGGTTGTCCATTTCCTCCTCTTTTGAGGTTTCAGACATAACCTCCTCAGGGTAAATCTCAGTGTCCAAGGTCAAGCGCATTAGCATGATCTATGGAGATTTCTTCGGGTTTAATACCGGGTTTGATAAACCAACTAGACGCGCAGAGGGAACGTAAGATCCGATAGAAGCATCCCATAAAGAGTGAGCACAAGGGCTTTCTCATAGGGTGAAAAGATCACAAAACAGATAGATGAATGAATCAAGCAAAGAGGAACACATACATGAGATATAAAATGCATACAACCCTAGCATGCAAATCTACATGAAGGTTCCTAGGTTCTAGTCTAGGTCAAGTGTATTGCCTAATTCTCTATAACCAATGGCTCTGATACTAGTCTGTCACACCCCTACTGAGAGCGGAAACATGGGGGCGCAACGAGACGGGATCGTCATAACACATGGTAAGCGATAGAGATGCAATATAATAAATGATGAGAAGCGTGTCATGACAACACCCGACAACAAGGGGACTTGTGTCGTGTTTTGTCAATATTCACAACAACATAGCCATAAGCATAAACATGATACATGAATCACAAAAACAAAGATGATAACATTGTAGGCAATTCCCACAACGTGGGAACAAGTTACAAAGTATAATGTTGTTTAAGCAGCTACAACAAATGTTTTCAAATGACAAAGTTTAGCCACATAATGCATCCTAGGGTCTCCATTAAGGCAGCACACCTAGATCTTCAGCTAGCATGTTCACCTAAAAAGATATGCTCAAAATGGTCAACAAAATTGTTGGTGAGCTTGCAGGTTTAAAAGTAAATAAGTAATTGATGCTGTTGGTGAGCTTGCAGGTTTAAAAGTAAATAAGTAATTGATGCTGTATAAATGTTGTTGCAGAATACCATGCATGCAGTTATAAGTAAGCAAAATCACATGACCTGAGCTTTACAACCAAACCTAATGACGTACACAAAGAATCTTGTCGGAATATATTCACCCAAGGCTCGTTCCTGGCGACTGTTGGTACTAACTAGTATACCAACAACGAGGGTGGGATGTCAACCCAAGTAGTACTACCAATACCTTTCAGTCGGTTCCATACTAGAATTAAATGATTTTAAGAAAGAACCACACAGCAGACTCAAGCATGTATGAGATAAGTACTCACAAAACAGTAGCACGTACACAAAGAAGCATGTATGACATTCAAGAAGGGAATTTACACACACAGCATCGTGAGTCACACAATAGGACTAGACGCTTAACTCAACACTCCTTTGGTACAAATCAACCTTCAATCGCACGAATCAGCTTCATTCGCACGATTGAACCTTCATTCACACGACTGGCATTCATTCGTACCATGAAACACCCACTCGCATGACTTAACCTCCATACGCATGAAACAACCTTCATTCGTATGAATCAGCTTCATTCGTACGATTGAACCCTCATTCGTATGATTGGCCTTCAGTCGTGCGACCCACGCACAATCGCATACATCCATTAGGTCGCATGACTCAATCGCAGACATCATTCATCCGTATTGACTCAATCGCATGACAGACCCAATCGCCTGAACTGCAGGTTCGCGATGGCTGAAGTGCAGAGCAGCTTTCGGCTGCCCTGAGCATGAGTTTAACACAACAAGGACTTCCAAAAACACCCTACAAACAAGAAGCACACACAGAATGCCATCACACGCACCCACACGACCTCTTGTGTTCGGGTTGAACCCAAATACCCAAAACCCTAGAAATGGACAGCAATAAACGAGCAAGAAAGGGACAACCATAGTCGTCTACCTACAAGGATGGAGTAGACAAGGTTGTAGATGAAGTCTAGACGACGAAAGCGAGATGAAACGGGGCGGTTTTGGTGCAAAGATGAAGAAAATGTGAAGTGAAGAAGAAGAAGAAGAAGAGGATGAAGTGAGGAAGAATGGCTGGGAATGAGGTTTTTATACCCATCCCAAGTTTGCAGAATGCCAATTTTAGTCCCTGCACTAGCCTCGAGTTCACAAAGTTTGTTTCGGTTGAAAAAGACCTTAAAAATGTTTGCTATATTAATGTTAGAAATATATTTAATGTTAATTAGCACTTAAAAATGGGTTATTAATGACAATAATTTTTATATAAAAGTGATATATTTAGTGATAACGGCGATGAAATTTGTAAAAAGGTTTAAGCATCACACACGTTCACGAAAGAAACACAAGCACAAAGGTAATAAAGCAAGTATGATATCCACAGAAGAAGTAATAAAGATGAGGAATGAACGATCAAAGAAAAGTTAACGGATAATCACGTTAATTGATGGACCTTGTGGTGACGGATGTCACACTTACTATCATTGACTCAATCATCATATTCGATCCTTGTTGATTTATATCAACCGAGAATATCATTCTCAAACCCAGTCAGAATTGCCTTCTGAATATAAATAAAGATAACTTCTGAACGTAAATTTCTTTTATGAAGAGCTTATATTTAGAGAACTTTAAGAATGACCTTTCTTAACTGAGCTTAGATTGTAAACGAACAAAAAAAGCAAGACATGTTAAAATGGTTTTTCAACAGAGATAAGCTAGTTAATGTTTTTTATCCTAATAGTTGTAATTAGATAGTTAAATCTTTGTTCATCACACGCTTTTGTGAACAAATCAACATATTATTCATCTGAGTCAACTTTAACTAGTTTAATCAGGCTTTTCTCGTGAATATCTCTAATAAAATGATACATGATGTCAATGTGCTTTGTCTTAGAGTTCTTGATTGG
Organism: Flaveria trinervia; assembly: GCA_025506515.1. Taxonomy (NCBI): domain Eukaryota; kingdom Viridiplantae; phylum Streptophyta; class Magnoliopsida; order Asterales; family Asteraceae; genus Flaveria; species Flaveria trinervia. The sequence goes on along the minus strand of CM046452.1, from coordinate 54,316,766 downwards.
ATTCTCTACAATAGAAATAGCACTCTTGTAGTCAATATGGATAAGGGTCACCATGAAGTTGAAGTCGTAGTCTAGCATCTGATTTTGAATCCAAAGCAGCTAAGCACATCAACTTGCAGCAACAATGTATTCAACTTTAGCAGTTGATTTAGAGACATATGATTGCTTCTTACATGGCTAGGAGATGACTCTTCCCTAAGGAAATGGACATCATCCGGATGTGAATTTCTTGTTGATATTGCAGTCGCCATAGTCATTATCATTGTAGCCATAGAGGTGCAAATCTTGATTCCTAGGATACTAGAGACCCAGCTTGGGAGCTCCTTTAAGGTATCTAGGGATTCTCTTGGTAGAAACTAGGTGAAACACCTTTGGAGCAGCCTAATATCTTTCATAGATGCAAGTTGCAAATAAGATATTAGGTTTACTTGTTGTAACATACACAGAGATCTGATTATTGCCCTGTATAGATGTTGACCATTATCCTCCCCCTTAGAGTTAGAAGAAAGGTTGTGATTGGTATAGGTTACTTTGTTGGATTATAATCCTTCACATCAAATATATCTAAAATGTCATTGACATATTTAGAATGATTGATAAAGAATCCATCCTTCATCTGCCTTACCTAAATTCCAAAGAAAAAGTCCATTTTCCCATAGAACTCATCTGAAACTTCTTCTTCATAATGCTTTCAAATTGTTTACATATTTTGTCATTTCACAAAACAATATAATGTCAGACTTGTACTAGCAAAATGTCTTTCCCAGGCTTCCTTATGAATTATATCTTATCAACGGTACCTCTAGTGTAACCATTCTTTAGGAGAATATGAGACAAAGTCTCATACTACAACCTAGATGCTTAGTGCAGCCCATAGAAAGCTTTATTCAATTTGCACACATAGTTGGGATGTTGTGAGTCTTCAAATCCTAGAGGCCGACACACATAGACTTTGCTATCTATATCCCAATATAGAAATGCACACTTGACATCAAGCTAATAGATAATAAAGTCCTTTGCACTTGCGTAATGAAGGAAATTTCTCATAGCTTCAAGTCTTGCAACTCGTACAAAGTCATTAGTTTAATGAATTTCTTCCTCTTGTTTGTATCCTTGAACTACTAGTCTTGCCTTGTTCTTGATGATCAAGTCTCTTTCATCCCTTTTATTTCTATATACCCACTTTGTGCCAATGGGTACTTGACCAGATGGTAGTTGACATAGGTTCCAAACTATTTGTCTTTTGAATTGAAGCAACTCCTCTTGCATTGATTCAACCCAACTACTATCCTTCAAAGCTTCCTTTATTATCTTTGGTTCCATCTGAGGAGGAAGCATGAGTACAAGTAGACATTGTCATTGTGAGTTTGTCCTCTTGTTCTTACTCCTTCAAAAACATCTCCAATGATGTTCTCAGCTAGGTGAGTGTTATGAATCCTGAGCCTAGGGATCATATCTAGTTGCATGGAGAGATCTAACTTGGAAAATTTCTACTCAAAATTTTGAACACTTAGACCAATTTTTGTCTCATGCTATTCAATGAGGACTGATTAAATGAAGGAGTGACAACATTAATAGCATTTTGTTGTGAAGTAGCATTAACAGTTGCATGTTCCTCCAGATTGTTGCTTCCATCAGCTTGGTGTTATGCAATGTTCGAGTTGTCACTTGATGAGTTTTGAGGCTCACTTTGAAGACAACTAGTTGAAGCTCCATTATTTCCTGAAATAGACATGCTTTTAGGTCTTCTATTTGTGGGAGCTTGATTTTCAGCAATTCTTTGAGAACTTGGAAAAGGTCTGGGTAACTCAAACAGTTGATCATCATCCGAGTCATTTTGAGTTCATGTTCGAGGTGAACCATTCTCACAAGAAGGTTTAGAATGGTTTGGAAACAATTATAAATCAAAGATATGATCAGGGTCATTCCGTCTAACACAAGGAGTGTGCTCATTTACAACAATGTTAGGTGATTCCTCAAATTGTTGATTTTTGATATTATAGACTCTATAAGCAATAGAGTTGGATAAATATCCAACAAAGATAGCATCATCTGACTTTTCAGCAAACTTTTCCAAATTGTCCTTTTTCTAAGTATGGTACACCTACTGACAAAGGACCTAAGAAAACCAATGAACGATGGCCTCTTGTTCCATAGCTCAAAGCGGTGTTTCCATGGGGCTTCACTATAAGAACTCTATTCTACACATAGCATGCAGTGCTGACTGTCTTTGCCCAGAATGTTAGAGGTAGTTTTGTTGGACCAAAAGAACCAATGAGCCGGATCAGAAAAACCTTAAGTCCCACAGATGTCAAGACAAAGTCTGAAGACACAAGTGCTGAAGACAAAGTTTGAAGACACAAGTGCTGAAGACAAAGTCTGAAGACAAGTGCTGAAGAGACAAGTGCTGAAGACAAAGTTTGAAGACATAAGTGCTGAAGACAAGTCTGAAGACACAAGTGCTGAAGACAAAGTCTGAAGACAAGTGCTGAAGACAAGTGCTAAAGACAAGTACTGAAGACCAAGTATCAGACGTTGTCACAACAGCTGAAGAGGTCTTCTTCAGTAGTTGTGACGGTTTTCTTTCAGTAGTTTCGTAAAACGACTGAAGAGCTTGTTCTTCAGTCGTTGTAGTGTCAGTAGTTTCTTATCAGTAGTTTTATGTTTTGTACTTAGCACTCTAATATGTTCTTAGTAGTTGTGACCATTTCAGTAGTTTGTTCAGTTTTAGTTATTTTTGTAATAAATCTGCAGATGTCACTATCCCGTGATATCAGCAGTGATTGCACTCTATATAAGGAGTGTCAACCCAATTGTAATCAGTGAATGATTGAGCAGAAACATTTGATATTATTGAAACATTTCTTTTCATAGAAATATATTCTCTCATTACAACCGCATTTGTTCTTAATGCATACGAATATCAAATTCTTGCTATAATTGTCTAATTCTTGTTCTTATTCCGCTGCGTTACACTCTAATCCATCAAACTTGAGATCACTGATCTTGTCAAATGGTATCAGAGCATGGTTAATCATTGATCGATCTAATAATTGATCATTGAAACTGCTATCCAAGATCCAAGTTTGATTGAATTAGCATTTTTGCAAGAAACGGTTATAGAGATTGAATTTTCTGTGTTTTTGGTCATTCATCCTGAGATTTATTCTTGGTTTTCATTGAGTTTGTTGTGGTCTGTGTAAAATCTTTTAAAAGCTTGAATTAAATTGTATTTGGACCTAAAATGACTACTCCCTCCAATGATCCTCACAATACTGGTTCCTCAATCAAGCCTCCAATGCTGGTTAGGAGTGAGTATAACATATGGCAACGACGAATGCTCCATCACCTGTCTGTTAACAGCTCAGGTTGTTGGACATCAGTGGTACATGGTCCACACAAGCCTATGGTGAATAACCCGGAAACCAATCAAATGGTTCCGAAGAGGGGGGAGCAATACTCAGATAAGGATAAGAAATTGTTTGAGATTGATGCAAAAGCCCATGGAATTCTGGCCATGGCACTGCCCAATGAAATCTATTCTGGGCTAATGCATCTTGAAACAACCCATGACCTCTGGAATGCCTTGAAAGAACAATTTGGAGGAACAGATGAGGTCTTGGCAAATAATAGAGAAATCCTTGCCCAACAATATGAGACATTCTCTCATAGGAAGGGTGAGACACTGACTCAACAGTTTGAGCGGTTCTCTTGTTTGATCTCTGAATTAAAAATGGTCAAACATGAGTACACAAATAGCCAGATGAATAACAGATTTCTCAGATCACTACCTGAGAGATGGGACACATATACTATTGTCCTACGCTCCAGTGCAAATTTGGACAAACTATCTCTCACCCAAGTCCATGGGAAATTGCTCACATTTGAGAGAGATAGAACAGAAACGAAAACTGTCATCATCTGGAAAGCTCACTGATGACTTTGTACCAGGAAACACTACCTTGGTAAGTCATGAGTCAGAGTATGCAGGATCAGAATGCCACTATGATGAGCATATTGATTTCACCTCAAAAATTCTAATCATGCCTTGTGAGTGCTGATTGTCATTCTGGTAATAATAGTGAAAATCTATGCTTTATCATGGATGATTTGAAGGGCATTGCTGATGATGATTTAGAAGAGATGGATATTTTGAGCCAAATGGCCTTGATCAATATCAGATCTCAGAAATTCTACAAGAGAACTCGCAGGAAGTTCCTGGACTCTCTGACAAAACCAAAGTTGGTTTTGACAAGAACAAGTTGAAGTGTCAGAAATGCCACAGGCTTGGACACTTTGCAAGAGAGTGTAGATCAACTGGATCAAACACATCTGCGCCCTTTTTGACTTTTCCGAATACCAATTCACAATCCAAAGGGCAACATTCTACTGGTTCTAGTCATTCATCATACCCTAATCTCCTGCATATTTTGTTCCTCAGGGTCAAATGCCATATCCATATTCTTGCTATTATATGCCACAGTCAAATCAAGTTCAAGCTCCTATAGTACCACAACCTCATGCACTACCAGAACCTCAACCATCTCCATCTCAATCATAACCTCATCACAGCTTCTTCACACCTGGAGTCGTTGACTGGAGTAGTTTACCTGATAACTTGTCTGGTCACACTGAGCAATACTATGCTGGTGCTAGTCAACATGGTGGTGAACACCCTTTTGGAAAACTTGCTCTCATGGCCCTGGTGTCTACTGAGGGTTCCTGTTCAAATGCATCATCTTCACAAGTAACTCAGGTATCTTCAGAGGCTAAAGCCATGTTATGTTCTGAATCATGCATAGCTGCCTTTGTCTCTATTAGAGAGGCAAATGTAGCATTAATAAATCAAAAACTTGAGTTGAGAAAACCATTTTCAAAAGAAAAGCTGAGTATGAGTCTGCTCTTAACAGTAAAAGTGATGAGATTTATAAGCTTAAATGCCAATTAAATGATGAAAAGGCCAAGCTAGAGTTATTCTGGAAGACCACAGGAGTCTCAAAGAAAAACTTGCAGTGACTCAAGTTGAGTGTGACCGCTGGGTCTCTTCATGCAAGGGATTTGAAATGCTTCTTAGCAAGCAAACTGCTTCAAATGTGAAGTTTGGTATTGGTTACAACCATACTGCTCCACCAACAGACTTTACTCCTAACTCCATAGTTAAGTCTGAAAGTGAAAGCAATCTCCAAACCACATTATCGTGTGATCATTCTCCAATGATAATCTAAGATCAGAGAATGAAACCAGTGTTAAGATCTCAGCAAATAAATTGACTGATGGTCTAACTACTGAGACTCACATGAAGTTGAGTACTTCAGATGCTGTTCTTCAATGTACTCCAAGTACGGAAAGAGACCCAACATCTGAAAAGCATTTCAAACCAGTTGAAATACAAGGACTAACAACTGCTGAGGAATCCATCAAACGGTCTATTAGGACTGATGGAAAACAGTTGAATTACCAGTCTTCAGCTGTTACAAATCCTTTAGTACCTAGTACTGATAGGAGGAACGTACTGAAGATCACACCTTCAGTAGTTTCCACTTCAGCAGTAAAGATGTCCAAGATGAAGAATAAACCATGTGAAATTTGTGGTAAATTCAATCATCTATCTGATGAATGTTGGTACAAAAAGGTTAAAGCTCCAAAGGGATGAGCTCATTAAACTAGAAATAAATAAAATGGAAACTGAGTTTAAGACCAAGTTTGTACCACAATCATCTCAACCTGATAAACCCAAGGCCTTACCCAAATCCACTAAGAAGGATACGGTTTATCAGAAGATAGCTGATATGTTCCTCATGATAAACATAAGACTAAGTCTGGGAAATCTAAGAAGGAGGAAATGGTGGGTCACAGGAACTCATCAAAAACAAGCTCTGGCGTGTCAAATCAGACACAGGTGTTATGATGGTTCAACATCTGTGGGGAGAGTTAACCAACTGAAGCCACTGTGATCAAACCACTGAAGAGGAATTCCAGGTCCAAATCTATTTCAGCACCATCTCCATCTTCGTCAGCTGTTAATCATGAGAAACCAGCTATGGTAAAATCTGTTGATAAGTCAGTCCCAAAACCAAAAAGGTTGGGTCTCCAAAGCTAACTAGTTTCTTATGATTGTGCAGGGCTCTTCAGCATGCCAAAGAAGCATCTGGTATGTGGACAGTGGAGGATCCATGCACATGACTGGGAGTAGCTCTCTTCTTCATGATTACTCTCAGGGAAAGAAGGGATTTGTCTCTTTTGGAAATGATGCTAAAGGTTACATCATTGGAAAGGGATTTGTGTCTAATGGAGATATTAGATTTGATGATGTCAACCATGTGGAGAATCTCAAATACAATCTGTTGAGTGTCAGTCAGATGTGTGACAAAGGACATGTTGCTCTTTTCACAAGCCAGAACTGTAGGATTCTGTCTTCCAAGGTTTTGACCCTGATTGACAAAGTACTGGATGATAATACTCTCCTGAAGGCCAACAGGATAGGAAGAGTATATGCCTTGGATTTGTCAAAGAAAATTGAGTTAAAAGGCCATCCATGCTTTTTCTCCAAGGCCTCTCTCCAAGAATCTAAACTGTGGCATAGAAGGCTCGGTCATGTTAATCTAAAAACATGAATCAGCTGATCCACAAGTGTTTAGTGAGAGGTCTTCCAATAAAGGAGTTCAATTGTGATGAAATCTGCACTGCATGCCTAAATGGAAAACAACATAAAGTTTCATTCCCAACCATAGAAGAATCCAAGTCTAATGCCTGCTTACAACTACTGCACATGGATCTTTTTGGTCCTGTGAAGGTAATGAGTATGGCAAAGAAGAAATACTGTCTGGTAATTGTGGATGATTACTCTAGATATGTATGGACCTTCTTCTTGCATTCAAAGGATGAGGCTGCTCAGTCCATTATGAACTTTGTGTTACACGTTGAGAAGCAGTATTCTCTACCAGTTAAGTGTGTGAGGAGTGACAATGGTACTAAATTCAGAAACCACACTCTTGTGAGTTCTACTTGTCAAAGGAATCAAGAGAGTATAGCATCCCAAGGACTCCAGAGCAAAATGGAGTAGTGGAGAGAAAGAACAGGACCCTCATTGAAGCTGCAAGGTCCATGTTGGCTGATTCTAGTCTAGCATTGACTTTTTGGGCTGCAGCTATCAATACAGCTTGCTATGTATAGAATAGAGTTCTAGTAAATCAAGGTTGATGAGACTAGTTCTTCATCATTTGGCCCTTTTGATTTCATTCTTTAGAGCATTTGGGTGTCCCTGATACATTCTCAACACAAAGGATCACTCCAAAAGTTTGATTCTAAGGTGGATGCAGGGTATTTTGTTGGGTATTCATCCACTTGCAAGGCTTATAGAGTATTCAACTGTCGGACAAAGATAGTTGAAGAAACCTTGCATGTGAAGTTCAATGAATCCCCTAAGGATAATTCAACAAAACCCTGTGGAGTTGTTTGATCTGGACATTCTACAATATGTTCCTAATCAACCACCTGCTGTTGCAGATCATATGATCCATCATCTTCTGTAGCTAGTCATCCATCTGGTGTTACTGATGATGATGATGATATCAGTAATCACCTTTTCAAGTTTAGTGGTCAACTGCCTGATTCAGCTAGACCTGATGTTCCTGTAGCTTTAGTAGCACAATCCACAACTAATGCTGATGAGATTTCTACAACTTCAACTTCCTTTGAATTACCATCTACTGATTGGTTTCAAGGAAATGCTTCACCGTCCCCATCTGTTGCTGCTGAGCCTGCTACAAACACTTGCACAGATCTTATTGTGTACCAAGATCTGAAGAATCACCCTATGTCTCAAATCATGGTGATATCAATGCTGGCGTTTCAACAAGAAGTCAATTGTCAAATTTCTGCTTCTATGCTCTCTTCATTAGTCAGCAAGAGCCAAAGAACTATCACATTGCTTTAATGGACAATGGATGGGTTGAAGCCATGCAGCTTGAGCTTCTTCAGTTCAAGAAACAGCAAGTGTGGGAACTGGTTCCTCTACCTCCAGGTAAGTGTGCAATAGGCACTAAATGGGTGTTTAGGAACAAAACTGATGAAAATGGCTTATTGTTAAGAACAAGGCCAGACTGGTTGTACAGGGGTTTTCACAAGAGGAAGGTATTGATTATAATGAACCTTTGCCTCTGTAGCCAGACTGGAAGCAATTTGATTGTTTTTAGCTTATACTGCTTATCACAACCTTAAAGTTTTTCAAATGGATGTCAAAAGTGCATTTTTGTATGGGAAAATTAGAGAAGAGGTTTATGTATGTCAACCACCGGTTTGAGGACAATAAACATCCTAATTGGGTGTATAAGCTTGATAAGGCTCTCTATGGGTTGAAACAAGCTCTTAGAGCCTGGTATGAGACATTATCAAACTTTCTTCTGGAAAATATTTCACTAGAGGCTCCATAGATAAGACTTTATTCATTAAGAAAGCTGGGCAACATAATCTACTTGTTCAAATTTATGTAGATGATATTATTTTTGCATCCTCTGATCCACAGTTGTGTGATGCCTTTACAAAGTTGATGCAACAGAAGTTTGAAATGAGTGCCATGGGAGAATTACAGTTCTTTCTGGGTTTGGAAATCAAACAAAAGGCTGATGGAATTTTCATTCATCAGTCCAAATACAGAAAAGATCTTTTGGAAAAGTTGATTTACAAAATTGTAAGCCCTGTTCTACTCCCATGTGCAACACCACACAACTGGATACAGATCAGAAAGGTAAAGTGATTGATGAAACACTTTACAGATGTATGATTGGGTCCTTGATGTACTTAACAGCTTCTAGACCAGATATTATGTTTGCTACATGTGTTTGTGCTAGATTTCAGGCTGCACCTAAGAAGTCTCATTTGATTGCAGTCAAGAGGATCTTTAGATATCTGCAAGGCACTCCATATCTAGGTTTATGTATTCTACTAGACATTCTGGTAAATTAGTTGCTTTTTCTGACAGTGACTATGCAGGGTGTAAGTTGACAAGAAAGTCCACTTTTGGAGGATGCCAATTCTTAGGCAACTGCTTGATTTCTTGCAAGTAAGATGCAAACCTCAGTTGCTACATCAACTGCTGAAGCAGAGTACATTGCTGCTGCAAGCTGTACGTCTCAGGTACTCTGGCTTCAAAACTAATTATTGGATTATGGCATAGCAGAGACTAAGACCCCATTGTTAATGGAAAGCTCTTCAGCTCTTTGTATTGTCAAGAATCCTGTCCAGCACTCTAGGACAAAACATATTGAAATCAGACACATTTTATTAGAGATTGTTTTGAAAAAGGTCTGATTGATCCAAAATTTGTTCCTAGTGCTGATGAGCTTGCAGACATTTTCACTAAGCCCTTGGATAGCACAACTTTCCAAAAGCTAGTCCTAAGGCTTGGTATGCTGTAGCTAGAATAAGTGACAACTACTGATGATCTCAGCTCACAAGTACTGATGATCATTAGTTTATTATTGTCATATATAAGTACTTAAGTTACCTCCCCTCAAAAGTTTTTAAAACTACTGAAGCTTAAGTAACTTCTCAGTACTCAAGTACTTTATTTGTTGAAACAGCTGATGTAGTTACAACCTGATGTAGCCACAACAGCTGTTGTAGCTACAACTACTGATGTCAGAAATGCAGATAAGTACTGATGACCAATGAAACGTCCGAAACTCAGATCTAAGTCTGATGAGTAAGGTGGAGGTCAGACTGAAACAGCTGAAAAGCATGAATTGATGACAACTACTGATGAGCCTTTTTCTCTTCAGCAGTATCCAACTGCTGTTTCTTTCTAAACAACTGAAGCAAAACCATGTCTTCAGTAGTTTCACAACTACTGATGACTAACACCAAGTCTTCAGTTGTTTACAACAACTGATGGTAAAACCAAAGTCTTCAGTAGTTTCCCAACTACTGATGACTAATACCAAGTCCTCAGTTGTTTCATCACCTGAAGTCAAAACGTCTTTAGTAGTTTTATAACTACTGATGACTAAATCTTTAGTAGTTTTATAACTACTGATGACTTAATCAGAGACTTTAGTTGTTTCAACGTCTGACGGTTAAAACAATGTCTTCAGTTGTTTTATAACAACTGCTGTTCACACCAATACGGTCAGTCATTCCAAACTTCTGAAAGTTAATACCACGTCATTAGTAGTTTCAGCAACTGATGACTAACACCAAAACTTTCAGTCGTTTTCTAACCCTACCATTTAAATACCTTATCCCACCTTCAGAGTTTTTACTTTCTTCTCTTCTCAAACCTAACGTTCAAAAACTCTGTAACCTCTCTTCATCAATGGCGACCATGCAACTAAAACCTCGACACAACTGTGTCGCACATCTCACAAAATCACCATACTAGACCAAGTTTCACAACGCCATTGATTTAATGGTTCAGTCACCTTACAAAACGGCTTTTCTGTTAAATCCCACCATATATGCCGAATCTCTTAACCAATTCTGGATAAACGTCACTCTTGTCTCTGAGGAGAATGACACAGAGTCTCTTCAATCGTTTGTCCATTGTCAAAAAGTGGTCATTACTCCAGGCATTCTTCGCCAAACCCTCAATTTGGATGATGCCACTTTCCCAACTGGTTATCCAAAGGCACAACGATCAATCATTTGCCCAGCATGGATACCAGGGTAACCTGAGTGTATCTACCATATGAAGAAACATTTCCAGGATGCCGAAGTCTCATCTTTCACCTGGTAAATGTCTGCCTTGCCCCCAAGACTTCATCATGGGATCAAATGTCCACAAGGTGGCAACAGGTAATGTACTCCATCCTTGAGCAACAACCTTTAATTTTTCTGAAATACTATTTTTAGAGCTCACGGATATGGCCCAAAAACAACTTGCTAACCGTTGGATATTATATCCTCGGTTCATAATGGCCATAATTGAAAACCAGCTTCAAGCTGAGGGACTTCTTGGCCTGGGAGTCCCTGCTACGGCTGTATTGCCTGAAGTATACTCCCGACACAACTCTGACCAATCACTAAAAATGGCTGCCAAGCTGCGCAAACCCACGCAGCTGGAACCCACAGCCACCACCTCCAAATCCAAAGTCCCCACCCAACCCACTAAAAAGAAGTCAAAAAAGGCTACTCAGGGACATGAGTCCCCTGAGGATGCCCCTGCAACACAAACGCAGGCTATATCCACTGGTTATAACCCCCTAGTGGATACAAGGACTTCACCAGCCATAGCCGCTCAGGATTCCTCTCAAAAGGAGCCTGCAGCAACCAAAGAAGGGTACCCACTAATCTGGGATCTTCCTCATTTGAGGAGATTGCCATTGAAGAGCACATTCTCCCCAGGTGCATACTGCTTTTACCCAATCTCCCACTACAACCGCCCCACAAAGTCCTACTCTCATTATTGCAAATGTGCTGACTCAGCTGCATGCCTCTCCTCCTCCCCAACAAACACCAACAAAGGGGAAAACCACAACAATTGAGGAAGAGGATCAACATGCTTCTGACAGCCACAGCACGAGGGTTTAACTGTTCTATCTCCTGGTGTGGATATGGAGACCAGAATATCTGGTGAGGCTGCCACTTCTTCTGAATAAGCACATGATCAGACTGAAGCTGGTAACATAGCTAAGACCTCACCAGAGGCAACAGCTGATGAAGGACACCGTCCTGAGGCTGGAAGTCCCTATTTCCAAGCAAAGGGGCACATGCTAAAACTGGTCTACACCACATGTACATCCTGCTACAAGCAGGAGGTCAGGGATTCAGCATCTGCTGATGATGACCTGGGCTTCTTTTATGATGTTCTGGCCCAGAACACAATTCTTGAGGAAGAAGTCAGTAGACTACACAGACTACTTGACCAATTCTCTCACACAGCAACTCCATCTGCACACAACATAAACCCACAGATGGCACCTTCACCTGAAGGTCTCCCACACACTCAGCCACTCAAAACTTCCGAGCCACCAGCTTCTATTTCTGGCACTGCTTCTCAGGGACAGAACCCCTCTGAGCAAACAGCTGCTATCTTTCAGCAATCCCTACCTCTCATCACCCCAATGATCACAGACATTGTGATCGAAACCATGGATGAGAGGCTTCCCTCAATCATACAACCCCTGGTGAGGAGATTGTGAGCACAAGGCTTTCTGCTACTCAAACCCTTGCAACCAATGCAACCAAAAAGGGGGAGGTCAGTCAGTGAAAGCAAAGAGGAAGAGCATAGAGGGGAAGAAAGAAAAGGAGACTGAGAAGGAAGAGGAGTTTGTGAAGGGAGCTGACATTGATCAAGTGGGTGAAAGTCACAAAGACTTTCATGTCACATATAAGAAGAGGAAGATTGAAGGAAAAGAAAAAGAACTCGAACTCGATGAGATGATCAAAATGGCGGATGCTACACACAGTAAATCAATGGGCTCCATTATTGATCAACTGTATAGACAGGGGTTCGATATGCACAGCTTGGCTCAGAGATTAGGAGACTTGAAGTTGAAGAAATTAACTCAAGATGGGCAAGTTATGATGCATTAGAAAGAGAAAGACTAGAGATCATGATCAGATTCATTGCAAAGTACCTTGGGAGATCATTGATCGAGATTAAGTCATGGACCAGGGACAGTATCTTGGCAATAACCACCTAGATCTGTTCGTCTGAAGCATACACTAAAGGATTGATGATTGAAGCACTAAATGAGGCAGGTGCTGGGAACAGAAAGGAACTAGCAAAACACTCAAAAGCCTCACTCACTATAAGAATGCTAGAACAACCTGCAAAACCTCCCACTTCAAAATCACCACCACCACAACCCACTAAACCAATTCCTTTACCCTCAAAACCAACAGCCGATGATGCACCCAAGAAGAAGAAGAGAAGGGTGTTGAGGCTAGAAGAAGAAGAAGAAGAGGATAATGAGGAAGAAGATAGGCTGCCTCTTTCTGCAGTCCTAACTTTGCCTAAAGCCAAACCTATGCCCATCACTCCCACCTCACAGATGGAAGCTGTGAGAGTAAAGATAGAAGAAGAACAACAGCAAAATCTTCATGATGATGAGATGCTGAAAAGCATAGACAAAACTTATGCTGCTTCCTCATCAATAATCAGTATGAACAAAGAGGATCTGAGATTGTACACCCTTGCTAACACATTTCAATATCAAAAGGAAAAGGTCAGAATATGGCCTGATCCTAGGGTGGCTCACAGAATTGTGAAGAAAGACATTCCTTCGAGATACAAGGGCCAAGTAAAAAGGATCGTAGATAAAGAGATCACAGTGGTCCTTGTAGTATCACCCTGGGAAATTGTCGAAGATTTCAAGAAGGCCTATGAAACTAAACAGCCACTCCAAAAGATGTTAGAGAACAGAGTAATTAAAAAGGGGTTAGTCTACAAGAGGCTTGAGAACTTCAAACAAAATGAGCTCAGTCTGTTACTTGAAGGGACTCACCCAGATGAGTTTGCATACAGACATATCACAACAGTTAAGCTCAAAAATGGCAAACAGGCTAAGTACATTTCAGAGCTGTATGGGCGTGAAGGACTGTTTGATGGTGAAGCTGAAAATCTTACCATGGAAGAACAAATTATGTTTCTCAGAGCATACACCAGAGAATCCTATAGGCTTATACATGGGAAGTAGATTTCATGGATAGGACCACAGCCCTGTGTCCAGTTCCCCAAAGTCAGGGCTCTTATCCATACTATGCCAACCAAATTTCAGAAATCTATTCCCACTCCAGTGCTTAATTAGGCCATCTTCTTAAGCTGATCAAGAAGGAAAAAGACCAATCTTATCGCCAACAATAAGTGGGACCTCAATAAAGTTTAGGTTTTGGCTGCATTGGTTCAGGGGGAGTTTGTTGGACCAAAAGAACCAATGAGCCGGATCAGAAAAACCTTAAGTCCCACAGACGTCAAGACAAAGTCTGAAGACACAAGTGCTGAAGAGAAAGTCTGAAGACACAAGTGTTGAAGACAAAGTATGAAGACAAGTGCTGAAGACAAAGTCTGAAGACACAAGTGCTGAAGACAAAGTCTGAAGACACAAGTGCTAAAGACAACACAAGTGCTGAAGACAAAGTCTGAAGACAAGTGCTGAAGACAAGTGCTGAAGACAAGTACTGAAGACAAGTACTGAAGACCAAGTATCAAACGTTGTCACAACAGCTGAAGAGGTCTTCTTCAGTAGTTGTGATGGTTTTCTTTCAGTAGTTTCATAAAACGACTGAAGAGCTTGTTCTTCAGTCGTTGTAGTGTCAGTGGTTTCTTATCAGTAGTTTTATGTTTTGTACTTAGCACTCTAATATGTTCTCAGTAGTTGTGAACATTTCAGTAGTTTGTTAAGTTTTGGTTATTTTTGTAATAAATCTGCCAGATGTTACTATCCCGTGATATCAGCAGTGATTGCACTCTATATAAGGAGTGTCAACCCAATTGTAATCAGTGAATGATTGAGCAGAAACATTTGATATTATTGAAACATTCCTTTTCATAGAATTATATTCTCTCGTTACAACCGCATTTGTTCTTAATGCATACGAATATCAAATTCTTGCTATAATTTGTCTAATTCTTGTTCTTATTCCGCTGCGTTACACTCTAATCCATCAAACTTGAGATCACTGATCTTGTCAAGTTTTGAATCAAATAACATAGTTCTAGCAGCCTCAATAAGTGTCCTATTTTTCCTCCCAGCAACACCATTTTGTTGAGCAGTTATAGGAGCACCATATTGTCTGGTAATCTCTTTTAAGTTACAGAATGAGTCAAGAACTTGATTCTCAAACTCAGTTCCTTGATCACTTCTTACAATTTTAACCTTGTGAACATTTTGATTTTCTATTTAAAAAATAACCGATTTTATAGTTTCAGCAGTTTCATCTTTTGTTGTTAAAAAGAATACCTATGTAAATCTAGTGAAATCGTCAACAATCTCAAGGTAGTATGATTTCCTTCCAATGCTCATTATACTTGTGGGACCAAATATGTCCATGTGCAATAAGTGTAATGGAGTGGTGATAGAGTTAACTTCTTTGGATTTATGAGATACCCTGTGTTGCTTTCCTTTCAGGCATGTAACATAGTTATTTTTGTAGAAAAATTCGGTTTTAGGCACACTATGTACCAAGTTAATACTGACCAAATTATTCATGTTTTTAAAATTAACATTAACATTCTTTTATGAAATAGAGTTGACTCATCACCATTAGCTTTGAAAAGAAAGCATGATACTTCATCCTATGAGGAAGCACTGTTCATATCAAGATTGTACATATCTCCTTTCCTCGGAGTACAAAGAAGCACCAATTCTTGAGGAATTGTATCCCGGGCTTGAGGATAATGCACTCATGTTCTGTAATAAATAGATGGAGCTTTTGATCACCGAATTGAGAAACACTTAAAAAATAGATAATGCACTCAAGTTCTCCATTGGATACATTACCTATACTAGAAATGTATCCTCCGACTTCACCTCTAAACTGAACAGGACCTCCATCAAAATGTTGAAATTGTTGACGAAGAGATCTTTTCCCTGTCTTGTGCCTAGAGTATGCAATATCCACCATCCACACATTGTCATTTTTGTCATGTGGATTTCCTTGCACATAAGTTGAAAAAGTTAGTTACTTTTGGATACCAAAGCCTTGTTGGTCTTGGGCACTTCCAAATCTTCAATGCAAAGACCACAGCCGTTAACTCCAGATCATGAGTAGGGTAATTAACATCATGTCAATTTTCGGGATGCGTAAGCCATAACTTTTCCTTACTGCATCAACACGCAACCCAACCCTGAGTAAGAAGCATCTAAATAAACTACCAGATCTTCGCTTCCTTTGGGTAATAACAAGACTGGAGATTGCATCAACCTCACCTTTAGCTCCTTATAAGCCTTCTCTTAATCTTGACCCCAAACAAGCTTGACATCCTTACAGGTCAACTTAGTCAATAGAGAATCTATCTTTATGAAGTCTTGGATGAATCTTCTATAATATCCCGCCAATCCTAAGAAACTACTGTTGGGTTTGTTTTGAACCATATCATATTAGTTTAACCTTTGAAACTAGAAAACGCAGCGGAATATAGCCTTAATATAATCATTTATAATCTGAAATTTCGGGTTCATATAATGTCAACAACAAACCCAAGAACATAAGGATCATTTATATGTGAGTGAGCTAGCTATCAAGAAGAATAAACAACCAAACAAAGATACAAATTACCTTTTGTAGAGCTGTAGAAAACGAGTATGGATGATTAAAAAGGGAGCTTCTTGAATGGCCAAAACACCAAAGAGAGGTGTTCTCAAGCTTGTATATCCACAAGCCTCAAGCAAGACACTTAGTTGCTAGGTATTTGAAAACCAAAACCGTAAGAAAGCTACTGAAAAAGCCCTTTTTTCAGCTGAATGTTCTTCAAAAATAGAGAAGAGAGGAGAGCTTCTTGGGTGCTTGCATGTAAGAGAGAGAGTGAAAGATGGATTGTGTTTATGTTTTGGAAAAACCACAAACTAAAACAAGTGGCCATAGACCCCTCTAAGGGGCGGCCGAACTTGAATTAAGTTTGGGGTTTTCCCCCCAAAACATTCACTAATGTTTTTTTATTAATCATACATATAAGTTATCTAATTAACCACTTAATTATATAACTTACACACACTATAATTATTATTTGATGTTATTTAACCAACTTAAATAACATTACAAATAATATCGATAAACAAAGTATCCTTATATGTTGTTTCATCTCATATGCAATTATTTAGAAACCCATTTTTCTAAATTGGTGTATTTATTCAATTACATAATCATATCATCAATCAAATTTTTATATATTAGTGTTTGCAAGCTTGTTATTAGGTATGACCCGACTTGGATCAATACGTACTAACCACATCAATATTCTATGTGTCTTGGGCATAAAGAATCCAACAACTACAAATCTCAAATGGCATCTTTGGAGACTTCCATTGTATCACAACTTCCACTTTAGCCTAGTCGACCATAATCCCATCAAGATTCACCACGTGACCCAGAAACTAAACTTTGTGCAACCAAAACGCGCACTTGGAGAGCTTGGCATATAACTTTCCCTTCTTGGCGTCTCCAACACTTCCCGAATGTGACCAGTATGGACCCCTTGCCTTTTCAATAAATCAGAATATCATCAATGAACACAATCACTGATTTATCTAACATATGCCGGCACACCCGATTCATCAAATCCTATAGATACATATGTACCTAGTTTATGAGCTTAATGTAAAATGTCTTTCATGTCTTACATATATGTAAAAGAATGGGTTTGAATGAAATACAATGTGTGGTTTATGCTTATAATGTTTAATATTTCATTGATTATTATGTGTTAACACATATTGAGCTAACTATATAGATTTGTGGTTGTTTACATAGTTTGCAGGATTGATGTTAGTCACTTAACACTTTGTTTTCTCTCAAACTCACCTAGAACAGCACTCGGGTTAAGATAGAATCAGAAAGAGTTGATCACAATATAGAATGTAGTAAAGAACACTGGAAGTAATTTTCAAGGTACTTTTATATATTGCTTCTCAACTCAATAATACAAGACTCTTACAAGCAGTGTGGAATGAGTTACAAAGAGAACCCATATATAATACTACCTACAGCCGGATATACTTTGATACCAGCTGGGATCCTATAGCTAAAGTCTATACTACGAGACTAAAGTTTAAGCTATCTCAGATAAAGTCTTATCTGAGATTTGGTAGTCAGGACATGCTCCTGACCTACCTTTTGTCACCAACTAAAGTTGGTAAATTGTACTATCATAAAAAGGTGAACAATGGAATAAAGTATGGTCAACTGCATGGCTCTTTAGGAAGAGGCCATACACTATCAGAGGTCTGCAACGGAGTGTCAGAGACCATACTTGTGTCCACTGGTTCATAACAGTGTCTTCTAAAGGTTAAATGGCTTCGAAAGAGTAAGTACTTCCGAAACCACTTATACTTCGGAAGAGGCTGCTTCTTCCAAGGCTTGGAGACTTCTTCTTTTCATCGTATTTCGGAAGTGGTCTTTAGCTTATTCTTCTAAGACTTGAACTTCGGAAGTATGCACTTGACTTCAGAAGTAGAGTTCTGTCTTCAGAAGTTAATCTTTCACTTTATCTTCGGAGGAACTCTACAACCTTCAGAAGTTCCATGTTAGGCTTTGGAAGCCTTTGCATGTAGCACCAAAATTATCTAAGTGACTTAGTTTTGGTTTTATTAGCCTTCTTCTTGATCCAACAAACTCCCCCTAGGCTGATGCTACCAAAACTTCACTTGTTTCTGCTTCACAAATCTTTCAGCACTAAAGAGAGTAGATATTTGTCTGTGTCCTTGTTCTTCCCTGATGTGGTGCTAAGAAGTTTGTACAGATCCTTGGTAGACAGGAAGTCCAGTCTATCACCTTGGATAATATGTACTCTCTGTTGTTGCCCTCTGAAAAGAGTTAGTTGATGGGAACTGTAATCATATTCCCATCTAACTATAAGTTCCAATTCTGGACCCTCTACCATCTGTAGAAAGGCATTGCCTTTCGTAGGAGGTCTTTCCTTGTCTTCCTATCTTCTCAATCTCAACTCTTCATCAATCTTGGCCTTTGCAATTAACTCAGCTAGATGAAGGCTACTAAGATGATTTCAGATAAGTGCAGCAGCTTCAGAGCTAGAGGGGTTGGAGAATGGCTTCTCTGCTAACTCAGCAATATCAAACCTGCTGGAGTGTAGCAAAGAGGTTGCATTAAGCCTATTGACTTCGCCATTCTCCCTTTCCACAACAAAGTTATGAGAAGTTTCATCGAACCTGCATTGGACTATTTTCTTTCTAGGCACAAGAGAATGACTAGGAATCTTGTCCTCTTTCTTGGTGTCCAACAGAGTCACCAGTTTCCTTCTAAGTTTCTTCTCTTTATCATTTAATGAATCTGAGTTGAAGCCTAGAAGTCTAGCTGCCTAGTCCAGTGTTCCTCTAGGTAAATCAAGAAATTGATCTCTTATGAGGGAACAAGAGGATCCATCGACATAGGTAATGTTGACAGAATCTTCATCACATGATACTTCACTCAGAGTTGTGCAGTTGCTTGGTCTTGATTACCTTGAACTCCTCAAGAGAGAGATGTTGAGAAGGCTAAGGGGATGGTTTGGATGGTTGTTGGGTAGGTTGAGGTTCAAAGGTTCTGGGGAGAGTTTTGGGTTGAAGGATGGGAAGTTTGGGTGGTTGTTGGGTAGGTTGAGGTTCAGAGGTTCGGGGGAGAGTTTTGGTTGAAGGATGAGAAGTTTGGGTGGTTGAGATGAAAGAGTAGATGTGGGTAATCGTGTGGGTTTAGGGGTGAAAGGCTCGGTTTTAATGGTGAAGGGTAAGGGTGAGGTTTTAGGTTGTGGTTGAGTGGTTGCAGTGAAGGTCATCCCCTTTACCCTTCTGTACATCTCTTTCTTCTTTCCCAGCCGGATGTCAGCCTTAATTTCACTGACAATCTGTTGGAGTGTCTTCTCAGACATGGGACCCACCTGCCTTACAGAAAAGCCATAGGCCCGAAGATAATCTTTCATCCAGGCCTTTTCACTGAGCTTCCTGGTTGCAGTGTCCCTAGCTTTTTCCTCCTTCTTCTTCTTCTCCTTTGCCTTTTCTCCTCCAGCCTTCTTTCTTTCTTTCTCCATTTGATCCTGCTCTTTGTTGTAGTGCCAGAGGATCATCTATCATTGTGTGGAGAAAGTTCTTGAAGATTAAAGCCTCTAGAGAGCAGGAAATTTATCCTGCCTCTCCTCAGCTGCAGTTCACCTTCCTTCTGTTTTTCTTCTTCTTTCTCCAAGGCCAACTTGGCTTCTTCTTCAAGTTTGAGCCATGTTGCCTTCTCCAGATTCACCAACTCCTCTAGTGGTAGCAGGAGTGTGTCTTCATTAGCAGCTCCCATTTGGATAAGGTGGTCAATGATATCTTTCCTTCTCTTATTGTTGACAGCCTCCTGATTGGCTGCAGCTACTTTTGTGTTGGCAGCAAGCAACTTCTCAGTTGGAATTCTTCCTTTCTTCTTAAGTTTCTCAATCTTTTCCGCTTCTTGAAGCTATTCCATGGTCATCTTTCTTTTCCCTTATCCTTTGAAGAGCCTGACTGTGGTGGTTCTTGGAGAGTGGATTCTGATTGTGAGAGAGGTAGAGATTGTGTCTGGGATGGAGGTAGATTCAGAAAGTCCTCGCTGTTCACCTCAGATGCCATTTCAAGGATTGCATCTGTGATGATTAGTTCCCCGGACATCTTAAACAGTCCTTCCGCAGCTTCCATTTCAACTTTGGAAGATTTAGCTTGTTCTTCCGAGGCTTTAACTTCAGCTTCGGAACTTGGAGGAGATGCAGATTCTGTCCCAACTATTTCAGTTGCTGGGCCATCAGTCCCCATTTCCCCCTTTGAATTGAATCTTAGGTTCCATGTGGACCTTAGGTTGACCAACTTCTTCCATAGTGGTAGAAGGTGCGGTCAGCCTCTGAAGCTCTTCAGCTCCGAAGTAGAGCATTGCAGCATCTGGGCTTGGCTGATGAGTGGAGGATCTCAACAGAAACTTGGTGAAGAGTATGTAAAGATCGCTGAGCATCTTTGAGTCAATCTGAAGAATACCTTGAGATGGGTCAGACACAGTAATGGTAGGAGTAGAGGAAGTTGAAGTTAAAGTATGGCTCTGTTGTGGGTCCTCAAGTGTTTGTCTCTAAACATTCTCCCCCTTTTTGGTAATATCATCTTTAGAGCTAGATGAGCTAGAGGAAGAAGTTAATAAGACCTGAACAGGTACATGCCTCACAGACCTCTCTGTCTGTTTCTCAGCTAGTTGGCCTTGAGATTGTCAATCTCAAGTTGCTGAGTGGCGGACCTTGCTTCTAAAGTCCTAACAAAAGATTCAAGGTTTGAGACTTTAAATAGAAGGTCGTGGATGAGGAGTTGCATGCTTCCCTCATCTTCTTTAAAAGAATCATGGGGAGATGAGGTAACATACCTAGTATGTTCAGCCTCACCACCAGATGTGGTTTCTTGGCACCTCGTTTCCCGTGCGCAATAATGTCTCTTTCAGAGTCATCAAAGGGCTCGGTTGCCGCAGATTTAGTCTGAGATATGTTACCACTATCCACAAGGTCAATTTAGGCACCTTCGCAGCTGAATCTGCATGAGTCCCCTCCATATCAGTGGGACTCACCTCAGTTATAGGTTGCTGATGGGGGCTAGAGATAAAGGATTTCTCCGGGCTCTGTTGATCTTGAAGAAGGTGTTGTAGATCAACTTCATTGCCTTGGAGATATGTTATCTCTGCATCAGTTTTAAAGAGAAGGCCAGTAAAAGATAGGGAGGTTAATCCTACTGACCTGGGACCTTGATCAATGTCTACAGGCATTGAGCCTTGGTAGGGCTGTCCCTAGTTGGCTGCTCAAAAAAGTGTAGATACTCATCCTAAGGGTTGCTAGTTTGGGCGTTGAGCTCCTGGGTTTGAGACTGAGGAGACTCAAAACCCATATTGAGGTCAAAAGAAAAGGATGGAGACACCTCAAACTGAGTGGGAGCCTAAGTTTCCACTCTAGTCTTTTTGAATTGAACAGGAGGGGCTTGTTCAATTAGAGTATATTAAACAAGGGTTCATTTGGGGTGTCTTTGATATGTGATGGTGATGGGTGGCGAAGGCATTGTTGGCATTATGGTGGAGGTTGCTGGTGTGGGTTCATCATCTGTGGGGTGAACAGGGATGTCACCAGGAGCTATGCGCTCAATCATACCTGGAAGCAGAGTAGTGTACCTTCTACTGAAGTTGGTGGACACCTTCTTCAAGGTCTTGAAGATGGTAGGCCACATGTGGCGGACAATCAGAGCAGCTGCATAGACAAGCATGCTTTGGTCCAACTCACAGTTGATGATGTGTTGAATGAATCTAGGATACATAAAGAATGTCTCCCTTTGTAGATTCCCAATCAGATTGGTGAACACAAATCATGAGTAATTAAAGCACAGGCCTCTCACCAGTCCATGAACTAAGCGTCCTAGTTCATATGGGATTTGATCCCATCCCCCGGACTTGTTTGACAGACAGTGGAGAACAACGTGCCAGAGGAACTTCCAATTGTACGAGAAGTTGAACTTGTATACCGTCAACTTGCTTATGTCTCCACCATATCCCATTAGGATGTAGGTGTTGTCCAAATTTGCCTTATGGAATTCAATAGGAGCTCCTTCATCATGAAGCTCGAGATGCTCCCTCATGAGTTGTTCAGTAGTGATCAACTCCTATCCACAAATGCTGGACCTCAGTACACGAATCCCATTTAGGGTTTCGGTTTGACCATTTCCCCAAAATTCGGCCATTTGGTTGGAGTAAACAGTGGGGTTAACAGTAAGAGCAGTGTAGTAAAGTGATTGGGTGAGAAAGGAGATGATTTGACAGAAATCAGCATCTCTTGAAGAATCAAGAAGTGCGACTTGGTTGTGATGAGGGTTAAGTGCCATTGGAGAAAGTTTATTGTGGATGATTTTGAGCTTGGGTAAAGTTGGAGAGGAGAGAAATTTCTAGGGCAGTAGAAACTGCAAGTAGGAAGATGAAATTGAATAGTCGAGATTATTTAAGAGAAGGTGGGAAGGCGGTAATAGGGGTTAGGATAAGGCGATGTGACGGTTTAGTGGATGAAATGACAGTGGCGGTAAGGTTAAAATCAGTTAAATAATCCAACATCATTAACAAAATATTTTCTTTTTACAGTGTGGGGCCCAAGAGATTTATGTTACATAGTAGAATCTTGCTTCCGAATGTAAAACATTTTCGAAGGTAATTTGTCTTCCGAAGGCAATTCGTCTTCCGAAGGCAATTCTTACTTCCGAAGCAAAAACTTTGCTCCCGAAGGTTAGACTTGCCTTCTTTATGTAGAGTTTGTAAACCTCAGAAGTAGATCTGATATGTAATCAATCGCTTCTTCCGAGATGAAAAGCTCTTCCAAGAAGAAAAATTATCTTTTGAGAAATTATGCTTCGGAAGATATAAGAGTAACTTTCGAGGGTTAATTTCTCTTCGGAAGAAATTTACACTTAGAAAATTTCAGAAAGATATTTTGTAACAGGGCATAAATTGTATTGATAGAAGACATTACATATTAAAAGGTTTTCAAAATAGGTGATCTAATCAATGTTTATCATTCCAATAGCTGTTATGAGATACTTAAATCTTTGCTCATCAAAAGCCTTGGTGAACAAATCAGCATATTGTTCATTTGAGTAAACTTTGATTAGTTTAATCAGATTTTTCTCAAGAATATCTCTAATGAAATGGTACCTGATGTCAATATGCTTTGTTTTGGAGTGCTTCACTGGATTTTCAGTAATGGAGATAGCACTGTTGTCAATATGGATAGGAGTACTCATAAAGTTGAATCCATAGTCTAGCATCTGATTCTGAATCCATAGCAGTTGAGCACAACAGCTAGAAGCAGCAATGTATTCAGCTTCAACAGTTGATGTAGAACACAGGATTGTTTCTTGCTTTGCCATGAGATGATCCTTCCACCAAGAAATTAACATCCTCCTGATGTTGATTTCTTGTCAATGTTGCAGCCACCATAGTCACTATCAGAGTATCTGTAGAGATTAAAATCCTTGTTTCCGGGATACCAGAGACCTAGTTTAGGTGCTCCTTTAACGTATCTGAGGATTCTCTTAACAGCAACTAGGTGAGACACCTTTGGAGCAGCCTGATATCTTGCACAGATGCAAGTAGCAAACATGATATCAGGTCTACTGGCTGTGAGATACATCAGAGACCGATAATTGCCCTATACTGATGTTGATGAGTATCTCCCCCTCAAGGTCAGGACAAAGATTATGGTTTCTGGGTATGGGTGTCTCGACAGGCTTGCAATCTTTCATTTCAAATCTTTCAAGAATGTTAGAGACATACTTAGATTGATTAATGAAAAACCCTTCCTTCATTTGCTTTACCTGAATCCTAAGGAAAAAGTCCATTTTTCCCATAGAACTCAGCTCAAACTTTTTCTTCATAATGCTCTCAAAGTCCTTACACATTTGATCATTTGAAGAACCAAATATGATGTCGTCAACATAGACTTGAACAAGCAAAGTGTCATTTCCAAACTTTCTGATGAAGAGAGTCTTATCAATGGTACCTCTAGTGTAGCCATTCTTGAGAAGAAACTAAGACAATGTCTCATACCACAGCCTAGGTGCTTGGTGCAGCCCATATAGAGCTTTATCCACTTTGCACACATAGTTAGGGTGCTGTGGGTCTTCAAATCCTAGAAGTTGGCATACTTAGACTTCCCTCTCTATATCCCCATATAGAAAACCACACTTGACATCAAGCTGATAGACAGTGAAGTCCTTGGATGCAACACAAGCAAGGAAGATCCTAACTGCCTCAAGTCTTGCAACTGTTGCGAAGACATCAGTATAATCTATTCCTTCCTCTTGGGTGTATACTTGAACAAAAAGTCTTGCTTTGTTCTTGATGATCAAGCCTCTATCATCTCTCTTGTTTCTGAAAACCCATTTAGTGCCAATTGGTACTTGACCAGATGGTAGGGGACATAGTTTCTATACCTTCTGTCTCTTGAATTGAAGTAGCTCCTCTTGCATCGATTCAAGCCACCTACTATCCTTTAAGACACCTTCTAACTTCCTAGGCTCCATCTGGAATAGAAGCATGAGTATAAGCAGACATTCCCATGATGAGTCTGTCCTCTTGTTCTCACACCTTTAGTGATCTCCCCTATGATGTTCTCAGCAGGATGAGTGTTATGAATCCTAAGTAGAGGGATCACTTCCAATAGCAGAGATAGGTCCAGGTTGGACAGATTCTGCTCAGGAATTGGAACACTCTGTCTAGCTGCTGTTTCAAAATCATTCAATGAGGACTGATTGAATGAGTGAGAAACATCATCAATGGTTGGCTGTGAAGTAGTATTAACAGTTTCCTATTCCTTCAGAACACTACTTCCTTCAACCTGGTGTTGTGGTGGATCACATGATGAGTTTTGAGGCTCAGTAAGTGATTCACTTGTAGAAGCTTCACTATTCCTTGATATGGTCAAGCTATCAGGTCTGTGAATGGTGGAAACTTCATTTATTGTAGCTCTTAGAGAATTTGGACTAGGTCGGGGAAGCTCAAACAGTTGATCATCAGCAGTAGCATCAGCATCATTTTGAGCTCCTGTTCCAACTGAAACATTTTCATAAGAAGGTTTAGAATAGTTTGGAAACAATTCTAAATCAAATATATGATCAGGGCCATTCCCCCTAACACAGGAGTGTGCTCATTAACAACTATATTGGATGATTCCTCAAATTGTTGATTCTTAATGTTGTATACTCTATAAGCTTTGGAGCTAGAAGAGTACCCAACAAAGATACCATCATCCGACTTTTCAGCAAACATAGCTAAATTGTCTTTTGTGTTAAGTATGGTACACCTGCTGCCAAAGGTCTTAGAAAGCCGATGAACGGTGGCCTCTTGTTCCATACCTCATAAGGGGTTTTTCCATGTGGATTAACTACAAGAACTTTGTTCTGTACATAGCATACAGTGCTTACTACCTCTGCCCAGAATGTTAGAGGTAGTTTTGAATCAGCTAACATAGTTCGAGCAGCCTCAATAAGTGTCCTGTTCCTCCTCTCAGCAACACCGTTTTGTTGAGGAGTTCTGGGAGCACTATATTGTCTGACGATCCCTTTTGAGTTACAGAATGAGTCGAGAACGAAGTTTTTAAACTCAGTCTCTTGATCACTTGTAATGATTTTATCCTTGTGATCAATTTGATTTTCTATTTTAAGAATAAAAGATTTTAGAATTTAAGCAATTTCATCTTTAGTTCTTAAAAAGAATACCCATTGAATCTTGTAATATCATCAACTATCACAAGGCAATATGATTTCCATCCAATGCTCATTATTCTTGTGGGACCAAAAAGATCCATGTGCAATAAGTGTGATGGAGTAGTGATAGAGTTAACACTTTTGGATTTGTGAGATGTCCTATGTTGTTTCCCTTTCAGGCATGCAACACAGTTATCTTTGCAGAAAAACTCCTTTTTAGGCAAACCATGTACCAAATTATTTTTAGCCAATTTATTCATTGTCTTAAAATTTACATGACACATACGTTTTTGCCACAGTGTTGACTCATCACTATCAGTTTTTGAAAGAAAGCATGATACTTCACCCATTGGGGAAGCATTGTTCATATCCAGCTTGTACATATCCCCTTTCCTGGGAGATCTAAGAAGCACCAATTCCGGAGGAATTGTCATCCCTGGTTTGAGGATAATGCACTCATGTTCTGTGAAAAGCATTTGGTGCTTTTGATCACAGAATCGAGTAACACTCAACAGATTATGTTCAAGCTGTTTGGCAAAATGAACTTTGTCAACCTTTAAATTACTATTGGATATACTCCCTCTGCTTGAAATATATCCTTCGGCCTCACCTCTAAATTGGACAGGACCTCCCTCATAGTTCTGAAACTGTTGAAGTAGAGATTTGTTCCCTGTCATGTGCCTGGAGCTTCCACTGTCTACAATCTAGACATTGTTGTTCTTGTCATATGGACGTCCCTGCACATAAGATGAGATTGTTAGTTTTGTTTGGAAGCCCGATCCTTGCTGGGCTTGGGTTCTTCCGAAGATAATGATATAATTGAACCAAATGTTACGCATGGGGGTTCAATAGAGGTCTTTGAAGAAGAGGTTTGGGCTGCAGCATCTTCCTTGATCTTCCCGTCCATCCTTTGGTTGATCTTGGGGGATAAGCTTGTTGAAGCTTTTGCAGCATGGCCATCTTTCGAAGCTTCTTTCTTTTCAAAAGAGTCCTTCACCACCTTTTCTTTCGAAGCAGTTTTCTTTTGGGGAGGTTTCAAGGGAGCTTTCTTGTTCTTCCGAACCTTAGTAGCTTTTGCTTCCGAAGCCATTTTCCCTTCGGAAGAAAGAGTTTCTTCCGAAAGTAACCTCGCTTCCGAAACTAGCTTTCCCTTTTTCATCACTTGAACCATTTGAAATGGTCCAAATGTGAAACCTTCCTTGACTCCTTCTTTTCTAACATTATTTTCATAATGTGTGCTTGCAAGATTGTAGTAACAATTTTTGCCATGTGGTTTTGCAGACCACACATTATGCATGCAATGTTAGTTCTTTGGGAATGTGAGGGTTGTTGTTTCTTGGGCTTCTTTACTTCATCAGCAACTTTTCCGTTCAACTTCTCATCCTTTGGCAGGACAGGAGTGATGGTATTACACTCCTTTCCTGAATCAGAAGTACCTAACACTTGGAATCCAACAGAGATAAAGACACCCTTCTGCTTTGGGTCAATCTTTAGCTGGACTCTGCCACCTTCTTGGCAGTTCTTCTAGCAGCTTTAGCTCTGCTTCTTCTAGCCTTAGTGGTTAGGATTTGTTCTTCACAGGAGGAGATAGGTACATCTACCTGTTCCTTTCCTGTGTTGGCCACTATTTTTGTTTCATCCTTTAACTCTTGTCAGGAAGGGTCAGCAGTTGGAACCTCTTGCTCCTCAGTACTACATCTAGGCTATCTAATAGACTCATAGGAGTGTGGTGGAGCAATTTCATTGGTTCCTAGCCCTCCTTTGTTTTGATAACAGAGTTTGGAATGGGAGGATGATGCAAGAATAGCTTGGAAGTTTTGCTCAGAAATAGCATGCTTCCTAACCTGAGCCTCAGCAGTGAAAAGCTGGGCTTGAGCCTTAGACAATTTAGATATCAAATCCTTGATTTGAGTCTTGTAGTTTGTGTGTTCATGTTTTAAAAGAGACACAGTTTCTCTAACTCCTCAATTTTCTTTTGATAGTCAGATTTAGCTCTTTGAAAATTAGATTTTAAGATGTTTAAAGAGTCAATATCAGATCTGATTTCCATATTGTAATCCTGATAGAGTTTAACTTTAGCTATACAGGCTGGAGTCCAGTGATGTTCATATACCTGGGCATCGTCTGTTCAAGCCATGAGAGCTTGAGCAGGAGTCACATCCTGTACCATGAAGCTCCAGTCAACTTCGTGAGCCATTGCAGCTGTTTCAGTTGACTTCTCAGCGGGCTTTGAGGTTGAGGGATGTGTAGAGGCCTGTGGGGTTCCCAGATTGGTCTTGGGAGCCTTGTATTCCCTTGCAAAGTGACCCAGTTGGTTACAGTTGTAACACTTTGCCTTGGTCTTGTGAAACCCAAACTTGCTGGTAGTTGGGTTTTGATGGAAATGCCTTCCAGTTCTCTTAAAGAACTTCTTCGCTCAGTAAGTTAAAAGAGCCATCTGTTGGAAAATGTCCACGTACTCTACATCATCTGGACTGAAACACTCAAGATCATCAAAGCAGTATTGAAAATCACTAGAGTGCCCACTTACTGAGACAAAGGCACAACTTTCCTGAAAGGAGTTGTGTTGAGCCTGTTGAGACCTTGGAGTCTCAGGGAAAGTGATGTAAGGTCCAGAACAACAGGATGGCTGCTGGTAAGCTAGGTAATGCTGAGGTTGTGGGGGTAATGAGCCTTCAGCAACCATTAATGGATGCTAGCAGGAAGACTCATGGGTCTGCTTGTTTGGTGGCCCTTCTTACTCTCCATCTCTAGGCGATATCCATCAAGGATGCCATAGACTTCAGTCATGGTGAGAGTGTTCAAGTTCTCTATCCTCTTGACAGAGACATAGTAGAATGTCCACTCGTTTGGAAGAGCACTCATGAACTTTCTAGTAAGATCTCTAAGTTCGGGAGTGAACTTCACAGACTGAAGAGAAGAGATGAGATCCATGTACCTCAAGTACTCCTAGCCGAGAGTCTCTCCAGCAATATGAGTGAAGTTCTCAAACTGCTACTTTAGCGAGTTCTTCTTTGAGTCATTGGAGCTTGAGTACATCTGAGCAAGTGCATCAATAAAACTTTGGCAGTCGTGCAATGCTCGAATCCCACCATGATGGAGTTCGGTATTACAGTCATAAGAATGGTCATGGCATTGTTGTCGATGTCCATCTTCTTTCTGCCTTCATCAGAGTAATCCTCTACAGCCTTTTCTATCATGGCCCCATTTCCACCGGGTGATTCCACCTTTGCCTTATACGGTCCGTTGACAATGGAGTTCCATATCTTGTTGTCTTGGTATTTGATGAAGCCTTCCATTCTCCTGCTCCAAAACCTGAAATTTTTAGGAGTAATGATGGGAGCCTTTGTCATGGTTCCCATCTCTACCTCGGACTTGTTAAGGGCCATTTAAGTGAGTGGGTTGTTGGGAGGAGTGAAAAACAGGTTGATTTGGTTGGTTAGATCACGCAATCAAGAGCCTGAGAAGCTCTAATACCAATTGCAGGATCAATGTGAGTCACTTAACACTTTTTTTCTCTCAAACTCACCTAGAATAACACTCAGGTTAAGATAGAATCAGAAAGAGTTGATCATAATATAGAAAGTAGTAAAGAACACAAGAAGTAATTTTCAAGGTACTTTTATATATTGCTTCTCAACTCAATAATACAACTCTTACAAGTAGTATGGAATGAGTTACAAAGAGAACCCATATATAATACTACCTACAGCCGGATATACTTTGATACCAGCTGGGATCCTATAGCTAAAGTCTATACTACAAGACTAAAGTTTAAGGTATCTCGGATAAAGTCTTATCTGAGATTTGGTAGTCAGGACATGTCCCTGACTTACCTTTTGTCACCAACTAAAGTTGGGAGCTTGTACT
The DNA here is from genome assembly GCA_025506515.1 of Flaveria trinervia. Classification (NCBI taxonomy): domain Eukaryota; kingdom Viridiplantae; phylum Streptophyta; class Magnoliopsida; order Asterales; family Asteraceae; genus Flaveria; species Flaveria trinervia. The sequence goes on along the minus strand of CM046452.1, from coordinate 54,287,031 downwards.
ATCATGAAAAGGTGAACAGTGGAATAAAGTATGGTCAACTGCATGGATCTTTAGGATGAGGCCATATAGTATCAGAGGTCTGCAGCGGAGTGTCAGAGACCATACTTGTGTCCACTGGTTCATAGCAGTGTCTTCTGAATGTTAAATGGCTTCGGAAGAGTAAGTACTTCCAAAGACACTTATACTTTGGAAGAGGCTGCTTCTTCCAAGGCTTGGAGACTTCTTCTTTTAATCATATTTCGGAAGTGGTCTTTAGCTTATTCTTCTAAGACTTGAACTTCGGAAGTATGCACATGACTTTGGAAGTAGAGTTCTGTCTTCGGAAGTTAATCTTTCACTTTATCTTCGAAAGAACTCTACAACCTTCGAAAGTTCCATGTTAGGCTTCGGAAGCCATTGCATGCAGCACCAAAATTATCTAAGTGACTTAGTTTTGGTTTCATTAGCCTTCTTCTTGATCCAACATAGTTCTTAGTCATAATGATTAAGAAACGTGATTAAACTTAATCGTGTGAAGTTCTCATGTGAATGGGCCATGCTAATGGACCATACGCATGAATACTTCATGCTAATCAACCAATCGCACGACTAAACCAGGAGACTGGATCAGTCACACGACTGTAACATGAGATTGGCTCAGCCGCATGACTGAATCTTCAGTCGTGAGGATGGATCAACCGCATGCTACAATCGCACGACTGAACAATGTGAATGGCTCAGTCGCACGAATGGAAAACCCTAACCTATAAATATGTCTTAATTCGTGGAAAAACATAACAATTCGAATACCTACGCACTAACTCGTACCCTAGCCGTCTAGAGACCCTAGAACACCTGTTCCAAGTTCATAGATCGCAGTAAATCATCCTACTATCGTTCTTAACGTTTAGTTTCATTATTGGATTGATTTTACTTGCGTTCTCACTAATTGGATCGCCAATCAAATAGGATTCCACATTATTTGAGTTGGGATACACGTAAATCAGTTAGTACTTCGTACCGAAAATGGTCCTAACAAGTGGTATCAGAGCTTTGGCTATTGATTTGCGTGTGATTTAATCTATAAAAATCGCGTTTTTCACTCAAAAACATAATCTTTTTGTGTCAAACAGTGTTTTCAACATCTCCAGGTCAGAAAGTTAGCATTTTTCCGGCATACGACAATTAGGGTTAGCGAAAAATTCATGTTTTTGCGTCAAAGTACCTAAAACCGTCGAATATTCAAAAACCAGCAGCTCCAGTCGCCCGATTGACTCAATCGCACGACTGAACCCATTCGCACCACTCATACACACAATTGGCTCATTCGTCCATCCATTCGTACGACGGAAGATCTTTGTTCGCATTGTTCAGCAGCGCCTATACAATCGCCCGATTAAACCTTCTCCATTAGTTCAGTCGCATGATTGAACCATCCGTATTGGTCAATGGCACAAATAGCCCAATCGCACTCTTTCATTCATACAAGTACAACAGTTTGTTCTAAATTCTAAAGTAAATGGCAATGGAAGATTAGTATACGGCATTCACTACAGGTAGAGATTCACGGATCCAGCGTCTATTGCTTCTGGAAAATGAAGTGGGGAATGACAATAAGCCCCCTAAGCTTATAACGTTAGATGACTACCCATAATGGAAGCAAAGGTTCGAGATCTACCTAAATGGTGTAGACCTAAATCTGTGGGAATTAATAGAGACATGGTATAGCATGCCGGTAGGTGCAGATGGAGTTAAACTTACCTTAGGAGGGATGACTGATGGACAAAAGGTTAAGTACAATGCAGAGAAGAAGGTTTATGCTCTGTTTGCAGATGGAGTTAAACTTACCTTAGGAGGGATGACTGATGGACAAAAGGTTAAGTACAATGCAGAGAAGAAGGTGTATGCTCTGTTAACTCAGTCCATTCCTAAGGATATCTTCCATCAGTTCTCTGAGAACAAGCAAGCAAAGAAGCTATGGGATGCTCTGGAAAACGGTATGAAGGGAATGCCTCATTAAAAGCTCTAAAGCCTAAAGCGTTGAAAAAGGAGTTTGATAACTTCTCGTCGATGGGAAAGGAGAGCTTGGATGATGTTATCGACCGTTTCTACCACTTGATGAGTGAGTTGCACACTCATGGAGTTGTTACATTCGAGGAAGACAAGGTATTGAATTTTGGAAATGGATTGCCAGAAAAGTGGGTCTGCTTGTGTCAAACCTCAGACAGAATGATATGCTGGCGAAGTTGGATATCAACGATTTCATTTTGAAGCTGAGAGAGGAAGAGTTGAGGATGAAGTACAGGTCTCAAAAAAAGTCATATGATCAGAACCCATCACTTTAAAACTCCACTCCTCAAGCAAACACATCTGGAGCACCACTTCAAATGGCATGCGTATCTAGTTCAGCCGCTCCATCTCAAGCTACTACTTCAGGATCTGACATGTTAGGGTCATCGGGCACCCACACATAGCACCTCAAACCAATGCTACCAGATTAAAGCCCAAGAATCATGGTAATGTGACCATAGAGGTAGAAAAGGAGCGTATTGATCTCCTAGCAGCTGTCGTTCATTCCTATGATGGTCTAGTCGCGGAGAAGATTGGAAACTACCATATGGCAGATGAAGACTACGAACAAGTAGATGTGACTGAGCTAGAGAGGATGGATATCATGTGGGCATTGGCGAGTGTTGTCCAGAGAGCTAAGAAGTTTTTTAAAAAGACCGGACAAAACTTAATTGCCACAAAGGATACAACCTTTGGTTTTGACAAAACTAAAGTGACCTGTTTTAACTGTGGAGAGAAGGGACATTTCAAGCGTGAGTGTGTGAAGCCCAGAAAGACAGGAAATGGTAATCCATTCTCATCCTTTAATCTTCAAGATAAACCCACAAGTAGTCCTGCATCATCAAGCAAGGATCCTAAAGCCTTGACGGCTCACCATGACAAAGGGCAACATTGGAGCTTTCGGTTTGTTTCTCCGGGAGAATCCAACATTGCATGCGTGGAGGATTTGGATGGCGATTCTACAAGCGAAGGACATATAGCTGTTGAGCTCGCGATGTCCAATAATGAAGAAACTGCAAATATGGTAAATCACCTTAATGATGAAGGCCAAATTTCAACATGTTCAGAATCACCTGCACTAGAAAAGTCAGACTCTGTGATGATGGCTGATTCAATAGAACCTTCTCAGGTAAGTTCCACTAACCAACTTTTAAATAACCATGCTTGTTTTGATTGTAATAAATTTAGGGAAAGCTAGGTTATTAGATCACAATGATAGCCTAGTAAAGGACTTGCAACTGTGCATTGAAGCAAATCGTATTTTAAAATTAAATAAGCGTAGTTACAAAGAGAAAATAGAACTGTTAAATAAAAAACTTTGGGAAACTAAAGTTGTGGCCTTTTACCAAGCTAATGACATTAAGTTCTATATAAACTCCCTAGAAGAAGTTAAGAAACAAGAAGCAGTTTTGAAAGTCGAATTAAATTCATTAAAACAAAAACCGCACAGTTGAACTAGTTCTTCTCACATTGTTTTGCACTTAGTGAGAGAACGTAACAACAGGGAGGGTTTGGGTTACAAAGTGGTACCACCACCACAAGTGACCTTGTTGAATGCTAAAAGAAAACCAATTAATAACAACCTAATCAAGGATAACGTGGTGTCCACTCCTCTTGTAAGTGATCTAGAATCCATAAGTAATCCCATTGAATCTGTCACTAAACAAAAGGAGACCACTTTGAAGGCAAAAGGTAAAATGCCTATTGTTAATCTGGATGAACAAATTGAGAAGGTTAAGGTAAAGTCTGGTTCGAATATGTCTAATTCTAAACCAAAAAAGACCAAAGAAGTTAACCAAACACGTGCGTCATGTATAAGTCCAGATAAACAAAAGAGTAAAGATGTTAAGAAGGTTCAAACAATTAATTTTGTTAAACAAGATAAAAAATCTAAACAAGAAGTGTCAAAAATCAACCAAGTCAAAGTCACACGAGTGTCACACATTTCTCCACAGAAACATCCATGCCAACATGTCGAAAGTAGATCTTTCTACAACTGTGGAAAGTATGGACACATCGTGTTATCAGACACCTAGGAAGAAAGTTGAACTTCATGATCATAAACCCACTTCTTCTAAAAGGAGCTCAATGACTCCACCTAGAGGACTTAGTGAACATAAAGTTCAAACCATAGGCCAATCGTCTGTTTATCACAAACAGGCCTTACACAAAACTGGCTTATGGAAAGAAAAGTCTAGTTAATGTCTGGTAATGAGAATAAGAAGATGAATGATCTTCCCTCACCCTCTAATGGACAATGGGTGGAATTTATGATGTGTGATGCCTCTGGGACACCCAAGCCGGTTAAGGCTTGGGTCCCTAACCTTAACTAATGTTTTCAATTGAATGTGTAGGGTGTTCGCTATAGTGCTGAAACAAACACTTGGATTGTTGATAGCGGAGCATCCAGGCACATGACTGGGAATCGGGCACTCCTGTCACACGTCAAACAAATAAAAGGAGGTCATGTTTCATTTTCTGTAAACAAAGGAGGTTATATCACAGCTCAATGAGAAGTGGGGAATCAAAAAGTAAAGTTTGACAAGGTAAACTATGTTCAACAACTTCAAAATAATTTGTTTTCTATCTCTCAAATCTGTGACAAAGGATTTAAAGTAGTATTTGATAACAAGAAATGCTATGTTCTCAAAAGGACTACATGAACTCGGAGGACCAAGTCTTAATGTCAGCTTCAAGATACAATGAATTTTATGTCTTGGATCTCTCAAAGGCCTCCACAACGGATAATCAAGTTCAGTGCTTTCTGTCCAAGGCTACTGAAAAAGATTCGATCTCCTGGAATAGGACAATGGGACACATTAATCCACGGAAGATGAACCACTTGATCCAGAATGATCTAGTGCAAGGAGTAAACGTCAAAAACATCCAACTACTGGATCTTTGTGTCGCCTGCAAGAAAGGCAAACAAACTAAGAAGTCTCATAAGGCAAAGAAAGATCATTCCATAGAACTGCCTCTTAAGCATATTCACATGGATCTGTTTGGTCCAGTCAGTACAAGGAGCATCACCGGAGACTTGTACTATTATGCAGTTACAGATGACTACTCAAGGTTTTCTTGGGTAATGTTTCTAAAAACTATATCTAAGACATTTGAGTCATTCAAAGAGTTAGAAACTACATTAGACTCTCTCTACAAGCTGAAGGTAAGACAAGTACGCTCAGACAATGGTACCGAGTTCAAGAATCAGTGGATGGAGGCTTTTTGCAAAGAAAAGGGAATTGTGCACCAGTTCACTTCTGCCTACACTCCATAAATGAATGGAGTTGTTGAGAGAAAGAATCAAAGCTTGACAGATAGCAAGGATAATGCTAGCAGACTCAAAACTACCCATCCAATTTTGGAATGAGGCAGTTTCCAATGCATGTTACACTTTAAATTGAGTCCTGGTGGTAAAACGGCATGGTAAGACATGTTACGAGCTACTTTAATGACGTAAGCCAAATCTAGAGTACCTCAAACCATTTGGCGCACCTTGAACCCTTTTGAAGAAAACTCAGGAAGGCAAGTTTAGCGAGAAGGCTGAAGAAGAAATCTTCCTAGGATACAACATACCGAATAAGAGAGTTTACAATAACTCAAAGGGTCAAGTATAAGTGTGGTGTAACGTGGATGTTCAGAGATACACCACCTCTTCAGCTAGAAAAGGACCCGCATTCTTTTTCGATTATGATGGATTCTTTAAGTCCTTCAACATCCCTCTCTCCACTTCTGAAGACGAGTTAGCTACCAAGATGATGTAGGAGGTCTTAAACACACCGCCCGTAGACTCAACAACATCCGGATCTCAAGTTCAGTCTTCTAGTAACCCAGGGAGAGCACTAGAGTTAAGTGATTCCTCTTCTGACAATGAAGAAGTGGAAAATTCTCAAGTGGATCAGGAGGAACAGGTTCCAACTACTAGATGTACACACACATCAGATGTTGATGCCTCTGACACTTCGGAACCCCATACTCCCACTGCCTCAGATACAGAACCTGTGGTTCATAATCTGGATAATGAGGTAGTTGTACCCACTACTCTTAGATCTCATCTAAATGTTTATCATCCTCTAGACAATGTCATAGGGGATGTACAATCAGACGTACAGACAAGAAATCAGCTATATTCGGCTGATTATGCCTCAGTTATGGAAAAAGGCTACCTTCAAGATGGTGCTTATCAATGTTTTATGCCTTAATTTGAGCCAAAATATGTAAGTGACGCCTTGAATGATGAGTATTGGGTGAGTGCCATGCAAGAAGAACTTCTTCAATTCAAGAAGTTAGGTGTGTGGACTCTGGTGGGTAGACCTAAAGGTGCTATGGTCATTGGCACTAAATGGGTCTTAAAATGCAAGAAGGATGACCAAGGGGTCATTATAAGAAACAAGGCTAGGATTTTAGTTCAAGGATTTCGACAAGTCGAGGGAATCGATTACAATGAAGTATTTGCACCCGTAGCGAAAATGGAAGCAATCCGTATCTTCCTAGCATATGCATCGTATATGAAGTTTAAAGTGTATCAGCTCGATGTGAAAAGTGCATTCCTTCATGGTGAAATCTGAGAAATAGTGTACATCAGTCAACCCGATGGATTCGAGGATCCGTATCATCAGGACAGAGTTTACAAACTAGACAAGGCTCTATACGGGCTTCATCAAGCCCCCAGAGCCTGGTATGAGAAACTCTCGTCTCATCTTGTCAAACACGGGTTTCGAAGAGGAGTGATTGATTGTACACTGTTTATCAAAGAAAAAGATGGTGACTTGCTGCTAGTACAGATCTATGTTGAAAACATAATCTTTGGATCCAAAAACGAAGAGTTATGCAAAGAATTAGAAGCAGTAATGAAAGCAGAGTTCCAAATGAGTGCAATGGGAGAAATGAAGTTCTTCCTCGGATTATAGGTGGATGAGACACCTAAGAGAATTTTCCTACATCAAACCAAGTATGCAGGCGACATTCTTAGTCGGTTTGATATGGAAATAATTCGGCAGCCGGAACCTCTCTTGCTACAAATCACGATGTAGCACCCGATGAAAGTGGCAATCTGGTTTATGCCACCATGTACCGAGGAATGATCGGATCCCTCATGTATCTCACAGCCTCACGACCTAATATCATGTACGTGACATGTCTATGCTTTAGATATTAGGAGAAACCAAAAGTCAACCATCTTATTGGGGTTAAAAGGATATTTTGTTATCTGAAGGGTACACCAACACTAGGATTGTGGTATCCTCATGATGAAGACTTCGAGCTTACGACGTATAGAGACTCGAATTACGGCGGTTGCAAAATGAACTACAAGTCCACATCAGCAGGATGTCAATTCTTTGAGAGGAGATTAGTGACCTGGCAGTGTAAGAAGTAGACCTCGGTTGCTCTATCAACCTGTGAAGCCGAATATGTTGCTGCTGCAAGTTGCTGTTCACAAATCATCTGGATTCAACAGCAAATGCAGGACTACATTTTGCATTTCTCTAATACTCCTATATTTGTTGATAATTCTGTTGTAATAGCCGTAACTAAAAATCTGGTCCAACATCCTAAAACCAAACACATCGGGATTAAATATCATTTTACACGTGATTGCTTTGAAAAACATTTAATCGATGTGGTTAAAATTAATACGGATTTTCAACGTGCTGACCTCTACACAAAAGCCTTTGATAAACCACGTTTTCTATATCTGTTAGAGGTCAACGACGTTAAAAAGAAAAGTGGTGTGCTTTTCGATGATGACGGTACTCAATCCGACAAGTAGATTTCATTTTATTTAAAAAAAATTGTTTATTTTTTTTATTTTTATTTTTATTTATTCGCCTATTAAAATCCTAAAAACGCAAATCTTAACGGTTTTAGAATTTTAGTGGGAGAATAGGTTAAGTTAGTATTTAATTCAAGAAAACGAGGGAGGAGGACAGGCAAGCTAAAAGAAATGAGATCGTATCTGTGATACTGATTCAATGATTATGGAAAATGATAGTACACAGAAACAAATAGTTTGGGACTTAAAAGAAGAAATTGTTTAAAATACAAAATTCGAAGTATAAGTCTGAGAAGTCTAAGCAAAAATAAATGGAAAAATGATAGTAAAACTTGCTACTACTAAGGTAACACGGAGAAAGTAGACCTAGAGGTTGCTAGACCATTAGATTATGTGTCGGTAGATTCAACACAATAGATAAATAGACCTTGATGGTGATCTCAAGATCAAACTAAGTTGTTCAAGAAGCTGTGGGTTATTATTTTATCCCTGGTTAACACAAGCAGCAGAGTTCCAATAAGGGGTGACGAGCAAAATAATGCCACAAATGTGTGCGGATGACCATAATATGAGAAGAAGTACATGATGAAAAATGCAAAAAGCAACCAAGCTAATAACCTACGTTGTTGGTGCGATCTGTGCAAAAAGAATAAAATTGCTCAAACAAGAAGATAGGTTGTGTGCCTCTCTGTTGTGCGGTGGCATTGACCTGAGGATAAGCATAACCTAGATATTCTAGACTCATTGTTGTTTTCCGCCTCTCTGTTGTGCGGTGGCACTAACCTGAGGCTTGGTTTCTCTTTGAAAGATCTAAAAATAGTTTCTTCTTGAATACTACCCATAGACCGCTCAAAAATCTCCTAAGGAATGTTGATTACCATATAAGTGAGGGACCCACAAATGCTTGTTGAAATAATTAAAACTTAAGTCATCACCAATCTGTGTCAAAAGTCTATGTATGGATTTAAGAGGACAAGTATACTGACAATCATCGTGGCTGCAACTCTTGAAAGTCAACACCACTCTATGCATCTTATGGTACTAGTATGATTTCCTAGACTTGCTAAGGACTCTCGATGAAAACAAGTCGAGCATCAAAAGGTTTTGATAACATGTCCCGAATAATTTGACTTACCTGTATGATTCCATAATGAATCGTTCCACTTATGGTGAAAATAACTTCAAGCTGCTTGTTCAAGAAATAAATCTGCCAAATATCTATCTTAGGATTTCCACCTCACACAAAATTTACAAAAATATGTTTTACTTCTGTTTTTCTGTTCTAGTAGTTTCCTTTATTTAATTTTGTCAGTTTAGTTGTTAAAATTCAGACTAGGTATTGGAATTCTGTCTGGGATCTAATCACTAAAAAAGGTCATGCCTGAGGTGACCAAATGGGTTTTTCTAATGTTAAAACAATCACATCTGAGGTGATCAAAAGTTTTCAAAGTTAAAATAGTTATGTCTTTGATGATCGAATGGTTAAAATGTTGTATCAATAAGAAAAAGGAATAAATGAACGAATTGTCATAAAGTCAAAATCATAAGTAGAGGCCATTTGCACGACTGGACCATGAGTATGGACCAGCCGTATGATTGGACCATATGTATGAGCCCAATCGCACGACTAAACCACATGTATGGCTCAGACGTGCGATTGGACCATCAGCATGAGTAAACTCACACGATTGGATCACCACATTGAACCAATCGCATGAATGGAGGTGACAGAATAACAAGGTCGCACGACTGACAGCTAGTCGCACGACTGAAGGTGACCGACTATGCCAATCGCACGGCTGACCCTCAGTCGCACTAATCAAGTTTTCAATTATGTTTAGTTGCATGACTGGAAGACACCTTAGTATTAATAGAGGGGGAGTCGGTCGCAATCACTCATCACTCCTAAATCGCCCTCAAGTCGCACTAGAGCATCAGAACACTGCCAAAATTGTGTTTCATTGATGTAGCATTGTGATTGTGATTCTAACAGTTACTCTACTCATCTACAGGTACACTACAATTGATCTCGGTCAAAATGAATGTCTTAAGTGCGGGTTTTAAGTGTTGAAATCACTAAAACCAGTAACCGAGACTCCTCTTAAGAATAGAACCCTTAAGTGGTCACACGTGTTGGCTTAAATGAATCTATGTGTTAATTCGAGTCTCTATGGTCCAAATGATTCTAAACACAAAGTGAAATGTCATGTTTTGATAAAGACTAAACCTTTGGTGTTTAACAGTGAGGTATGCGAATGGACATGCTGATGAACTCCAGTCACACGATTGACCCAGCTGAATGACTCAATCGCACGTATGAACCATGCTTATGAGTTCAGTCGCATGATTGGTCCAACCGCATGGGACAATATAGGACTAAGCTCAGTCACAGGCTCAATCATACGACTGAGCCCAGTCATACGACTAAGACTCAGTCGCATTGTCCATTCGCACGACTGAACTAAATAAATCAAGTTCATTATAATCCAAATGTCATCCATGTACACAAATTCTAACGTATATGTGTGTTGTGTTGCAGCACTATCACTGAATGATGGATAATAAACATCAAGCATAATGTATGTGCATATGTAGATGCTATTCTGAGGATGAAGTACTCTGGGGACATCAACATAAGTGTGCTCAACAAGAGAAACTTATGCCCCCTGTTCAGGTTCTTAGCTCATGTCATCCGTAAGTGCATAGTTTCAAGGGAAAAAGAAATTAATGAGATGTCCGACCAAATCCAGAATGCATACTTAGCATTAATGTTAAATCACCTACCCACATGCTCTCACATGATCCTCTCCTACTTGATGGAGAGGAAGAAGATGATGTTCGGACAGATATGGGAATAATGCTATGCAAATGGGTGGTGGTATGAATGAAGAAGACTCTCAAGAAACTAACAAGGTTATGTCACTTCATGTACAAGATGCCTATACGTATTGGTTACAATGGAATATCTCTCAGACTTATGAACAACGGATTGATCCACAACAGAACCAAAAGCTTGCTGAAGAAGTACCAAAGATCATAGAAGTAGGTGATGACCGTGAAGTGAACCTAAGTTCCTGGTGCATGGGCAGTGTGATAATTTCAGCCCGATCAAGAATCTTTTGAGGAACAGATTGAAGATTGTGTGATGTACACATCTAGCTCAAGTTGAAAAGACTACAGATCAAGACAAAAGGAATTATTAGATGTTTATGTATTTGAAAACTTTTGTACTTAAATCTTATATTAATATTATGTTATTAATTTTTATACATCTTTATCACAAGTTTTGACTGTCTTGATTAATTACTAACAACTGATATGTTACATTTTTAAATCAAGCAGATCATTCATCTCAGCAAGATGAGTAAGATGTTGCTCCCCTTCAACAATCAAGTCTCAACTGACAATGATACTTGATTTGCAAGGGATTGTCAGGAGGTTTGTGAGTTATACTCCTGAAGAATATGAATAATTCATGACCTTACAGATGAGCAACTAGCTGAGATATTCCGACTGAATCCAGATGAAATAGTGAAGGATGCTCCTACAGTTGACTGAATAGTGACGATGAGCTTAATGATGTAGACGAGAAAGAAATAGAAGAGGTCACAGCCCAGCAATATCCAGAGTATGCTGACAACGAGGGAAATGTAGTTCCCAATCTGGGTGACACTCTTGTGAGTGATACATTTGAAACACTAGATAAAATAGAGCAAGAGTCGGAGAAGAATAAGGATCAAGCCAAAGCCACTGATGCAGATGTCAATATTAAAAAGGCTGAATGGGTGGCATGTTTTGCAGAGATCAGAGCCCAACGCATTGCTCCAAAGCCGAGTTCCTACACCAAGCTCTATAAAGTGAAGAAGTATCACAAGGTGTCAGGAAAGTTTATCACGTGGGCTTATTTTGAAGATCTTAATGTTTATGCTATCAAAAGGGAGAAGGGAATCGAGTACTTTAGATTCCCATATGATGTGAAGACTCTCCCTGGTTTTAAGCTCAACCAGCTAGCCAAACTAAAGTTGTTATATGCTGACCCAAGAAAAATCTTAGGCTGGTTTGAAGTTGCTTTGAAAAAAGAGTACCACACCAGGTGGGTCAACTTCAAACCTCAACAACCGACAAGCTATATCAAAAGGTCTGAAGTCCATGCCATTACTAGAAAGCCAAAAATTATGCTGAAGTGGAGTCCTCCGCACACGATGTCAAGATGCAGGATCGTTTAAGGGTTAAGAGTTACAACACAACAACACAAAGAGGAGATAAACTAAACTTAGATCAAACAGTAAAGTGGATTAACCAAGTGGTCACACTAAGAACACAAGTAATATATGAGACAGAACATAAAGAACACAAGTGTTTGGTTTTCAAGAATGCAGTATATTGCTTTTCTATGTTCTATTACAAGTGTTACAAAGCATATTCGAAAGATACAAGAACATGAGATACTTATACAACATCCTACAGCCGGCTATACTTTGAAAGCCAGCTAGATACAATTGACTAGACACACACAAAATCAATTGTAGAGTCAAAAGGCAGATTGCCTTTTGACCTGTGACTATGACATGCCATAGCTCACATCCTTATCTATTACAAAAAGGATAAAGTACATAAAGTAGAAAGTTACAGACTTAAGACCTCAATGTACAGTTACCAAAAGCATGGACCTTTTCACCAAACCATGTTAGTTGGTGACTTGCAGAGTTGCAGCGGAAAAGTGTCCAGCTTTATGGAACAGTACATCAGATAAAGCATGTTACTAAAAGTCTACGGAAGAAATCTGTCTTCATGAACTTGAAGCTTCAGAAGACTTTGTCTCTGAGGCTTCGGAAGACTTCATCTTTGGCTTCGGAAGATGTTGGTCTTGGCTTCGGAAGATTTCACACTTAGAGTGTTTCTGTTGCACATGTAAAACATCCAAAGCATTCCACTTCAATGCACTTGTGCAACATACAGGAAAGACTAAAGATGTTTAGGTTGCATCAGCCTCTTCATTAGTCTCTACAAACTCCCCCTAGGCTGATGCTACCAAAACATTTATAAAACTTTAGATATTAACAGTCCTCATTAGGATGATCACCATTCCTTTCTTCATAAGATGATCAGGATCCTTCAGGCTGTCAAAGTGTCTTCTCATGTCAAAGAGATCATGCAGAGGCAACTAAAACATATCTTGCCATGTATAGATGTCTTCAATTCCTTGATCTCTAATAACATGCCACCTTTCTGGATTTGTGGTGTATGTCCAAGACAAGATGGGTCTTCCTGATGCTAGAGGAGCTACTGAAGTTGGAGTTGATTGAGCTTCCTCTGGTTGCACATCCTCAGGCTGTTCTGATTCATCCTGAGGTTCAGAAGGGGATTCAGGCTTCTTCTTCTCTTAGACTTTGGTTTAGAAGCCATCCTTTTCCTTCTCTTTACAAATTTTAACTGAGACTGGCCTATAGCACCAGAATGATCTTCACTGTCTTTCTCAGTTGGGACTTCCTCTCTCTCAGGTTTAGATGGAGAAGGAGGTTGACCCTGCTATGGATCAGAAGATGAAGCTTGTTGAGCATTAGCAGGAGGTCCAGGTTGTGTTGTGCCTGTTTGTTCAACCTTAACCTCTTCAGGTGGGGCCTGACTTGGAGTGGAGTGTAAGTCAGTGAGCTCTCCACTCTTAATCTTCTGCTTGATTACCCTGATATGCTCATCCAAATGGATAGAGACATGGGTCCAAGTCTCCTTACGGAGAATCCATACAGCCTTAAGAAGCTCATCATCCTCTGCCTATCAGCAGACTTCATGCTCTTTTGGATGATGGCTCTTGACTTTGCAGCTTCTTCCCTCAGCTTCTTCTTTGTTGTCTTTCTTTCCTTGACTAACTCAAGCTCAAGTTGTTTTAAGTACTCAAACTCAACATAGTCATAAGGTAAGAGAAGGAGTGCATCTGCCTGATAGAGGCTTGTGGCACTCCGGTAGTTAATCATCTTGATTCTGTCTTCTTCCATATCTACCTGAGGTTCTTGTTGAACCACATTCTCTTGTTCAGGACTTTCTTGAACTGGTGAGAGGGTAGGCATACCTTTGTATAGTCTTTTTCTTCTTCTCTCTTCTTTGACTTGTATAGGAGTTCTGCATCTTCTACCTCCTTCTCTCTTGACCTTTCCAGACCAACCAGCTTATTTAATTCATCCAAGGGGAGAGAAATGACACTATCTATGTCATAGTTCCTAGTTTGCAGATAGTTAATCCTGACTGCCCTTAACTCATCATTCTGAGTATCTGGTCTGGGGGTAGCCCTGATTACAGACTCCATGAGTCTTGGAGACTCAGTAGACGAACTTTCTCCCCTTAGCCTCCTTTTCCTCTCTGTCTCTCCTCCTCCTCAATCTCCTTAGATGTCATCTTTCTTTTCCTTTTGTCACTCACAGACCTTTGTGACTCAGGGTGGAGAGAGCCTTGGCCTTCATTGCTCGTTGCAGCATCTGCGCTCAGGCCAGAGAGAGCTTGAGAAGCACCTTCACTAGCAGGTGTCTCAGAAGGAATATGGATCTCTACAGTAGTTGGAGATGATGAGACGCGGCTCTGAGGTTCTGTCACTCGACCTTCAGTCAAGGTTTCCCCTATGAAGCTAATCTTAGATCTGCCTCAACATCTAGTTGACCGATGACATTGCCTGATTGCCTTAGTCTCCTTCTTAGACTGAACTCTGCAATGACCCTGTCTTGGATTCTTCTAGCCAGTCTGTCAGCTTGTCTTGATTGGCTTGGGTTGACAAGTGGCATGTTGACTAGATCCAGACCTTCATAGTAGTCCAAGTTTTGAAAATTAAAGACTTCTTGTTGTCCTTGAACTCTTATGATAATGAGTGCTTCTTGTTGTTGTCATACCTCCACCCAATAATGTGATTGAAGGATGATGAAGGTGACATAGCCCTTGGTATCCATCCTCAAACAGACTTTGTATGAAGGAGTCTGTGTAGTCCACATCAATGTGAACTAGAGGAGGTTGCTGAGAATGCATAGTTGCAAGTGAGGATGGTGAGTCCTCAATGACCATTCTTTCGGAGGAACTCCCAGGTTCTGTGGCTAGAATGACTTTCTCCCCCTTTTTGGTAGCATCACCCACTTGCATAGGTGAGCTGGAGGATAGGTCAATCACATCCCAAGTTCTTGTGTTCCTGGTTGAGCTCTCCTTAAGGGTCTCCCACCTAGTTTTTCCTTAAGATATGAAATCTCATATTGCTAATCATTGATCCTGTTTTGTAAGGTAGTCACCTGAGATTCAAGGTGACTGACCTTTGAAACTAGGTAAGTGCATGTTTTAGACAGTTTTTGCACTTTTAGTCTCAAATCCCCCTCATATTCATTAGAAGAATCACTGGGGGTGGAGAAGATTGGACCAGAGTCCTTTCTCTCATGACCAGTTCTAAGTTCTTGGCTACTGGATTTCCTCTGCTCACTGGCAGTCTTAGTTGAGATGTCAGTGGGCTGAGTTGCCATGGTTGAGGTCTTAATGATGTAATCACTTTTAGAAGTGAGAGCCTCTTCCATATGGACATCCTGAACATGTTCAGTAGTGTCCACCTCAGTTGTAGGTGACTGATGTGGGATAGATGTAGGAGACTCAGTAGTGCTTATCTCTCTTTGAGTAGAGGGAAAGAAGAGAGATTCATTATACTCACTGAAACCTATATGTTCATCAGTATAGAAGTCAAGGTTGGGAATGGGTTGGTTAAGATCTATCGGCTGGGGATGGTAACTGTCCCCTGAAGGTTGATCAGTTGAGTGTTGAGACTCAAAGTGATGGCTTACGGCAGTAGGGATAATGAGCTCATCAGGCTGAGCATGAGGAACCTCAGCACTGATTCTTGAAGAGATGGGAGTGGTCTGCTCCTCAGGAGAAGTGGGAGCTCCAGTGTCCACTTCTTCCTGTATGGGTGAGTGTATGGGGACCTCCACAGACTGAATAGTCTGAGCAGGGGTTCGTTTGTAATTTCTTTAGTAGGTGATGGAGATTTGAGGCTGTGTGGGTGGTTGGGAAGTAGCAGGTGTGGCTTCAATACTAGCTTGTGCTGCTAGGTTGTCACCTTGAGCAATGAGCTCTAACATTTTTGGGACTAGGGCTGTTTCTACCCCAGAGAATCCAACAGTGGACTTTCTCAATATTTTAAACATGTCGGCTTCATCTGTCCCAATTTAAGAATGTTACCTGTTTCCCTTAACTGTGAGCCCAGTTCATAGTTAAAATGTACTGGACATATCTAGGAAACATGTAATATTCTAAGGAGTCTAAATTAGCAAGCAGATTTGTATAAACAAACTAAGAGTACCTGAACTTGACCCCTTGAACTATTCCATGACCTATAAAGGAGAGATCTTCATGAATCTGGTCCTATCCACCATGCTTGTTTGATAAGTTGTGGATGACCACATGGAGCAGGAATCTCCATTGGGATGAGACCTTCCCTTTCCTGAAGGTCTTTACAGAGAAATCTCCCTCATAGCCCATCTGCTCAAAGAATGATTAACAGCTTCCTTTGGAAAGAACACCTCACCTTCTTCATCATCCAGCTGAAGATGTCTGTTGATGATGGCCGGAGTGATGAAGATTGTTCTCCCCTGCACTATGGCAGACAGTGCCTTCTCCCCATCCATAATGACCTCTTGGTAGGTCTTCCAGAATTCAAGCAACTGATCCTCATAGAGTGGAGGATCAATGGTGAGGGAGGTGAAGTAGTTCGACGGAGACAAGAAACAACAGACCTCTAAGAAATGAGGATCTTTCTCAGAGCGTAACATAGCAACTTGATTGTGTTGTCTGTGTAGCTGCATGGTAAAGTTGGGATCATTTCTGTGAGCAAGGTTGGCCATTTTGAAGTAGCTTAAGGATGAAGGAAGAAGAAGAAAGAATTTCAGAGAGGAATTTGGGTTTTTAGTTTTGGAGGAAGAACAGATGAAAGAAAGAGGGGGAAACCGTTGGGTTTATATGCGAGATGGATTTCAGATAAAGTTTAATGAAAGAGTATAAGCTTTGAAATCCGGATGTCGGTCCCACCTCTAAAAAAGTAGTTTACTTTTTTCTCAAAAAGTAGTTTTCTTGGAAGTCAAAAAGCTTCCGAAGGTTAATTATCTTCGGATGTTTTAATTAAAAAGCTTCCGAAGCTAAAATGACTTCGGAAGAATTTCCTGAGAGATTTGAAAATTTTGTTTCGGAAGAAAAATTAAAGCTTGAGTGCTTTGTGTTTAAATAGACAAAGCTTCCGAGAGTTAAATTTGCTTCGGAAGTAAATGATCCTTAAAATTTAGCAAGTGTCTGAGACAAATATTTAAGCTTCGAAAGATAAATTTTGAAAACTCTTCCGAAGGTAAACTTCTTAGACAGTTATTTAATTTGAAGGCATGATTTACTTCCAAAGTTAAAAACAAAACTTCCGAAGTATCAGAAATTTTAAAAAATCTAAGGAAAGTCTTCAAAAAGAAATTTTCATCCAAAGAAACATGAGCTTATGAAAGTGATGAACTAGACAACTTAGGACACACATATTTTAAGAAATAATAAGAATTAGTTTTAAGAAAAGCTTACTCAAGGTTTATCATCCCAATAGCTGATATAAGATATTTAAATCTCTGTTCATCAAAAGCCTTTGTAAACAGATCAGCATATTGTTCATCTGTGTGAACCTTGACTAGTTTAATTAATCCCTTTTCATAGTTATCTCTTATTAAATGACACCTGATATTGATGTGCTTTGTCCTTGAGTGCTGTACAGGGTTCTCTGTGATTCAGATAGCACTGTTGTTGTCCATGTGAATGGGAGTCTCCTTGAAGTTTAACCCATAGTCTAGCATCTGATTTTGAATCCAAAGTACTTGAGTACATCACGTTGCAGCAACAATGTATTCAGCTTCAGCAGTTGATGCAGAGACACAGGATTGTTTCTTGCATTGCCATGGGACAACCCTTCAACCAAGAAATTGACATCCCCCAAATGTAGACTTTGCAGTCATGTTGCAACCACCATAATCACTATCTGTATAGCATACAGATTGAAGTTAGAATTCTTGGGATACCATAGGCCAAGTGTTATGCACCCTTGAGGTATCTTAGAATCCTCTTGACAGTGATAATGAGACATCTTAGGGTTGGCTTGATATCTTGCACAAATACATGTAGCAAACATGATATCAGGCCTGCTAGCAGTAAGATACATAAGAGACCCAATCATAGCCCTGTATAAATGCTCATCTACACACTCCCCCTCAAGATCAGGACCAAGAGTGGTTTCTGGCTATGGGTGTCTTAGCAATCTTAAAGTAAGTCATATTAAACCTCTTGAGTATGTCCTGAACATACTTTGACTGACTTATGAAGATGCCATCTTCAACTTGCTTCACTTGAATTCCCAGAAAGAAATTGAGTTGCCCCATGGCACTCATTTCAAATCTGTCTTTCATCAGCTTCTCAAGTCTTTGCAGAGCTTTGGATTAGTTAACCAAAATGATGTCATCCACATATACCTGAACTCAATATGTCTTTTCCTTGTCCTTTGATGAAGAGAGTTCCATCTATAGTACCCCTCTTGTATCCATGCTTACAGAGATACTCAGACAGTTCTCATAACACTTCCTGGGTGCCTGATGCAGCCCATAGAGAGCTTTGTCAAGCTTACAGACATGATCAGGATGATCAGGATCTACAAAACCAGGTGGTTGTTTGACAAAAACCTCTTCATCATTCACTCCATACAAAAAGGCACACTTCACATCAAGTTGAAAAATCTTGAAGTTCTTGGATGCAACAAATGCCAGGAAACCTAACAGCTTCTATCTTGCAACGGAGCAAGACATCAGTGTAGTCAATCCCTTCTTCTTGTGTGTACCTTGAACAACCAGTCAGCTTTGTTTCTTGATATGAGCCTCTATCATCTTTCTTGTTCCTAAACACCCATTTGTTTCAATTTTGGTTCCTAGAGGAGAGACAAAGATTCCAAACTTGTGTCTTTTGAATTCGCACTCTTGTTGCATAGCTTCAACGCCACTTCCATCCTTAGAGCTTCATCAACTTTCTTTGGCTCTATCTGGGTTTGAAAACAAGAGTGAAGACAAACATTGCTTCATGGGTTGTCCTCTTGTCTTTACCCCTGAATAACATCTCAATGATGTTTTGTTGTAGGGTTACACTTTGTGGATCCTAAGCTGAGGGATCACAGCAATTGTTGAGAAAGATCTAAATTTGAGAAATTTAGATCTGCATGGATGTTTCTATCCCACCACATCAGCACACTTTTCAAGTGAACTTGATCCGAGCAGTGTGTGACATCATTGATGTTCTCATCTGTGGTGTGGTTATGGCTCAGAAATTTGTTAGGATCTCAGCCCTCGGTTTAATCGATTGAACAATATAGCAGCGGAATAGCTCAGAATTAGACAAATTCAACAAGAACAATGATATAAAACGATAAAAGAATTTTGTTATAGAGAGAGAAATATCCGACAAAAGGAATATTGCATTAGGATTGTCGGCCTCAAAGGCACGATTACAGGTGAGTCATCTTTCCTTATAAAGAAAAGAATGACGTAGGCTGATGTCACTTGAAAGTGACATGTAACCGTTTTATAACTACTGATGTTTAACAACTACTGAAGATGTCAACAACTGACATCTTCTTACAAATGTTCCTAAGTGTTAAACATCTCATTTACAACAACTGAAAAACATAAAACTACTGAAACTACAACGACTGAAGAACAAGCTCTTCAGTCGTTTTACAAAACTACTGAAACATAAAACATAAAACTACTGATATCACAACTACTGAAGAAGTACTCTTCAGCAGTTGTGACAAACTACTGAGGCTTCAGTACTTGATCTTCAGACTTTGACCTTCAGGCGTTTCATCAGCTGATGACTTCAGTAGATATCATCAGCTGATGTCTTCAGTCTTTGTCTTCAGACTTTGTACATCAGTTGTTGATCTTCAGCACTTGTGAACTCTTCAGCTGTTGTACTTCAGTACTTTGGTCTTTCAGCTTCAGCACTTGTGTTCTTCAGCTGTTGTACTTCAGTACTTTGATTCTTCAGCTGTTAAGATCTTCAGCACTTGATCTTCAGCTGTTGAAGTCTTCAGCACTTGTCAAACTACTGATGAGGCTTTCAGCAGTTGTTGTGATACCGTGTGGGACTTAGAGGTTTTCTGATCTTGGCTCATTGGTTCTTTTGGTCCAACAAACTCCCCCTGAACCAATGCAGCCAAAACCTCTAACTTATTTAAACTCCCACTTATTGATGGCAAAAATGTTGGTCTTTTTCCTTCTTGATCAGTAGAGAAGATGACCCATGTACGCTCCGGCCTGGGAAGAACCTCAATATTTGTTTGGCAGAGTATGAATGGGAACTCTGTTTTGGGGAATTGGACACAGAGTTGTTATCCCATTCATGAGATTCACTTCCCCATAATGAGTCTGTACGACTCTCTTGTGTAGGCCTCAAGGAAGGTGATTTGTTCCTCCATGTTAGCTCTTCAGCACCTCCTTCAAATAGTGATTCCGGCCATAATACTCAGACAGGTATTTGGCCTGTTTCCCATTCTTTAGCTCCACAGTTGTTATTACTCTGTAAGCGAACTCATCCGGTGATTACCCTCTAGGAACAACTGGAGCTCATTTTTCCTGACTTCCTCAAGCCTCTTGTAAACTAACCCCTTTTTCACTATTTTGTTTTCCAGCATCTTCTGAGGGGTTAGATTAGCTTTGTAGGCCTTCTTGAAGTCTTCTAGGATTTCCCAGGGTGAAACTACAAAGACCAGAGAGATCACTTCATCTACGATCTTTTTCACCTGGCCAATGTATCTCCGAGGATATTGTTCTTGTGAATTCTGTGAGAGACCCTGGGATCAGGCCAAATCCTCACTCTTTCCTTTTGATATTGAAAGGTATGCCTGAGAGTGTAAAGTCTGAGGGCTTGCTCCTTCATATTGATGATGGAAGATGTGGCTGCATAAGCTTTGTCAACTCTCTTCAGCAATTCCTCATCATGCTGTTTATGAAGCTCTTCTTCTTCTAGCTTCACTTTAACCATTTGTCTCTGGACTTCAGGAGTAATTGCTGAGGAGTGACTTGTGGCCTTAGGCAACTGAATTACAGCTGATAGCGGCAGCCTGTCTTCATCATCTTCTTCATCTTCTTCTAGCCTCAATATCCTTCTCTTCTTCTTCAAGGTATATCATCGGCTATGGGTTTTGAGGGTAAGGGAGTTGGTTTGGTGGGTTGTGTTTTGGGTTTTTAGGTGTGGGAATGTTGACAGGCTGTGCTAGCATCCTTGAGGTGAGTGTGGCTTTTGATTGCTTTGCTAGCTCAGTCCTGCTCCCAGCACCCACTTCATTCAAAGCTTCAATAACAGCCCCTTAGTGTATGCTTCAGACGAACAGATCTTGGTGGTGATTGCCAAGATACTGTCCCTGGACCAAGCTTTGATCTCAATCATTGATCTTCCAATATATTTTGCAATAAATCTTATCATGATTTCTAGCCTTTCTCTTTCTAACACTTCATAACTTGCCCATCTATTCTGGATTTCTTCAATCTCTAGTCGTCGAATCTCAGAGTCAAGTTTGTTGGTGTCATGACCTTGCCTGAACAGCTGATCAATGATGTTGTCCATTGATCTACTGTGTTCGGCATCAGCCTCTTTTATCAATAGCTCCAAGGCTTTATCTTCAGCAATGTGCTCATCAGCACCTTTCTTTCGTTTGTAGGTGAGCATTGTTGCTGTTCTTTCTCCTTTTGGGCTTGCTTTGCTTCTTCTTTTCCTCGGATCTTTTCCTCTTCTGTTTCTTCACTGCAGACTCTCCCCCTTTTTGGTTGCATTGGAGGAAGGGGTTGAGACCGCAGAAAGAGTCTTGTGGACACAGCATCAACCAAGGGCTGTATGTTGAGGAAAGCCTCTCATCAAGGGCTTTGATCACTATATCAGTGATTATGGGGTGATGAGAGGGAGGGAATTTTGAGTATAGCACCTATTTGCTCAGGGGTTCTGTTCCTGAGAAGTAGGGCCTGAAGCAGAGGCAGGTGGTTGATTTTGGGGTGGCTCTGTGTTGGAAACCTTCAAGGAAGGTGCCATCTGTGGGTGTATGATGGTGGCAGATGGACTTGCATCCTGAGACATATTGGCCAGCAGCTCTTTGAGTCTGCTAACCTCATCCTCTAGAATGGTGTTTTGAGCAACTACATCGAAGAAGAAGCTCAGGTCATCATCAGTTGATACTGAATCACCTGACCTCCTGACAAAGTCAGAATGAACATGCCTTGAGTGTAGATCAATTGTAGCATGTGCCCCTTGTTCTCGGTTCTGGGGACTTCCAGCCTCAGGACTATGTCCTTCATCAGCTGTTGCCACTGGTGAGGACTTAGAGATGTTACCAACTGCATCCTGGTCATTTGCTGAGTCAGAAGCAGTGGCAGCCTCACCAGTAGTTCGCACCTCCTTATCTACACTAGAAGATGGAACATGATAACCCCTGTGCTGTGGGTTGACAGAAGCATTTTGATCCTCCCCCTCAGGTGTTGAGGTTATCCCAGTAGTAATTGGTGTCTGGGTGGGGGGTGAGGAATGCAACTGCGTCAGCACTTTTGCAACAATGATAGTAGGGCTTTGAGGGGCGGTTGCATCAGGAGAGGGTGTGGAAGCAGTGTGCACCCGGGACAGGTGGTGCTCTTCAATGGTAATCCCCTCAAGTGAGGAGGATCCCAGCATTGTGGCTTCCCTGTGAGTGGTTGCTTCAGGTTCCTTTTGAGAGGAAACCTGAGCGGCTTCAGTTGGTGGAGTCACAGTCTCTACTGGGGGGTTATTTCCAGCAGAGATAACCTGCGTTGGTGCAGCAGGAGCATCCACAGGGGACTCAATTCCCTGAGTAGCTTTCTTAGGCTTCTTCTTTGTGGGTTTGGAGGGGACTTTGGATTGGAGGTGGAGGCTGTGGGTTCCAGCTGCGTGGGTTTGCGCAGCTTGGCAGCCTGTTTGAGAGTTTGGTCAGTGTTGTGTCGGGAGTATACCTCCGGCAATACAGCCAAAGCAGGGACTCCCAGACCAACTAGTCCCTCAGCAGAAAGCTGATTCTCTATTATGGCCATTATAAACCGAGGATATAGTATCCAACGGTTAGAAAGTGGTTTTGTGGCCATATCCTTGAGTTCAAGAAAAATTATTTCAGAGAAGTTTAGTGGTTCTTGTTCAAGGATAGAGAACAATACCTGTTGCCATCTGGAAGACAGTTGATCCCAAGAGGAAGTCTTCGGAGCCAGGCAAACATTTACCATATGAAATAATAATCGTTCAGCATCTGGAAAATGTTTCTTCAGGATTGTTGAAGCACTAAGATCACCCTGATATCATGTTGTTCAAAGGAAGATCAAGTTGGCGCTTAGGATATCCAACAGGGTAGGCAGCATCATCTAACAGTAATATTTGGCGGATGGTAGCAGTAGAGATGACCACCTTATGCGAGTTGATAGATGAATGGATAGATTCTCCAGTAACGGTCGCATTCATCCAGAACTGACGTAGCGAATCGGCATAAATGATTGGATTTAAAAGGAAAGCCGTTTTTAGTGGGGATTGGACCATAAGATCTATAGCATTTTCAAATTTGGTCCAGAAGGGCGATTTTGTAAGGTACGCGACACAGTTGTGTCGAGGTTTGAGTTGCATGGTCGCCATTAATGAAGGTGAAAGGTTTTCAGAGCTTTTGAAAAGTTAGGTCGTGAAAGAATGAAAAACTCTGAAAGAGGGATCAGGTATATATAGGGTACGGGTTGAAAACGACTGAAGGTTTTGGTGTTAGTCATCAGTATTTGAAGCTACTGATGACGTGGTATTAACTTTCAGACGTTTGAAACGACTGATGGTATTGGTGTGGTCAGCAGTTATAAAACAACTGAAGACATGGTGTTTACTATCAGACGTTGAAACAACTGAAGTCTCTGATTTAGGCATCAGTAGTTTTAAAAACTACTGAAGACAAGTTGGACTTCAGATGTTGAAACAACTGAGGACTTGGTATTAGTCATCAGTAGTTGTGAAACTACTGAAGACCGTGGTTTTGCCATCAGTTGTTGTAAACAACTGAAGACTTGGTGTTAGTCATCAGTAGTTGTGAAACTACTGAAGACATGGTATTGCTTCAGTTGTTTATAAGAAACAGCAGTTTGTGAACTACTGAAGAGAGAGTACTCATCAGTAGTTGTCGTCAATTCATAGCCTTTCAGCTGTTTCATACTGTCCTCAACACTTACTCATCAGCTTTTAGCTGTTTTCAGTAGTTTCATAGGACATCAGTACTTATCTGTTTCTACTGATTTTCAGTAGTTGTAACTACATCAGTAGTGTAGAACAGATAAAGTCCAGTACTTAAAGCATTTAGCCTTCAGTAGTTATAAAAACTACTGAGGGTAAAATAACTCATCAGTACTTATATGTGACATGGTTACCAATGATCATCAGTAATTACTGAGATCATCAGTAGTTGTCACTTATTCTAGCTGCAGCATACCAAGCCTTAACACCAGGTTGTGGAAAGTTGAACTATCCAAAGGCTTAGTAAAAATGTCTGCAAGCTCATCAGCACTAGGCACAAACATAGGATTAATTAGACCCTTTTCAAAACAATCTCTTATAAAATGATGTCTAATTTCTATATGTTTGGTCCTAGAGTGCTGGACAGGATTTTTGACAATGCAAAGAGCTGAAGCACTATCCATTAATAATGGAGTCTTAGTCTCTGTAATGCCATAATCCAAAAGTTGATTCTGAAGCCAGAGTATTTGGGATGTACAACTTGCAGCAGCAATGTACTCGGCTTCAGCAGTGGATGTAGCAACAGATGTTTGTTTCTTACTCTGCCAAGAAATCAAACAGTTGCCTAGGAATTGGCATCCACCAGAAGTTGATTTCCTGGTCAACTTACATCCTGCATAGTCACTATCAGAGAAGGCAACTAATTTGCAAGAATGTCCAGTGGAATACCATAAGCCTAGAGATTGTGTGCCTTGCAGATATCTAAAGATCCTCTTGACTGCAATCAGATGAGACTCCTTAGGTGCAGCCTGAAATCTAGCACAAACACATGTAGCAAACATAATATCTGGTCTAGAAGCTGTTAAATACATCAAGGAACCAATCATACATCTGTAAAGGGTTTCATCAACACCTTTACCTTTCTGATCAACATCCAATTGTGTGGTGTTGCACATGGGAGTAGAACAAGATTTACAGTTTTGTAAATCAAACTTATTCAAAAGATCTTTTGTGTATTTAGACTGATGAATGAAAATTCCATCAGCTTTTTGTTTGATTTGCAAACCTAGAAAGAACTGTAATTCTCCCATTGCACTCATTTCAAACTTCTGTTGCATTAAGGTTTGGAAATCCTCACACAATTGGGGATCAGAGGATGCAAATATAATATCATCAACATAAATTTGAACAAGTAGCTTATGCTGATCCACCTTCTTAATAAATAAAGTTTTATCTATGGAGCCTCTAGTGAAATTATTCTGTAGAAGAAAGTTTGATAAGGTCTCATACCAAGCTCTAGGTGCTTGTTTCAACCCATAAAGAGCTTTATCAAGCTTATATACCCATTCTGGGTGCTTATTATCCTCAAAGCCTGGTGGTTGACACACATAAACTTCTTCTTTTATTGTACCATATAGAAAAGCACTTTTGACATCCATTTGGAAAACTTTAAGATTGTGGAGTGCAGCATAGGCTAAAAACAATCTAATTGCCTCCAGTCTGGCTACAGGGGCAAAGGTTTCATCATAATCAATACCTTCTTCTTGTGCAAACCCCTGCACAACCAGTCTGGCCTTGTTCTTAACAATTAGCCCATTTTCATCAGTTTTATTCCTAAACACCCATTTAGTGCCTATTGCACACTTACCTGGGGGTAGAGGAACAAGCTCCCACACTTGCTGTTTCTTGAACTGAAGAAGCTCAAGCTGCATGGCTTCAACCCATCCATTGTCCCTCAAAGCAACATGATAGTTCTTTGGCTCTAGCTGACTGATGAAGAGAGCATAGAAGCAGAAATTGGACAACTGGCTTCTGGTTGAGACACCAGCATTGATATCACCAAGGATTTGAGATATTGGGTGATTTTTCAGCTCTTGGTAAACAATCAAATCTGTGCAAGTGTTTGTAGGGTCTTCAGCAGCAGCAGATGTTGATGCAGATTCTTGAAACCATGAAGATGGTGGCAACTCAAATGAAGTTGAGGATGCAGAAATCTCATCAGCATTTGTTGTGGATGGTGCGGCTGGAGCTACAGGAGCATCAGGTTTAGAGGACTCAGGCAGTTGATCACTAAACCTGAAGAGGTGATTACTACTATCATCATCATCTTCAGTAGTAACACCAGGTGGTGAACTGTTGACAGGAGCAACAGCAGGAGATTGATAAGGAACATATTGCAGTATGTCCAAATCAAAGAGCTCCACAGGGCTTTGTGGAATCTTGTCCTTTGGAGATTCATTGAACTTGACATGTAAAGTCTCTTCAACCATCTTTGTTCTGCAATTGAAGACTCTGTATGCCTTGCAAGTTGATGAATAACCAACAAAGTACCCTGCATCCACCTTAGGATCAAATTTCTGGAGCTGATCCTTTGTGTTGAGAATGAAACAGGGACACCCAAATGCTCTAAAAAATGAAATGAGAGGGGCCAAATGATGTAGAACTTCATATGGAGTCTTCATCAACCTCTGATTTATTAGCACTCTATTCTGCACATAGCATGCTGTGTTGACAGCTTCAGCCCAAAGGTCAATGGCAGTCCAGAATCAGCCAACATAGACCTTGCAGCTTCAATGAGGGTCCTGTTCTTTCTCTCCACAACTCCATTCTGTTCAGGAGTTCTTGGAATACTAAACTGTCTCTTTATTCCCTTGGAAAGGTAGAACTCATCAAGTGTATTGTTCCTGAATTCTGTTCCATTATCACTTCTAATACACTTGACTGAGAGGGAATACTGCTTCTCAGCATACAACACAAAGTTTATGATCTTCTGTGCAGCTTCATCCTTTGAATGTAGAAAGAAAGTCCATACAAATCTGGAGTAATCATCCACAATTACCAGACAGTATTTTTTCTGTGCCATGCTCATCACTCTCACAGGACCAAAGAGATCCATGTGAAGAAGTTGTAAGCAGGCAGTGGACTTTGGTTCTTCAATAGGTGGAAATGAAACTTTGTGCTGTTTTCCTTTCAAACAAGCAGTGCAGTTGTTTTCACACTTGAACTCCTTCATAGGCATTCCCCTTACTAAACTATGGTGTATCAGCTGATTCATGTTCTTGAAATTAACATGTCCCAGCCTTCTATGCCATAGATTAGATTCTTGAGGAGAGGCCTTGGAAAATAGGCAAGGATGGCCTTTGAGATCAATTTTCTTGGAAAGATCTAAGGCATACACTCTTCCTGTCCTGTTGGCCTTCAGGAGAGTGTGAGCATCCAATACCTTGTCAATCAAACTCAGAACTTTGGATGACAGAATCCTGCAGTTCTGGCTTGTGAAAAGGGCAACATGGCCTTTGTCACACAATTGACTGACACTCAAAAGATTATACTTGAGATTTTCCACATGGTTGACATCATCAAACTTTATTTCCCCATTGGAAACAAAGCCCTTCCCGATGATGTAACCTCTTGCATCATTGCCAAAAGAAACAAATCCCTTCCTTCCTGGAGAGTAGTCATTAAGAAGTGAGTTGTTCCCAGTCATATGCATAGATCCTCCACTGTCTACATACCAGATGCTACTTTGGCATGTTGAAGAAACCTGCATAAATAAACAATCAGTTAGTTTTGGAGACCCAAACCTTTTTGGTTTTGGGCCTGGTCTCATCAACAGATGGTAAACTAACAGGTTTATTGGACACAATAGCTTGAGGTGAAGGAGATGGTGTAGAAGAGGAATCCTTCGGCTTGGATCTCCTTTTCTGGGGTTTCAACACAGGGCCATCAAGTTGGTTAACTCTTCCCAACAGATGTTGAACCATCATTACCAGCTGTGTCTGATTCTGGGAGAGAGCTTTCAGCTCTTCAGACACATTGGTATTGGTGTTTGATGATGAGTTCTTGTGTTGCACCATCTTCTTTTGAGCAACCTCAGCTATTGCCTGTTGCACTCCTTCCTTTTTAGATTTCTTTTTGATCATAGGAGTAACAGGATTTGATGCTGCTGGTACAAACTTGGACTCAAACTCAGTTTTCATTTTAGCCAAATTTTCTTTAATTTTCTCTTTTTGTTTGAGTTTGGATCCCTTTTTGTACCAACAATCATCTGTGAGATGATTGAATAGACCACATATTCACATGGTTTCTTCTTCATCTTCTGTTGATCATCAACTAAAGAAGATGAAACTACTGAAGACTTGCTCTTCGGCAGTTTAGAAGCACTTTTTGCCTTCTTGTCAACTTCCTTAGTAGGCTTCAAATCCTTCCTACTGACAGTTTTCTTCTCTTCAGTGCTGTCAGTCATTAGGATTTGAACTCCAGATGTTATCCCCTGCTCTCCAGTACCCTCAGTACTGCTAGGGATAACACTTGGGTTGATCAACTCATTGATCATGTGAGTGTCAGCAGTTGAACCATCAATATCAGCTGTTAGGTTCACAGAGGGATTACTACTGACTTCAACTACTGATGGTGCTTTATCAAGTAGTGAATCACATGATGAGGTGAATTGGTCATTACTTTCTCCATCAGAATCCGCTCCTGCTCTTGAAGCAAAAACTGTAGGAGGAGCAGTGTGATTATAACCAATTCCAAACTTCACATTGGAAGCTGTTTGCTTACTAAGAAGCATTTCAAAGCCCTTGCAAGATTGTACCCATCGATCACACTCTACCTGGGTGACAGCAAGAGTATCTTTGAGGTCTTTGTACTTCTCTAAGAGTACATCCTCCCTAGCCTTATCATCAGAAATTTGGCATTTTAATTTGTAAATCTCATCAGTTTTCTCTTTTAGCACAGACTCAAACTCAGCTTTATTTTTGGAAATTGTTTGTTCTAGCTCTACATTTTTATTGATTAAAGCCACATTTGCTTCTCTAATAGAGGCAAATGCTGCTATGCAAGTTTCAGAACATAATTTGGCCTTAGCCTCAGAGGATACCTGTGATACCTGTGTTGAAGAGGTATTTGAGGATGATCCATCAGAGGATTCCAAAGCCATGAGAGCTAGATTTCCAAAAGGATGCTCACCACCATGTTGACCAGCACCTGAGAACAGTTGTTCATTACCAGACACATCATCTGGTAAACTGCTCCAGTCAACAACACCTGGTGTGAAGAAGCTGTGTTGTTGAAGTTGATTAGGTTGATGAGATTGGGATGGTTGAGGCTCAGGGAGTGCATGTGGTTGCTGAGCAGTGGGTG
The DNA here is from genome assembly GCA_025506515.1 of Flaveria trinervia. Classification (NCBI taxonomy): domain Eukaryota; kingdom Viridiplantae; phylum Streptophyta; class Magnoliopsida; order Asterales; family Asteraceae; genus Flaveria; species Flaveria trinervia. Next base: position 54,257,789 of record CM046452.1, on the reverse strand, counting down.
CTTGAACCTGACCTGGTTGTGGCATGTAATAGCAGGGGTATGGATATGGCATTGGCCCCTGTGGAACAAAATATGCAGGAGATTGTGGTTGATGATGATAACCAGAATTGACAGGTTGTTGCCCTCTGTTTTGTTGACTATTGCCAGGGAAAGTCACAAAGGGTGCAGGAGAGTTAGATCCAGATGATCTACATTCTCTTGCAAAGTGCCCAAGCCTGTGGCATTTATGGCACTTCAACTTACTCTTGTCAAAACCAACTTTGGTTTTGCCAGAGAGTCCTGGGAATTTCCTTCCAGTTCTTTTGTAGAACTTCTGAGATCTGATATTTATCAAGGCCATTTGGCTCAAAATATCCATCTCTTCTAAGTCATCATCAGCAATCCCCTTGAGATCATCCATGATGAAACATAGATTGTCACTATTACAACCAGCAGAATAACTATCAACACTCACAAAGGCAGGCTCAGAAGTGTTTGTAGAGAAATCAATATGCTCATCATACTGGCTTTCAGATGACGCATATTCTGACTCTTGATGTCCAATCAGGGCAGTGTTCCCTTGGACAAAATCCTCAGTGAGCTTGCCAGATGAAACCATTTCCTTTTCTGCTCTATCTCTCTCTCGAATGTAAGCAGTTTCCCATGAAGTTGGGTGAGAGATAGGCGATCAACATCAGCATTTGAGCGTAGAACAATGGTATATGTGTTCCATCTCTCAGGCAGTGATCTTAAAAATCTATGGTTCATCTGACTCCTGGTATATTCATGTTTAACCATTTTCAATTCAGAGATTAAACATGAAAACCGCTCAAATTGTTGAGTCAGAGTCTCACCCTTTCTATGAGAGAAAGTCTCATATTGTTGGGCGAGGATTTCCCTGTTGTTTGCTAAAACCTCATCAGTACCACCAAATTGTTCTTTGATGGCATTCCAGAGGTCATGAGCAGACTCACAATGCAGAAGCCCAGAGTAAATCTCATTAGGAATAGCCATAGCCAAAATTCCATGGGCTTTTGCATCGATTTCAAACAACTTCTTGTCCTCATCGGAGTATTGCTCCTTCTTCTTTGGAACCAACTGGTTTGTTTCCGGATCATTCACCATTGGCTTATGTGGTCCATGTACCACAGATGTCCAACAACCTGAGCTATTGACAGACAGGTGATGGAGCAATCTTCTCTGCCAAATGTTATACTCATTCCTCACCAAGATCGGAGGCTTGGTAGAGGATCCAGTATTGAAAGGATCATTAGAAGAAGTAGTCATTGTGGAAAATCAGACAGATTCAAGTAAAACACAATAAATTTAGCTCAAAACCACACAGAACCTCAAATAAAACGGCCAGAAGCGATACACTCTCAATCTCTATAACAGATCCTTGCGAATTTTGCTAATTCGATTAAACTTAGAGCGATTGAACAGTTTCAATGATCAATTGTTAGATCGATCAATGATTAACCTGCTCTGATACCATTTGTTAGGATCTCAGCCCTTGGTTTAATCGATTGAACAGATATAGCAGCGGAATAGCTCAGAATTAGACAAATTCAACAAGAACAATGATATAAAACGATAAAAGAATTTTGTTATAGAGAGAGAAATATCCGACAAAAGGAATATTGCATTAGGATTGTCGGCCTCAAAGGCACGATTACAGGTGAGTCATCTTTCCTTATAAAGAAAAGAATGACGTAGGCTGATGTCACTTGAAAGTGACATGTAACCGTTTTATAACTACTGATGTTTAACAACTACTGAAGATGTCAACAACTGACATCTTCTTACAAATGTTCCTAAGTGTTAAACATCTCATTTACAACAACTGAAAAACATAAAACTACTGAAACTACAACGACTGAAGAACAAGCTCTTCAGTCGTTTTACAAAACTACTGAAACATAAAACATAAAACTACTGATATCACAACTACTGAAGAAGTACTCTTCAGCAGTTGTGACAACTACTGAGGCTTCAGTACTTGATCTTCAGACTTTGACCTTCAGGCGTTTCATCAGCTGATGACTTCAGTAGATATCATCAGCTGATGTCTTCAGTCTTTGTCTTCAGACTTTGTACATCAGTTGTTGATCTTCAGCACTTGTGAACTCTTCAGCTGTTGTACTTCAGTACTTTGGTCTTTCAGCTTCAGCACTTGTGTTCTTCAGCTGTTGTACTTCAGTACTTTGATTCTTCAGCTGTTAAGATCTTCAGCACTTGATCTTCAGCTGTTAAGTCTTCAGCACTTGTCAAACTACTGATGAGGCTTTCAGCAGTTGTTGTGATACCGTGTGGGACTTAGAGGTTTTCTGATCTTGGCTCATTGGTCTTTTGGTCCACAAACTCCCCCTGAACCAATGCAGCCAAAACCTCTACTTATTTAAACTCCCACTTATTGATGGCAAAAAATGTTAACAGCGTGAAGATCAAGTACTGAAGACACGCTGAAGAAAACAGTGGCTGAGCTGAAAGACCAAGTACTGAAGTACAACATCTGAAGAGTTCACAAGTCTGAAGATCAAACACGATTTTACAACGTCTAAAAAGAAAAAAAAAAAAACAAAGAAACAAAGACTGAAGACTCAGCTGATAAATCGCTGAAGTCATCAGCTGATGAACGGCTGAAGTCCAAAGTCTGCAGCTCAAGTACTGAAGCCGCAGTAGTTTGTTCACAACTGCTGAAGATTACTTCTTCATATTTGTGATCAGTATTTTTATGTTTTAGGTCATAGTTTTGTAAAACGACTGAAGAGCTTGTCTTCAGTCGGTGTAGTTTCAGTAGTTTTATGTTTTTCAGTTGTTGTAAAGAGATGTGTTACAACTTAGAACATTGTAAGAAGATGTCCAGTTTGTTGACATCTTCATTAGTTGTTAAACATCAGTAGTTATAAAACGGTTAACATGTCCTTTCAAGTGCCATCATCCTACGTCATTCTTTTCTTTATAAGGACAGAGACTCACCTGTAATCGGCCTTTGAGGCCGACATCCTAATGATATCCTTTTTTCTGATTATTTCTCTCTCTATACCAAAATTCTTTTATCGTTTATAGCCTTTTTTCTTGTGAATTTGTCTAATTCTGAGCTATTCCGCTCTATATCGTCAATCATTAACCGAGGCTGAGATCCTAACAAAGCTTGGTCACTATCACCATCACCATTGTTGTCTACCACAGTTGAGGTGTTCTTATCTGGTTGAGAGCCTCTGAGCTGGATTTGAAGGCATACAAATGTATCAGCTAAATTTGTCATTGTAGGGCTGATAGAAACCTTATTTGCAGAAGTGGTTCCAATGGAGCTGAAGTATGTGTCTTGAGATCTTCCTAGCTCAAATCTTAGATCAGCATCATCTGTATTCAAATTTTCTACAGATCCTGAAACATTCTCACAAGATTTGTAAAACAGTTGGTAACCAAATCAAGATCAAACAACCAATCTGGACCGAATTAGTAACACATGGTATGTGTTCATTGAAAGTCACATTGGCTGACTCCTCAACAATTCTAGTTCTAAGTTTGTACACTCTTTAAGCCTTAGCTTGGGAAGAGTATCCAATAAAGTATCCATCATCTGATTTCTTAGCAAACTTGGCAATTTGATATTTGGTATTCAAGATGGTGCAAGGACATCCAAATGACCTGAGAAAACCAATGAAAGTCTCCTCTTGTGCCAAAGTTCATAAGGAGTCTTGCCATGAGTCTTAACTACTAAAAATCTATTCTGAAGATAGCAGGCAGTCAACCAGAAGGTGATGGGCAGTTTAGAGTCAGACAACATGGTTCTTGCAGCTTCAATCAGTGTCCTGTTTCTCCTCTCAGCAACACCATTTTGCTAAGGAGTCTTGGGAGCACTAATTGTCTTGTAATACCCTTTTCATCACAGAATGTGTCAAGGATATGGTTCTTAATTCGTTCCTTGATCACATCTTATGATCTTGACCTTGTGATCAGATTGATTCTCAATCTTTAAGATGAAATTCTTCAGAATCTCAGGAGTCTCATCCTTAGTTCTAAGGAAGAAAACCCAAGTGAATCTTGTAAAGTCATCTGTGATCACTAGACAGTATAAGGTCTTCCTAAACTCTTACACTGCTGGGGCCAAAGAGATCCATATGTAACAAGTCTATGGGAGTAATGATTGAGTTCTTTTCCTTAGGCTTGTGAGATACCTTATGTTGCTTCCGTTTCAGGCATGCAACACAGTGGTCATCACTTATAAACTCTTTCTTTGGCATTCCAGTTACCAAGTCATGCTTAATTAACTTATTCATGTTCTTAAAGTTTACATGCCCATTCTTTTATGCCATAGGAAGACTCATCACTATTGGCTTTAGACAGAAAGCATGAAACTTCTCCAGAGGGAAAGGTTTCTTGCAAATCCATCTTGTACATGTTTCCTTTCATGGGGGCTCTAAGCTGGATATGCTCATGAGGAATGACCATACTAGGCTTAAGAACAATGCACTCATGCTCAATAAAGAGCATGTTATGACTATGATCACAAAATTGAGATACACTCAGAGGATTGTATCCAAGCTCCTTTACAATGTTTACCTTTTCTATGCTGAGCTTACCATTTGTGACCTTGCCCCTACCAGAAATGTAACCACCTTCATCTCCTCCAAAAGCAATAGGTCCTCCATCAATCCTTTCAAAGTTCTGGAGTAGTGACCTATTACCAGTCATGTGCCTGGAGCAGCCACTGTCTATGATCCAAACATTTCTGTCTGTCTTCAGCTGTTCCTGCACAGAAGAGGATGATTAGTTACATCTGGAAACCCAAGCCTTGCTTGTCTTGGGCTCATTTGCAGAAGGTAATTTAATAGTAATAGATCCTATGGTTGTACGAAGAGGATCTTGAACTGTTTTTGATGGAGAAATCTCAGTCACTTGGTCTTTCTTAGACGTCCACACCACCTTTGGAGTCTTGGACTTGACCTTCAAAACTTTATAAGCTTTTGGAGCTTCAGAAGATTTGATGATTGAACCTTCGGAAGATTCTGCAAACCTGCAGCTGACTTCAGTGCTTCAGAAGAACTCCTTTCTTTCGAGACCAAATATTCTTCCGAAGAGAATTTTCCACTTCCCTTCTTGTTAGATTTGGAACTTCCGAAGGAAACTTGTTTTCCTTCCGAAGTCTGAATCTTCTTAGAACTCTTTGAAGCCTTTGTTTTGGCCTTATGGACAGTACCTTTAGGATTGAATGGACAATCCTTTGCAATGTGAGTGGTGTTGTCACACACGACACAGTTCATTTTCTTCTTCACAAGAGCCTTGTCTTGAGAGTAAGACTGTCTTTGGTCACTTCTCCACCTTCATCTTTGCAGATGCTGAGACAGTCCTCTCGGGCTGAGAGCTATGCTTGGAGTTTGATGGACCAGGCTGTGCAGCAGTGGTACACAGTAGATCAGTCTTCTTCTTGCTGCTGAGATGAGTTGAGCAAGAACCAAACTCTTAGCAGAGTTCTGGTTGATATCTTCAGTCCCTACCACTTTAAACCCTGCAGAAATAAAAACTTGTTTATGCTAAGAGTCAAAAGTAGCCTTGATCTCTTGAGCCTTCCTTGCCTTTCTTTTGCTCTTTCTGATCAAGTTCTTTCTCATGGACTTGGTCATCATAGTCTTCACTTTCTCCTCAGAAGGATAGTGGCCCTTCTTGGAATCTTCCTCTTCACTCTTTGTAGAGGGATTCTTCACTATCTCTTCTTCATCCTCCTCACTCATAGGATCTATGAGAGGAAGCTCATATTCACAAGTTCCACACCTACGAGATCTTACTGACAAGATTGTGTGTGGAGGAGCTATCTCATTGGATCCTGTCCCTGTCTATTTTGATAGCACACTTTGTTGTGCAGGGATGAGGATATCATGTTCTTGAAGGTCTCTTCTTCAAGAACACTCTTTTCTGCCTTGGCTTTGCTAATCACACGCTCAGCCAGGCACTCAGTTAACTTGGTTATGAGATCTTTAATTTGAGTCCTAAAATCTGTGTGTTATGTTTTAGAACTGAAATGGTTTTCTCTAAGTCCTCTATTTTCAGCTTATAATCATTTTCAGACTTTCTAAAATCAGATTTTAAAATGTTTAAGGACTCAATATCATATCTCAGTTCCAAGTTATAGGGCCTGTACCTGTTAACTTTAGCAATGCATTCAGGAGTACAAAGATGTTCCAATACCTTGGCTTCATCATGATCTGCCATCAGTGCTTGGTTTGGAGAGGCATCTTCAACCTGAAAGCTCCAGTCAAAGCCTCCTTCTTCAACAGCAATAGCAGCTTGCTGCTTTGACTTCTCATTATGGAGAGCTTTGTCATTGTAGTTTGGTCTGGATTGTGTTTGGCCACCATTTGTTCTAGGTGCCTTACACTCTCTGGCTAAGTGGCCCATCAGGTTACAGTTGTAACATTTTACTTTGCCTTTGTCTAGTCCAAACTTTCCACTAGTTGTATTGCTTGGAAACTTCCTTCCAGTCCTCTTGTAGAACTTCTTGGCTCTGTGAGTGAGAAGAGCCATATGCTGGACTATTTCCATGTATTCCAGATCATCTGGATGGATACAGTCCAGGTCTTCAATAGTGAAAAGAGAGTTGCCACAGCTTTCATCAGAAGACACAAAAGCTTGAGAAGAGCTTGTCTCTTGGAATGGGCTTCCTTAAGTGTAGTTCTCCTTTGGTGTCTCTGGGAAGGTGATGAAAGGACCCTTGGGTGAGTTGTCAGGGTAGCATAAGAGATGATGTTTGGGTTCTATGCTATCCTTTTCAACCACATGTAGGGCTGAACCCATTTGATTGTTGGAGTTTCCAGATGAACCTTGCATGTTCATCTCCATCTGGTATCCACTGAGAATCCCATATAACTCTGTCAGAGTAAGAGTTTTGAGATTTTCAGTTCTCTTGATCACCACACAGTAGTGTGTCCACTGCCTAGGAAGTGAGGACATGAACTTCCTTACAATGTCTCTATTTTCAAGAGAAACTCCTCCATCCACTAGGGTATCCACATCTCAACATACCTGAAGTACTGCTGAGTCATGGTTTCACCTGTTTTGAAGGTGAAGTTTTCAAACTGCTGCTTCAGAAGATCCTTCTTGTTCTCCTTGGCTTCAAAAGAACCCTCATACATAAGTTTCAGTGCATCCCACAGCGGCTTAGCTATTTTACACTTCTTGAAACCTCTGTACACAGAGTTTGGAATGGTAGTTTGAAGAGCAGTCGTGGCTCTTCTGTCTATCCCTACTCTCTTCCTATCCTTATCAGAGTAGTTAGCCACATCTTTAGGATCATACCAGCACCAGTAGCAGAAGGTGTGCTAGGTATGAAAGGTCCATTCTCAATAGACTCCCACATTCTTGAGTCAAGAGACCTGATGAAACCTTCCATTCTTAAACACCAGGTGTCAAACTCATCAAGAGTGATCAGTGGGGACTTGTTCATGGTTCCAGTTTCCATATCAGTTTTGGAAATGGCTGCCATTTGAAAAGTTTAGTATTTGTGTGTATGAGGGATCTAAAGATGGTGAGATCTTATATCAAGAGCCTGGATTGCTCTGATACCAAATGCAGGATCGCTGAAGGGTTAAGAGTTACAACACAACAACACAAAGAGGAGATAAACTAAACTTAGATCAAACAGTAAACTGGATTAACCAAGTGGTGACACTAAGAACACATGTAATATATGAGACAGAACACAAAGAACACAAGTGTTTGGTTTTCAAGAATGCAGTATATCGCTTCTCTATGTTCTATTACAAGTGTTACAAAGCATATTCAAGAAATACAAGAACATGAGATACTTATACAACATCCTACAGCCGGCTATACTTTGAAAGCCAGCTGGATACAATTGACTAGACACACACAAAATCAATTGTAGAGTCAAAAGGCAGATTGCCTTTTGACCTGTGACTATGACATGCCATAGCTCACATCCTTATCTATTACAAAAAGGATAAAGTACATAAAGTAGAAAGTTACAAACTCAAGACCTCAATGTACAGTTACCAAAAGCATGGACCTTTTCACCAAACCATGTTAGTTGGTGACTTGCAGAGTTGCAGCGGAAAGGTGTCTAGCTTTATAGAACAGTACATCAGATAAAGCATGTTACTAAAAGTCTTCGGAAGAAATCTGTCTTCATGAACTTGAAGCTTCGGAAGACTTTGTCTCTGAGGCTTCGGAAGACTTCATCTTTGGCTTCGGAAGATGTTGGTCTTGGCTTCGGAAGATTTCACACTTAGAGTGTTTATGTTGCACATGTGAAACTTCCGAAGCATTCCACTTCAATGCACTTGTGCAGCATACAGGAAAGACTAAAGATGTTTAAGTTGCATTAGCCTCTTCGTTAGTCTCTACACACGAATCCCTCTAAGGGAAATTCCACAGGACTTCACTCCACACTTCAAGTGGTGGTACTATGACTGGAGAATAGGTGAGGCGGTCATAGTTCTGAACAGAAATGGAAATATGGAAACTAACAGGGTTTTTGACCTAACATGGCTAACTAATTTGTGTTCTGACGATGTCTAAACTTTATACAAGTGGCCACTATTCTATGACGCGCAAAACATTGTACAAGCCCTCTAGTTCCAAAATGTGATAAGACTCTGCTTTGCATTCGAAATACATGCAGGAGTTACAAGGGAGGAGAAGTACAAGAAATATGAAGAGCTGATGAAGCATGTTAGACAATAGAGTAAACTAGGTCCAGGGGGAGTTTGTAGATACATATGTACCTAGTTTATGAGCTTAATGTAAAATGTCTTTCATGTCTTATATATATGTAAAAGAACGGGTTTGAATGCAATACAATGTGTGGTTTATGCTTATAATGTTTAATATTTCATTAATTATTGTGTGTTAACACATATTGAACTAACTATATAGGTTTGTGGTTATTTACATAGTTCTTAGTCAATAATGATTGAGAAACGTGCTTAAACTTAATCGTGTGAAGTTCTCATGCGAATGGACCATGCTAATGAACCATACACATGAATACTTCATGCTAATGAACCAATGCACGGCTGAACCAGGAGACTGGATCCGTCGCACGGCTGTAACATGAGATTGACTCAGTCGCACGACTGAATCTTCAGTCGTGCGGATGGATCAACCGCATGCTTCAATTGCACGACTGAACCATGCGAATGGCTCAGTCGCACGAATGGAAAACCCTAACCTATAAATACCACTTAATTCGTGGAAAAACATAACAATTCGAATACCTACGCCCTAAATCGTACCCTAGCCATCCAGAGACCCTAGAACACCTGTTCCAAGTTCATAGATCACAGTAAATCGTCCTACTATCGTTCTTAACGTTTAGTTTCATTATTGGATTGATTTTACTCGCGTTCTCACTAATTGGATCGCCAATTAAATATGATTCCACAATATTTGAGTTGGTATACATGTAAATCAGTTAGTACTCCATACCGAAAACGGTCCTAACAAATCCATAAAATCAACTGGCGTGTTGGTTAAACCAAAGGACATAACAAGAAATTCGTATTGTCCATAATGCGTGTGAAAAGCCGTTTTAGGAATATATGTTCCTTCACTTTCCATTGATGATAGCCAGATCGGAGATCTATCCTCGAGAACCAACTGGCACCTTGGAGCTGATCAAACATCAATTCTGGGTAAAGGATATCGGTTCTTCACCGTCAACTTTTCCAACTCAAAGTAGTCAACGCACATCCTCGTACTACCATTCTTCTTCTTGACAAATAAAACTGGAGCACCCCAAGGAGAGATACTCAATTGAATGGACCTTTTATCCAACCATTATCGCAATTGAACCATTACTTCCTTCATCTCTATTGGAGCCAACTGATACGGTGCCTTAGTGACAAGCTGAGCACTAGGTATCAAATCAATCTGGAATTCAATCTCACGATCTGACGGCACACCAGGTAAATCTTCTGGGAACACATCACAAAAGTCACACATAACTCGTACGTTAGACAATTGTGGTATTGACATGTCCATATCCTTCATGTAGGTTAGGTAGGTGCTACATCCATGTTTCATGCACTTCCCAGCCTCCGCCATCTAAATCGCCTTTGAAATCGTAGTAACTCGATCACCGTAGATCACCACCGAACTCCCATCAGGCGCTATCAATCAGATCATCTTCTTGCGACACACAATATTCGCCTCGTAATCCAGTAACCAATCTATTCCTAGGACTACATCAACCCACCTAAGATCATCCCATACAGTCTGGCACGGAACTTATGACATTCTAATTCTATGTCACAACATTCTATCAGGTCAGAAACCTGGTAGACTTACCTATGGCAGTTTCTACATTGAAGGGTCATTAATGCTTCTACTTCTAATGGGTAATTTAGCACAGAAAGCAGCAGAAATAAAACTCTTACTAGCACCAAAATCAAATAATAGCAAGAGCTTGGTTTACTAAAAACACACCTGACATAACATCGGGGTCCGTCGCAGCCTCCTTCCGGGTCATCGTGAAGGCTTTGGTGCTCGTCTTTTGCCCTTCAGTTCCAGTCATCTTCTTTACTCTGGAAACCTTATCCCTTGGCTTCTTCCAATCCCTGCTCATATGGCCATCTTCGCCACAGTTATAACACCTCGCCACCTTACGACCTCATATTTCTTTGCCACATGTCTTGTCCTTCTACACTTGAAACAGACATTTGAACCCCAACTACATTCCCTCAAATGCTCCTTCCCACACTTACCATACCTTTTCGACTGCACACCAGATGTGGCTACATGTCGGTCATCCACCCTAGCAACCTTGTTGTTTAGACCGACCCATCCACTTCCAAACCGCTTCCCGTTCTAGTTTCGATCACCATTGCCCCCTTCCTGTTCACCTCAACCACTGCCACTTCCTATTCATCGTACAACCTTTGTGCTAGATCAAGCACCGACCTAAAAGTTCTCACCGCATGGTGATCATGTGCCTACGGATATCCGCCGACAAACCTTGGATTTCTCTCTTGATCTTTTGTGACAGGGTGTCAGCTGATCTGACACCAGTAGTGCCATCTTGATGAAGTTGGTAATGTATTGTTGGTGTGATGGTTCTTGCCTCCAACTGCAAGAACTCCCTCTCGATCTTATCAAGCTCCCTATGAGAACAAAACTCCTCAATCACAAACTTTTTCAGCTCGATCCACCTCATCTTCCTAATTGCCCAGCTACCCTCGGCCTGGACAATGTTGTCCCACCAACACAAGGCCAAATCCACGAATGAGTGGGTAGCAAACTTTACCTTTTGGTCCTCTCTACACTCGCTGATCTCTAACACTACCTCCATCTCCCTCACCCATTGGTGAACAGAAGCAGCATTGCCATTGCCATCAAAAGCCGGGGCCTTGCACCTCTGGAATGCCCAATAGTTACAGCCTCATGTTGTTTCTTGCTCAGCTTCCTCCTCCTCTTTATCACTAGAGGCAGCCGCCTCTGTTTTCGGCTGCTCCCTTTCTCCTCTCCCAGAGGTCTTCTTCTTTTCCTTCTTTTCATCCTCCTGTACAACTTTAATCACCTCAGTCACCACAGACAGTAGGATTGTTTGCAAGACCTGGTGAACTTCTTCAAGACTGCCTCCTTCACCGAGGCTCTCAACTTGGCACTCTCATCACCACGTTCTTGGTGAAGAATCTCAGGCTCCTCATGAGCCATTCCAGCAAAATTAGCCCTACCTCTTATAACCCGTGGTCCAGCACAATGCCCACCAAGACCTCCACCTCGTTAAGCCTTTGAAGATCAACCTCCAACCATCCTCTACACACGTTATAAGATCCAAACACCAACACAGTCATTCTAGGTAATAGCTCAGTTTATGTGAAGTATAGTAAGTTCGTAATTATAGTGGCTAGTTTTGATTAGCCACTTACTTTACTCTTCTACCCCAAGCATTTTGTATCCTGATTACATATGTATCTAAATCTACTAAAAGCACATAAGTCAAATAACATGTGCACATAATACCAATTAACATTTAAAAAAACCTGATGGCACGTCGGAACATTCTCAGTTTATGTTTAGGTTTTGAAAATATTTTCCCCAATTATTTTAAACTTTGGCTCTGATACCAACTTATAATGCCCCGATCCCGGAACACTTACAAACGGATAATCATTGCACATCATACTTAAAAATACATAAAACTTCATTTAAATAATGCAGCGGAATTATTTAAATCAAAACTATTTCATATATTAATAACCGCTTTTGCCAATAATACAACATTGTTAATCGTTACAAAATATTGTTTGATTGCATTACAATGAAAAACATCATTATAATATAAAATGGATGCCATTCAAAACTTTCTTAGTAGCTTCAACCCGTGCCATCCTCAGCAACCATTATCTGCTAACTAAAAAACACATAAAAGTCAGCTCTGTAGAGTGAGTTTTAGTTTTATAAAATATATTATACTTTATTTTCATTAAAAACCTTTCTTTACTTCATGAGTTATCATGCATGATACATACACATAGTTAATGTTTATCATATTCTTCCATCATCATGCATTCATCATTATCATTCATTTTCATCTCAAGCAATACCATGTGCTATACCACAAACATTGTGCACGAAGCAGGTACTAGCCCAAAGTCCATAAATAAACTTCTAACATTGTGTAGAAGCAGGCACCAGTACAAGGGTAAGCAACAAGGGTCCATACATTTAGTCAATCACAAGGATTAGAACCTTGCGTGTATCCTTATGGATTAGCTAAACTGCACATAGTTGAGCTAACAACATCACAATGAGTCATGCACCTCCTTTCATTTTGCTTGCAAGAATTTTCATTTATTCTTTAAATTCCACTTTTCATTATCATCAACTCTTTCACTTCATCAAGATAGTACTTTATATTCATCGATAGAATCATACCACGTAAAGCCACGTATAATACACAATAAGGAATCATGAAGAACAGATCATAAACATGCATAACATCATCAGACATCATCATATACCTCATACATCATCCGAGGATCATCCCCCGCCAAAATCAAAAAATCCTTCTTTCCAAAGTTTTAAAATATTTTCTAAGTCTTTAAGTGCATAGGAACTATGCAGGCGCATGGTCATTATGCGGGCGCATGACTTCTTAGGCATGTGGAACACTTAGGCTTATAAGAAAACTTAGGCACATGGGAAAACTTAGGCGCATGAGCCTATGTGGGTGCATGAGTCCTTAGGTGCATAGGGCAAGGTTGGGCGCATAGGGAAAGGTTGGGCGCATGAGGAAAGGTTGGGCGCATGGGCACTATATGGGTGCACGACCAACACTTAGGTGCATGGTATAATTCTAGGCTCATGGGCACTATGCAGGCGTTTGCGCCTGACTTAGGCGCATGGACACTTTGGGCGTTCGGGCACTATTTGGGTGTATGATTCTAGGCACTTAGGAAACACTTGGCATTTGGGTAGGTAGGGGAATGGGCTACTGTTCAAGTGAACAACTAAATTGAAACTAACATCATATTCAGTCCCCAAATCCTCGTTATAACATGTTCTAAGCCTGGTTTCTAACATATGAAGCACCATAACAAGCATGTAACATAAACACCATAAAAAATCTTCCCAAATCAAACACTCACCTAACAGGGCACACATATACATAAATGGGTACACACCCACATTACATAAAAAACATTACAACATGCATTTCCAGCCCCAAAACAAGTTAAAACATTTAAAAATAGGGATCTAGAACTCACATCTTGCAACTTCCAAGTAGGACTTCTTCAAACCTGGATTCAAATGAGTTCAATCACCTAAAACACACACCCGCACACAAAAACAAACACACAAAAATACATAAGTGACTAGGTGTGAGTAAGAGTGATATTCTTACTGAGAATCGAATACGATAATCAAGTCAATGACTGAGTGGCGGAAACAAACAATCAAAGAACATTCAAAGCAAGAAAATTACTCATAAATGCAGTTTGTATTGATATATGAAAGTTGATAAGTTACGGAGAATACTTACAACAAAATATTCTCTATCTATCAGCCGTCACCTCAGTACGAGGTTAACTATTCTATTTATAGGCAGACCAGATGCCTTTATAAAATGACTAAACTACCCCTGACCTATTACATCATAAACTAGTCTAAGTCTTGATCCGCATCTCTGCTTGTTCATTTGTATTGACAAATGCGGATGAGTTAATCTTGATCAGCATTTCTACTTGATCATCAGCATTAGTAAGTTGGTCATCCGCATTGGTTAATGCGGATGAACAAATACTTGTGCGCATTTGGTTGGTCATCCGCATTTGTCAATGCGGATGATCAAAGTCTTGTCCGCATCTTCTTTTGTTCTTCCGCATTAGTCAATGCGGAAGAGTAACTTGTTCTTCAGCATTAGTATTATGTCTTCCGCATTAGTTAATATGGAAGAGTATACACTTGTTCGCATCAGAGTTTCCTCTTTCGCATTAACTAATACGGAAGATAACACTTGTTATTTTTCTTGCAGATCTTCATCCGCATTTTATCTTGGACTTGTGAGATTTCAGCTGAGCAATCATCAATTCACCCATTGAGTTGGTATGTATGATCCTTTCAGGGTGCAACAATACTCCCCCTAAGGATTATACAACCTAGTTTTCCTTAATGTTTAGGAGGTGATTAATGTTGTGATGATTCAGCTGGGTCTTTAGGAGGTAGTATGAATGCAGCTTTAGTAGGATCTAGGATAGCCTTGATCATGTTTACAAAATCAGTTGCTTCTGACATCCTGTCTCTACTCAGCACATGTATCTTTATTCTGCTCATGTTGTAGATGGCTTCTATTGGTAACTTTTTCAGTGAAATAGGTTCCCAAATGGAGATTGTGGAAAGACCATCTCTATGAATCAATAAACTCCCTCCCACATCCATTTCAAGCTTAATAATATTTCCAAGTTGCAGTGGTGTTTTCTTCTTCTTTCTTTTGTCTCTTCTAATATTATTCTATCATAGGCCAGTTTCAACAACTTGATGCATTTCAGAAAGAAGTGCATGTGTTGTTCACCCAATTTGTTGTTTAATTCCCTGAAGTGCTTGGTATAAATGTAGTGGATGTATGATTCATCAAGTAATCTCACTTGATATCCACTGAATAGTCTTATGTCAGCTCCTTCTTTTCCTCCCCACTTCCTTTCTATCACCATCTCATAGATTTTCTCATCATAGTACACGTTTGAGATGGGAGTGGAGGAATGAGTACCAGATACTACTTTCCTCTTCAATGACTCAGTTGGCTTTACCTTCAATTCATGGAATACAATTTCCTCTGCTTCCATCTTTTTCTTCTTATCCAGGGGATTGACAAAAGTTTTATCTTTTCTCAAGCAAATTGTCTTTAATGAATTGAAGTTGTTTGTTCTTCTGAACATCTTAAGTATGTTCTCAAATTCATATCCCCTGAACATAGCTGCATGATTATTTAGTTCAAGTTGAGCTAGCTCTTTCAAATCATGAATCTCAATGGCAGTTACAAGAGATGAGTACTCTGTAAAGAATTGTACCAGCCCTGAGATTCTCTTCACCATGAACATGTTCCATGTGCTGTGATACTTCCAGGCTATTATCTTTTGATCTACCTTGCCCTTGGGAGTAGACACCCCTCGGATCAGTTCTGCAGTAGTCAGTCCTTCTTGCAGCTTCAACTGAGATGGTTCTGCAAACCATTCAGGTATTTGTGGAGCACTGGGGCAAGTAATTCTTGATCTTTTTGGTTCAACAGCATGTCTTTAGCTGACACTTGCTTCTGGGTTTGGTCCTAGTCAATTCTTCTTCCAGTTTCTTGAGTTTTTCTTTCGTTTCATTGATAAATGAAGAGTTGCAGCCCTTAAAGAATTTGTCTTCATGTTGGCAATCCTTCTTCTTGTGAATCCCTGACTTGAGAGATATTCCTTCATTTCCTTATCAGACATATTATAAGGATCAGGAAATAATGATTCATGGGATGAGGATGATTTCTTCATTTGTGACAGTTTGTGTAGGGGACCCCTTCTTGGAAGTGGTATTTCATACCCTGTTTATTTCTTCAAAGATGAATCTTTATGTTTTGGAGTATCCTTTGTCATTGTTTTCTCATATTCAGTGTCTGTTGTTAGATCAAGCAACAATTTTACTTTCTCTTCCTCCTCCTTCATTCTCTCATAAGTCATTCCAAACACTTCATCAGGATCATAGCCTTGATTAATCAAAAACATGGCCTTAATCATCAAGTCATTAGTTTTTGCTTTTGTTACCATGTCTTGCGCTGCATGTTCTGCTTTAATAGGACTATCCATGAGAACATCCTTTTCTACTTCATATCCACCAGCAATTTCTCCTTCTTCTAGATCAATTGCTCCAGCCAATTTTTTCAACTGAGCTTCTGCCTGCTCATGTTCTTCCAAAAATTCAGCAATTGCTGCTAAACTTCTTGGGTCATCTTTTTGTTTCTTTGCTGGTTCTTCTTCACTTATTGGTATCTTACCTTTGGCTTTTTCAGATAAATGCTTCCTCTTTCGTGAGTAAGTTTGAAGTTGAGGGCTAGAGGTTTCAGGTTGTTCTTCTGGTTCAGGAACCTTTTCAGGTGTACTTGGCTCTTGATCCTTCATTTTACTTTTCTCATTTTCTTTCTGTTCAGTTTCAGTTTCTTCTTTCCTTTCTTTTTCATATCTTTCTTTGAGTTCTTCCTTTTGTTCTTCAGTTAATGAGATAGCAGGGACAATTTGCAGAGTTAATTCTTTTTCCAAAGGCACTAGTGATTCGGGAATAAAGACAATAGGCTCTGCCTCAGTTCTTTGATTGTTTATGAATTCCCAGAAATCATCATCAATGCTGAATTGTTCAGATGCAAAACTATCCAGTGCACTGAAGAGTTCTTCAAATTCACCTTTTTCAGAGTATGAATAACCAGTGTTTCCAGAATACACTATCATGTCTAGACTTTGATCTTTAATCTCAGTTTGACCTTCATCACCTCCTTGTTCTTCATTCTCATCTACTGATTGGTTGTCATCATCATCAACCTTTTCTTGTTTTCTTCTCTCATCATCATCCTTCACTTCAGTTCTTTTGATCATCATTTCAAGCTCGGATATTCTTTTGTTCTGGCTCTCAATTTCCTTTTCAAGTTTTGAGATGATATCAGCTTGTTCTTCTATGATTTTTTCTTGTTCCTCCATTGCAATCGTTTGTATTTCAAGAGTATCTACATGTCCACTCACTTCTTCTCTTGAGTGTTTTAGTGCAGCTTTTAAGTTCTCAATCTCCTTGTCTTGTTCTTTTCTTTTAGCTGCATATTTCTCTTTAAGTTCTTTGAGTTCATATTCTTTCTCATCCAGTTCCAGGATTCTGTCATTGATGATTCTAGTTCTCCTGTTTAAGGTTCTTTCCATCCTTTCTACTTTGAGTAATACCATAGAGATTAATTCATCCTTTTCATCAGGCCTGTTGATGTTGGATTCAGCATAGCTCTCTGAGGAAGCAGCCTCAGAAGGTTCTTTCACAACTTTGGTTTGACTGTGATGTCCTCCTCATCAGAAGATTATTTGGATGATTTAGATGCATTTTTTGATCCTTCTATTTCATCAGGGTGATCATGGGATGATGGTAAAGGTTGGTAAGGAGAATAGGTGATTGGTGTGGTGATATTGGAGATTGATGATGTGGTGATATAGGTGTAGGTTGAGTGTTATTGGTGGTGTTGGTTGTGGAGTTGAAAGTGATGATGGTTGAGGTAATTTTGGAGATGGTTGTGGAGAAGGTTGAGGTATTTGTTATGGTAATGGCATTGGTGATGGTATGGTGATGGTATTGGTGATTGTATTGGTGATGGTTGTTGAGTTGGTTGAGCTATTGGTTGTGGAGGTGGTTGTGCTATTGGTTGTGGAGGTGGTTGAGCTTGACCTGCTTGATGTATTTGTTGAAGCATCCAGGAAGAGGGGGTGAAGGGGCACCACTGTAAAAGTTCCTTGGGTCCTTCTTCGTGATGTACTTATAGGATCTTGTATCATAATGAGGATGTTAAGCACAGGTCCTTCATTAACAATGTCATGAAATGATTCATTGATTAGACATTGAATGAATCTGGGGTACATTACAAACTTATACCTCAACCCTTCTTGAATGTTGGAGATTAGGCCATTGAATACATATGCAGACATATTAAACTTTCTGTTGGTGTAGAGAGCACCGATTGCAGAAGATGTGAGGACTGGAATGTCATTCCATCATATTTTCCTTTTAGACAGACAATGTTGGAACATATGAATTAGGAACCTCCAAGGCAGGTCCACTAATCCTTTGACTATCTGTTTTGCATCATAACTCCCTTCATAACCAATTTCTGAGAAAAATGTGGTTATTTCCTTATCATCTAATTCAAGAGGATCATCTGCATTATCATTGAATTGCAGACATCTTCTAACTGACTCTTCTGTGATCGTCAGAGTGAGTTCATTATTGATTCTCCCAATTAGAGTTTTCACTCCATCCTCTTCAACTACTTCAGCTGATTCCCAGAATGACCTGATGGGATTCTCGTAGATTGTTGGTCTTACTATCGTGGCATATGCTACCCTTGTGGTAGATAAGAATCTTATCATATCTCTAAGACCTTCGGCTTCAGGCACATAGGGTTTAGATAACCGTTGATGTTATGAAGCTTACTCCATGTAAGTTTGCCATGTAATCTGCACAAGAGACATGTGTGTTAGTTAACAATTTTGACTTTAACTTTGATTTGATTTGTTAATGTGACTTTGATTTGTTACACAATTTTCTTTTTCACTTTGCTCTGTTTTTCACAGTAAACATGATTATCAAGGTTTTCAATATCACTTGAATTCCTATCAATTTATATGTTTATTGAGATCGAAAATGTGTATTGCATCACATTAATAAGTTTGATTTTGGTGTTCTTCAATATTTTATGGTTCATTGTTCGATTTAGGTTAACAGACCGAGACTTAGGTCTTGGTTTCAAAATTTGTTGAAGTTATACCTTATCTTTGAAATAACTGTGGCTCTAAATTGATGACAAGAATGTTTAAAGAAGAAACACAACAAAATCTTTGAATGTTTGTGATGATGATGATGATTAATGATGGTGTACTATAGGTTTGCTCTCGTCTCACTATAAATTCTCTCAAATTTGAAAAGTATTAAATGACCCGTTTGAATTCCTTTAAATAGTCAAATAATACAATTTGAAAAATTTTATAAGTTTACAAGCAGATACTATCAACACTGTAGCAAATGTTGGACATTAATTTGTTTGATTTTGGTCATCCGCATTTGTTGACTGTAGCAAATACGGAAGATAAACTTTTGACATTGACAGTCCGCATTTGACTACTTTTTGTCATCCGCATTTGTGACTTTAGCAAATGCGGAAGGTTTAATTTTTGACTGACTGTCCGCATTACCCTACTGTTACACATGCGGAAGTTTTGTTTCTTAATTTTTTATTCTATCCACATTTGTGTACTGTTGCAAATGCGAAAGTTAAACTTGAAATTTTTGGTTGTCCGCATTTGTGTTGTAGTAAATGCGGAAGAACAACATTGTAACATGCATTTGAGTTGCTTGTTTTACCATATCTGTATTTGTACACAGTAGCAAATACGATAGAACAAAGTCAATCAGCATTTGTGCAACTACATCAAATGCGGTTGACAAGTCAACACAACACTGTAGCAAATGCGATAAAGACTTGTTCATACGCATTTGTTAGTTGTATCAAATGCGGTAGAGTAAATTTCACCTTCACTTCACACACTAATGCAGTAGAGTAAAATCATTGTCCGTATTAGTTTCACTTCAAAAAAATATTGTTACCCGCATTAGTTACATGCATGGGTTACCTTCACCCGCATTAACTAATGCACTTACCTGCATTAGCTTTTGAACTTAATCAAAAGTTAATGTGATTGAATTGATTATTCATCTTATGAAGAGCTGTCCTTGATTGATTTTTCTTATGAAGTTGGCTGTTGAAGTTGTCAATTCTTGCTTGGATTGACTTGTATGTCACAATTAATACAAGTTTCCCAATTTTGACAGTTCTTGGACTTATCATGCTTCTAAGAATTTGCATAAGCTAAGATATAATGGTAAAACTTATTACAACAACACCAACTAAAACTCTTTTTGTTTTGTTATTAAAATTAAGTTAATAAACAAAAATTTAGACTTACTCAAACCTTTTAATTACTCCCCCTAAAGTTTATGTCCATTTTGGAGAGAAACTTTAAGATTTAAAAGTTTGATATTTGTTTTGACTTATATTAATAATGAAGAGAAAAATCTCTTTGTTGGGATCATATCAATCTTACATTACACATGTGCATCCTTTATGATTAAATGGACATGATTATGAACTTGAAGATTGAAGGTATGTTTGTCCTCTTAAACTCATACCTGGTTGATATTTTGATGCAAATGACTTTTATCATGTTTTGGTTGATTTATTATTCAATGTGTACCTCACACACATAAGCATGAAATAATCAACCCTCCTTATACAATGCATGGTAGAACTTTTTCACAACTTTTCTTACCAGGTTACTTAAGTCATGAAATCTCATTTTCACTGATCCTCATTGGGAGTCTTTTAATTTGATCATTTTCCATGTTGATTCACATTGGGATTCTTTTCACTTCACTTTGGAAGGTGATCCATGGTAGCATTCTTTTGTTCATTCACTTGGAATGTATTACTTTGTTGATTCATCCAATTTTTGGATGTGTTCAACATTAGGAATCTTTTGGATCATGACATCTGCACTATGTGCAAGTTTTATCAGGTCTTTGCTCAGTAAAACAAAGATGAAACATGATGTGGTGAAAGAGATTCATAAAGTATCATTACCTGGTGTGTTTAGGCTACTACACACACATGCATTCAGATAAGCCAATACATACCTGTACTTTGTGATTAGTGTTTCACAATTGAATATGTCTTTAATTCATCACTGCATGTATCTTTTCTTCCAAGTTGAGCCTACCAACATATCTGGTAAGTCATTGCAGTCCTTTACATTTTGAAATTAAGCACAGTGAATGATATAACGACTGTAATTATATCATTTCCCAATAGTTCTTTTCTTCATAAAACTAGATTTATTTTTGTGGTTTTTCTGATGTTTTAAAATTTTTTGATGTTTTTCATAGTTTTTACTCAAGGTTAATCATGCCAATTGACTGAACCAGAAATTCAAACCTACTAGGTTCAAATGCCTTCATAAACAAATCAGCTAATTTATTTTCTGTTGGTACTTGAATCAATTTGATTAAACCCTTTTCAGCACAATCTCTCAAAAATGATATCTAATCTCAATATGTTTTGTTTTTGAGTGTTGAACTGGATTTTTTAGTTATAAAGACAGCAGTTGTGTTGTCAATAGAAATTAGTTTATGCAAAAAGTTAAAACCATAATCAAGCATCTGGTTTTGAATCTAGAGAACTTGAGAGCAACATGCTAATGCAGAAATATACTCTGCTTCTACTGTGGACACAAACACATTTGTCTGCTTCTTGCATTGCCACGATACTAGTCTGGGACCATGAAATTAACAACCGCCAGAAGTGGATTTTCTGTTGAAGTTGCATCCTCCATAATCATTGTCTGTGTAGGCATAGATATTAAATTCTCCTTCCTTTGGATACCATAATCCAAGAGCTGGTTTGCCCTTCAGATATCTGAATATCCTCTTGACTGCGTTCACATGTGATTCTTTTGGATCAGCTTGATATCTAGCACACACATAAATACCAAACATAATGTCAGGCCTACTGGCTGTTAGATACATAAGTGAACCTATCATTGATCGATAGTGAGTCTGATCCATTGATTTGCCTTCAGGGTCAAGTCCAATCTTCACTTTAGTATCTATAGGAGTTCTAATAGATTGACAGTCGCAAAGTGGAATTTCTTCAACATGGTTTCTACATATTTTGATTGATTGATGAAGATTCCATCTGCTGTTTGCTAGACTTGCACCCCTAGAAAGAATGTGAGTTCCCCCATAGCACTTATTTGGAACTTTGAATGCATAAGATCTTCAAATTCTGCAGAGTTGCTTGTTTGTCGAGCTAAATATAATGTCATCCACGTAGATCTGGACTAACAGCATGTCTTTCCCTCTTATTCTTCTAAAGAGAGTCTAATCAATCTTTCCTCTTTCATAACCATGTTCAATAAGAAAGGATGATAGAGTCTCATACCACTTTCTTGGTGCTTGATGAAGACCATACAAAGCTTTGTCAAGCTTATAAACTCTGTGAGGGAAATCTGGATCTTCAAAGCTAGGTGGTTGACTCACATAGACTTCTTCAGCAATCTTTCCATACAAGAAGGCACACTTTACATCCATTTGATAAACAGTAAATTTCATGGACGCAGAATATGCAAGAAAGATTTTGATTGCTTCTAGTCTGGCAACAGGAGCAAACACTTCGTCGTAGTCGATTCCCTCTTCCTGAGTGTATCCCTGTGCCACTAGTCTTGCTTTATTTTTTATGACTATCCCTCTATCATCAGTCTTGTTCCTGTACAGCCATCTGGTACTGATAGGGTATTGTCCTTCGGGAAGATCTACCAGCTACCATACTTCTTGCTTCTTGAATTGGGGCAATTCTTCCTGCATTGCTTCAATCCAACTATTGTCTTGAAGCGCCTCTTTGATGTTTTTGGATACTGTTTGACATAGAAAGCAGGAGAACAAACAGATGTTTGCAATACTGGACTTGCTTCTTGTCACCCTCTCATTAAGATTACCAATAATGGTTTCAACTTGATGATTCTTGTGTATTCTTGTGGTTGGAATGGTGTCACTAGCAATAGTTACATCAAGATTGGAGAACTTCGATTCAGTATGGTCAGAGGCACATTCATCTTGTATTGTTGTTGAATTATGAAGATTGTAACTTCTTTTTCAGTAACCGCTACATCTTTAGCAGCACTAAGATTGCTTACATCATTTGATGTACCTTGAGTTTCTACTGGATGAGAAGCCTGTTTTTGATTTCTGATCTCATGTGACAAGTCATCTGAGTGAGATGGTACCAGGCTGGGACCTTCTTTAGAAGAAACACTAGGGTTTTGTGATAGATGTTTGATGGGATCAGCTTGAAGAGGAACTTCTTCATTCATATGTTCATCAGATGTAGGTGGAATCATGGATAATTATCTCTTCTTTCTACACTTGATGAAGTGTCACCTGAATGTATATTTCCTACATCAGACAAGTGAAATTGGTCAAATGATTTAGTAAAAGTGTCAATATCAAACAACCAATTAGGACCATTTGTAGATTTGGGAAATGAATGTTCTTTGAATTGAACATTTGTGGATTCATCGATAATGTTCAGTCTAGGATTGACCACTCTATAAGCCTTTGAGATAGAAGAATAACCTACAAAAAATCCTTCATCAGACTTAGATGAAAATTTTCCCAAATGATCACGTGTGTTTAATATTGAGACTGCACAACCAAATGATTTGAGAAATCCAATAAATGGTTTCCTATGAAAGATCGGTTCATAAGGTGTCATGTTACTTTCTTTAACAATCAGAGTTTGATTTTGCACAAAGCATGATGTATTAACTGCTTCTGCCCAGAAGGTAATTGGCAGTTTAGCATCGGCTAGCATCGTTCTTGCTGCTTCAATCAGTGTTCTATTTTGCTTTTCAGCTACCCCATTTTGTTGAGGAGTTCTACCTGCATGAATTGATGAGCAATGCCTTTGGTTGCACAAAAGGAACTCATATTTTCATTTTTGAACTCTGTACCATTATCACTTCTTATTATTTTGACTTTGAGATCAAGTTGATTTTCAATTTTTGTGATAAATTCTTGAATGATTTGGGATGCTTCGTTTTTATGAAGTAAGAAGAACACCCATGTGAATCAAGAAAAGTCATCAATGATCACTAAACAATATTGTTTCTTTCCCATGCTCATTACATGAGTTGGTCCAAAAAGATCCATGTGAAGTAACTTCAATGGAGTATTGTTAGTGTTCACCAGCTTGGTTTTGTGAGACGATTTGTGTTGTTTTCCTTTGAGGCACGCCAACATTGATCAATAAAATTGAATTCTTTTTGAGGAAGACCAATTACATGGTTTCCTTTGACTAACTTGTTCATATTTTCAAGTTAGTGTGCCCCAAACGTCTATGCCAAAGCTATGACTCATCAAATGATGCTTTAGACAAAAGACATGTTTCTTCCTTAGGTGATGCAGAACACAGGTTTAAGACATATGTATTATTCTTCCTTGGAGTCTTTAAGACAACCTTCTTCAGGATCTAAATCCAGGTTTCAGAATGTAGCAGTGAGTGTCTGTAAAGTGAGTGGAATATTTTTTGTCGCAGATCTGAGACACGCTTAGCAGATTGAAATTCAGTTGTTCACAGTAATCACTCTGTCAAAGCTCAGCATCCCATTTGTCACAGATCCTTCTCCTGTAATCCTACCACCTTCTGAATCTCCACCGAATGCCACAGTAGTCCTTGTATGTACTTGAAATCATGAAGGAGGGAACGATCTCCAGTCATGTGTCGGGAGCATCCACTGTCTATGTACCATAGGCTATTAGACCTGTGTGGATGAACCTACAAACAAAAAGAACTAATTAGAATAAGGAACCCAAGCCATGATGGTCTGGGTTTCCCGTTCCTATTCATGATAGTCACCTCCTGGTATTTCCCTCTGAATATGATTTAGATGGAGGTGATCTGGGAGACTTTTGGTAATGAATGGTCGAGTCATCTCATCAATATCTACTAAGGATTCAGATGAATAAAGAAACGTTGGTCTTTATTTCTTTGTAAAAAGTTAGCCCGAGTTTTTATTCAAAATTTCGTTTTGCTTAGGAAGGTCAAGATTGTGTTTCATTGTGAATGATTCTTTGACCCTTCCTCAAATCCTTCAGGTTATTTCTGTCATTTGTTGATCTAGGTGTCCTAGATTGAGTATTATGAAGATGAGGTATGACAGAATGCATCACAGTAGATTTTTTGAGATGGGCTTGTGTTGTGGAATTCTCAACCCCTTCTTATTAAAGTAACAATCAGATGTATTGTGATTGTTCATGTCACAGTTTGAACAATACTTGTTGAAATAGCAATTTTTGGTGGAGTGATTGTTCATATCACAGATAGAACAATATTGATTGAAGAAGCATTTATCTGTCTTGTGATTGAACATGTCACAAATATCACAATATATTTGTTTGTTTTTTGAATCAGATTTTCTTTGTGTGACTCAACTGAAATTTCTTTTGATGAGTCACTTTCTTTTCTTTGGGTGTTGAATCAGAATCAACCCTTTTAGTAGATTGTTTCACAATACTACTTTTTTTCAGTTGTTTAGGTTGTTTCTGTTTCTTTAATCTACTTCTCACTTCTTTCTCAAACTGGTCAACATGTTCTTTGTTACAAATATCAAATCCAACTCCCTGGCTTAACCTTGATGACTGAGGGTCTGATGAAGTTTATGTGTTGAACACAGTTTTATTGTTTGTTTCTTTTTTAATGAAACCTTTTTTGATTTGCTTGAATTTTGTGGAGATACAATCTCATTATTAGAACTACTCTCAGTAGTGGGTTTCACTGTTTTGACATATTTCTGTTTGCCTTGTACAACAGATGGTATGAATTTTATAAAAGGCACAATTGTTTTTACAGGGCTTGATGGTTTCATGACATTCACTACCTTGTCTGAGCACTTTTTGATTTTGATGGGGTGACCTAACTTGATTTTATCCTCATTGGTTTCAAAATAAACATCAGGTTTGTTTTGAGGATTTGACACTTGTTCACTACTGCTTTAGGTTCCATAGTTTTAGGTTCAGTTGACTCAGAGAGTGAGATAGAGTCAGGCGTGACAGTGTAATTATCATTGTATGGTGGAGGACATGAATTATACCCAATCCCTGACATATCCTTTGGATCCTTTTGTGAATCCAGCATCTCTTGCAACTTGACTGAAGACATTTGAAACTTTAAGTTTCACTTCAGTCATAGATTGTTATGCTTTAGCTTTAGCTAACTTTTGAGTAAGTAGCTCATTTTCAGCTGCAAGATTGTATTTCTCACCATGCAATTTTTCTATGTCAGAAATGAGAGATTTGATTTTGATTTTAAAACTTTTTAGTTCTCTCTTCATCATTTCTGACTTCACTTTTTCTTCTTTAAATTTATCTGCCAGTTTATGATTGTGTTCTCTATACTCTTGTAATTCATTTATGCATTTCTCACTACAAAGGTTAGTTTTTACCTCAGTAGGCATTGAAGATGGTCTATCATTGATGTGAGCCATAAGAGCATGATTTTGGAATTGAGGCTTGACTTTCTCAGCATACACGCTCCAGTCACATATCCCATCTTGTTTGATCAGAAGGGCACTGCAGAAGGCTGACTACTTGCATGGGCTTGATTAGTCAGTTGTGGTTGATTCTGGTATGTTGGTTGATGATGAGAATGATGGTATACTGTTGTTGATTGTTTGAGTGATATCTTGAATTGGGCTGTGAGGATGTTGACCTGGGAGTTCCTTGAATGGTTGTTTTTTAGGAGCATTGCACTCTCTTGAGAAATGGCCAGTCATGCCACAGTGAAGCATTTTACCTTGGATTTGTCATATCCAAGTTTTGTGTTCTCATTCAGGCTCAACTTTTCCTTTCCTGAAGAACTTCTTTGCTCTCATGGAATCATTGCCATTTGCCACTGTAGATCCATCTCCTCAACATCATCAGGATCTATTTCTTCTAAATCTTCCTGTATTAGTGGGTAGAAGTGAGTCTTCCCCCAAGATATGCTTCAAAACTTGCAACAAAGGCATTGTAAGTTGCCTTTTGCTCTTCTGATTTTAAGTCTTCTGGAGAGGTTTGAGGAGCAGTGGAGACTTTGGTGCTTGAGCTGAAGTTAAAGGGTGATTGAATGGTGGAGATGCAATGAACCCAATATTGTTCATTTGATCTCTTGTTGAGAGGAAGTCATCTTCCTCTGTGATGAAAGCATTTGCAATAGAATGTGATTCTGAAGGGAATTTGTAGGCTTCAATCACTCTTGGTCCACTCAGATTTTTGCTTCGTTCATCAAGTTCCAAGCTTCAATCTTGGCTATTAATGTCTAGAGTGGTAGTCTCAAGATCAAGAGTATTTTTCAGCATTGTGACATTTTGCTTCCAGCTTTCAGGTAGGTGTGAAGCATTTTCTTGTTAGTTCTTTAATGTTGTATGAAACACCCATAATTTCCAAATCATTGACCAACTGTACAAATCTGTGCAGTGTTTTGATATGGATTCTCCTTTGGTGTGATGGAAGGTTTCATACTAATTGACCAACTTGTCTTTGTTAATTTCAGCAACCTCACTGCTCCTTCACACATAATTTTGAGAGCATCCCAAACAGCTTTAGCAGTTCCATATTTTTCCAATCTTTTTAGCATATCCTTTGAGTGCTTGAGTCAAAATTGAGTATGCTTGGAGATCAATTTTGATTCTCTTATAGTCATCTTCATCCAGAGTTAAGTCTTTAATTGGTATTCTAGCAGTCTTGTACAGTGCAGCTTGAGCTGTGATAGTAACAGGATATGTGGACCCTTACATATTGAGATCAAAAGTCAGGATCTACACATGTGATATAATTTCTAAACCGTATTCTCCATTGTTTAAACTCAGATTTGTGTTTAAGCATGGGAGGTTTAGGTGTATGACCTAATTCAGAGTAACTATTAGAATCCAATTGGATTTGTGTAAGTATAGATTTAGTTGATTTTAAGATTTATTATGTTTGATGAGTCCAACTTGTTCAAGTAGTTTTTCAAGGTTTGAAATGAGTATTCTTGTTGTTTGACAGGAGTATTCTTACTGTTTGCTAAGTAAAGATGATGTTATCTACTACTAGCAACTAGATTATCAAATCAATCAAGTTCTATTCAGTCTGTGCGCAGATCTGAAAGAGAATCAAGAGCCAAAGCTCCGATACCAATTGACTGGGTGTGAGTAAGAGTGATATTCTTACTGAGAATCGAATATGATAATCAAGTCAATGATTGAGTGGCGGAAACAAACAATCAAAGAACATTCAAAGCAAGAAAATTACTCATAAATGCTATTTGTATTGATATATGAAAGTTGATAAGTTACAGAGAATAATTACAACAAAAATCTCTATCTATCAGCCGTCACCTCAGTACGAGGTTAACTATTCTATTTATAGGCAGACAAGACGCCTTACAAAATGACTAAATTACCCTGAACTATTACATCAGAAACTAGTCTAAGTCTTGATCCGCATCTCTGCTTGTTCATCCGCATTGACAAATGTGGATGAGTTAATCTTGATCGCATTTCTACTTGATCATCAGCATTAGTAAGTTGGTCATCCTCATTGGTTAATGCGGATGAACAATTACTTGTGCGCATTTGGTTGGTCATCTGCATTTGTCAATGCGGATGATCAAAGTCTTGTCCGCATCTTCTTTTGTTCTTCCGCATTAGTCAATGCGGAAGAGTAACTTGTTCTTTAGCATTAGTATTATGTCTTCCGCATTAGTTAATGCGGAAGAGTAAACACTTGTCTGCATCAGAGTTTTGTCTTCTGCGTTAACTAATGCGGAAGATAACACTTTTTATTTTTCTTGCAGATCTTCATCCGCATTTCATCTTGGACTGTGGGATTCCAGCTGAGCAATCATCAATTCACCCATTGAGTTGGCATGTATGATCCTTTCAGGGTGCAACAATAAGCACATACTCGAATGCTGAAAATTAGCCAAGAACACCCAAAACACTAGAAAACTATCCTGAATTTCAACTTCTTCTTCTTCTCTCTAAAATCAGAAAAGTTAGTTTTGTCTCTCTCTAGAACTGCATGAAAAGGTGATGGAACATGGGGGCAGGTGGCTGCTGCTCACGTGGGTCAACCAGCAGGTAAACAATGATAGAAAGATAAAACTGATATCCTTCATAACTGTATGGGATGTCTGATTAATGTGTGTCGTGTTAAAGCAGGACCACCAGTGTGTACCTACAAGTCCTTTATGGACTGTAGGCCACACACCTACAGCGGTACAGAGGGTGTTGTAGGGATTGTGCGGTGGTTCGAGAAGACTGAGTCTGTCTTCTCCAAATGTAACTGTCCACCAGCGGATCAAGTAAAGTATGCCACCGGGACTTTAGAGGGTGCAGCTCTGTCTTGGTGGAACGTGCAAGTCCAGATGCTTGGACAAGCGATGGCAAATGGACTTCCATGGGATGAGTTCAAAGCAATGATGACCGAGGAGTACTGCCCTCGCAGCGAAGTGCAGAAGTTAGAGATGGAGTTCTGGCAATTAAAAATGCAGGGCTCGGAAATTGAGGCTTACACTACCAGAACCCATGAGTTAGCAACTTTGTGCCCGGGAATGGTGAATGAGGTGCATAGAAGGATAGAGCATTACATACGTGGATTGGTACCCGTAATCCAAAGTATGGTAACTGCTTCCAATCCAGCCACAATTCAGCAAGCCATCCAACTAGCTCACAGGCTAACTGACCAAGTCGTGGAGCAACGACGTCTACACAAACGGGGCACTGTGGCAAGCGTGCCCGACAACAAAAGAAAGTGGTATAATGCCAACAACACCAAAGCATCATCATCTTCTAGTGGTCAACCTCAACCTCAACAGCAACAACAGCCAGTTCAGCAGCAACGGAGGTTTGACAATAACCGTAACTCCAACCAGACGCCTACAAATAATCAAGGACCCAGTGGTTATGGTGGTAGGCATCCGAAGTGCACTCGGTGTAATTACCATCATGTGGGAAGGTGTGATAGTTTCAAGTGTCAACGTTGTGGTAAAATGGACACGCTGCTAAGGATTGTCGTGGTGAACTGGTAAGGAGGCCACAACAACCTTAAGAAACTCCCAAGGGTTGTTTTGAATGTGGGAAAGAAGGGCATTACAGGTGAAACGGCCCACAACTAAGGAGGAACGGTAATGGAAACAACAACAACAACAACAACAACAATACCAACAACCACGGTAACAACAACAACAATGGTAATAATAACAACAACGGTGGAAATGGTACTGGTAATGGCGGCAATAAAGATGGAGCCAAGGGGAGAGCCTTCGTCATTGGCTCAGGTGAGGCTCTAAATGATCCCACAACTATTACTGGTAGATTCTCTATTAATGGTTGTTTTGCTACGGTACTATTTGATACTGGAGCCGATAGGAGTTTTGTGTCCTTAAAGTTCTATAGTCTTTTAAGTGATATACCCTCTGCTTTAGAATCTAAATACACTGTGGAATGAGCTGACGGTAAACAAATCCATGTAACACATATCCTTAAAGACTGTAAGATAGAACTTGCTAGTCATACTTTCGCTATAGATCTTATGCCTGTTACGCTGGGGAGTTTTGATCTTGTGATAGGCATGGATTGGCTCTCTAGCAAGCAAGCGGAAGTCATATGTCATGAGAAGATCATACGAATCCCTGTTGATGATAAAATCCTTACCGTCAGAGGTGATAGAAGTGGTGCTGTGATAGGCATCATCTCATACATGAAAGCTCAAAAGTTATTATGAAATGGTCGTGTGGCTATTTTAACACTTGTAACCGATAAGCAGGCAGAAGAAAGGAGGATGGAGGATATTCCCATAGTACGTGATTTTCCAGAGGTGTTTCCAGAGGATCTTCCTGGATTACCACCTCATCGCCAAGTAGAATTCATATTGAGTTGACTCCCAGCACAGCTCCGATTTCTAGGGCACCTTATCGATTAGCACCGAACGAACTACAGGAGTTGTCGTCACAACTCCAGGAGCTTTTGGATAAGGGCTTTATTCGACCTAGTACATCACCTTAGGGAGATCCTATTCTTTTTGTTAAGAAGAAGGATGGCACATTTCGGATGTGCATCGATTATAGGGAGTTAAACAACGTAACAGTCAAGAAACGATACCCTTTACCTCGTATTGATGATTTGTTCGATCAGCTTCAACGATCAAGCTATTATTCGAAGATTGACTTGAGATCTGGTTATCATCAACTTAGAGTTCGAGAAGAAGACATTCCCAAGACTATGTTTCGTACTCGTTATGGTCATTATGAGTTCTTGGTCATTCCTTTTGGGTTGACTAATGCACCTGCTGTGTTCATGGACCTCATGAACCGCGTGTGCAAACCCTATCTTGATCAGTTTGTCATTGTGTTCATCGATGATATACTGATATATTCTAGGACCAAGGAGGAGCATGAAGAGCACTTACGAATGATCTTGGAACTGTTGAAAAATGAGCAGCTATATGCCAAATCTCAAAGTGTGACTTTTGGATAAGAGAAGTGCAATTCCTAGGTCATATTGTTAATGAGAAGGGGATACATGTCGATCCTGCCAAAATTGAGGCGATAAGAATTGGACTACACCCAAAACGCCGAGCGAGATAAGACAATTTCAAGGATTAGCAGGATATTACCGCTGATTCATAGAAGGATTTTCTAAGATCGCACAACCTCTCACTGCCTTGACCCACAAAGGAACGACATACAAATGGAGTGAGAGTCAAGAATCAGCTTTCCAATTATTAAAATAAAAACTCTGTACTGCCCCGATATTAGCATTACCAGAGGGAATTGATGACTTGTGGTGTATTGTGATGCATCCATTCAAGGATTGGGTTGTGTCTTGATGCAACGAGATAAGGTGATAGCCTACGCCTCGAGACAACTAAAGGTTCATGAGAAGAACTATACCACCCATGACTTAGAATTGGGTGCAGTAGTTTTTGCCTTAAAGATCTGGAGACATTACTTGGACGGTACCAAGTGCACTATCTACACCGATCACAAGAGTCTTCAACATATCTTCGAGCAAAAAGAGTTGAATATGAGGCAGCGACGTTGGGTGGAACTACTAAATGATTATGATTGCGCAATTAAGTATCATCCGGGAAAGGCGAACGTAGTTGCCGATGCCCTAAGCAGGAAGGAACAGCTAAACCCCGACGGGTGCGAGCTTTACAGCTTACTATCAGTACCCAACTGCCCGAACAAGTTAAAAGGCACAGATAGAAGCTTTAAAAGTAGAAAATATTGGTTCTGAGTCGTTAAGGGGAATGGATAAAAGCTAGTGGTGAAAGAGGATGGAATTCGACAAGATGTATCATGACCTAAAGGCGCACTATTGGTGGCCTAACATGAAAGCGGATGTAGGTACGTATGTGAGCAAGTGTTTGACCTGCTCGAAAGTAAAAGTGGAATATCAAAAACCATCCAGACTGTTACAACAACCTGAGATTCCAATGTGGAAATGGGAACAGATCTCCATGTATTTTATTACTAAGCTACCCCGGACTAGTACCGGTTGTGACACAATATGGGTTATTGTGGATCGATTGACAAAGTCTGCTCACTTTCTTGCAATTAAGGAAACTGACAAGATGGAGAAATTAACTCGACTGTACCTTAAGGAGATCGTTTCAAGACACGGTGTACCGATCTCAATTATTTCTGATCGTGACGCTCGTTTCACGTCACATTTCTGGCAATCATTGCAGAAATCTTTGGGTACACGGTTAGATATGAGTATTGCATATCACCCACAGATGGATGGCCAGAGTGAGCGTACTATACAGACGTTGGAGGATATGCTACGTGCTTGTGTGATTGATTTCGGGAATAACTGGGAGTTCACCTACCATTGGTGGAGTTTTCTTATAACAACAGTTATCATACTAGTATACAGGCAGCACCTTTCGAGGCGCTGTATGGGAGAAAATGTCAATCACCAGTTTGCTGGGCAGAAATTGGTGATAGTCAGATAACAGGTCCCGAGTTAATTCATGAGACAACTAAGAAGATTGTGCAGATACGGAACCGTATGGCTGCAGCGCGAGACAGACAAAAGAGTTATGCTGACAAGAGACGGAAGCCTTTAGAGTTTCAAGTTGGTGACAAGGTTTTATTGAAAGTTTCACCATGGAAAGGCGTAGTTCGGTTTGCAAGCGAGGGAAGCTAAACCCGAGGTATGTTGGACCATTTGAAATAATGGAAAGAATAGGTCCAGTAGCCTATCGACTAGCCCTACTTGATTCGCTAAGTGGAATCCATGATGTATTTCATGTATCAAATCTAAAGAAGTGCATAACTGATGAAACGATGGTCCTACCTCTAGAAGAATTCAAGTGGATGAACAATTGCGTCTTATTGAAGAACCAGTTGAGGTGATGGACCGTGAGGTGAAAACACTTAAGCAAAGTAGATACCTATTGTCAAAATTTGTTGGAATTCGCGACGTCGACCGGAATTCACATGGGAACGGAAGATCAAATGAAGCTTAAGTACCCTCAACTATTCGAAGGGACGATGCCAGCAGACGAAGGTATTGATTTCGGGACAAAATTTCTTTCAACATGGGGATGATGTGACAACTCATACAAAACTCACTCGATTTCGATTTCTGTGTGCCAATGCAGTAGACCAGTGATGGAACACTCTCACCATGTAACGCAATTTTCGGGACGAAAATTCTTTCAACATGGGGATAATGTGACATCCGGTAAATTTCCGTTACCAAACTCCGTTAGTTCCCTTAGTCTTGCATACACGTGTCGTGAACACACACTAGTTGTCGTTTAACCTTGGTGACCTAATAATAATGAATAATGTTAAATTAATGAGAATCTAATTGATTATGCGATTATTGTGTTATGTTTATGTGTTTGTATGTTTTTAAAATGTTAATTAGAAAATTAATCGCGTAACGCGGAAACACGCCTATTTATTCGTATGTCTTGTGTTTTTATAAAGATAAGATATATAATGATTTCATTAGTTTATATCTTTATATTATTAAGTTAAAATACTTTACAAAGAGTTTAAAGCTTAGTTTTTATAAAATACAATTACAAGGGTTAAAAGGGTAAATGTGTAAATTAAATAAACAAAACAAATCCCAAACCCTAATCCCCACCCTTCGGCCGCGACTTCTATCCCCACACCCTCTCCCTTACAATTTCAACTTAGAACAAGCATCAAGCATTGGATTTTGGTCGATTTGAAGGCATACAACACATTAGAAGTCTTAATTTTGTTAGTTTTCACGAATTAAAGGTTAGTTGGTGTTTTGTTTGCATGAAATTTGATGTGGTCGAAACCCTAGTTGCGAAATTAATGTTCTTGGTGTTGAGTTTTGATCAATTGATGATGTTAACATGTTAGTTAGATTGTATACATGTAGTTCACGTCGATTATGCAAGAAAGTTAGGATTTTGATGCATTGTTCATAGGTTACTAAGAATAGTAACTTTATTTTGCATGTAATGTTGAATTATTGATGATATGATGTTATGGATGTGTTCATGATGATGATTAGTTGCTAGATTGTTGTTATGAATGCTAGAATCTTTAATTGATGTTGTTGTTCATAGCTTGCCAAAAGTAGAAACTTTTGTTCATGAAGATTGTTAGATTATGATGATTAGGTATTGTTGATCATGTCTAGATATTGTTATGAGCTTGAGATGGTATAATTATGATGAATTCATGAATACATTGGGTGGTTGATAGATGTTGGGATGTACTTTCCCAAAAGGGAAACTTTATTTGCATTAAGTTTGAAAAATAGTAGTTTGAACATGTTTGGGATGTTAGGAGCATTTTAGTATGATCATGGATAAATTCTAATGTGGTAGAACATGGTAATTTGGTTGTATGTGATGCCAGGGTAATCATGAATGATATTTGGATATTTATGATCATGTATGATATTGATGTTGATTAGTAGTTAGGACATCATGTTTGGGACTGGAAATTGATTGTTGTGATGTTGTTGAATGCAATGTACATGGCTAATGAATGTGATTATGATCATCATACACGCGTGCGAATCTGAGGCCCCTACTTAGTAGGATTGGCAGGTTTAGGATGTGAAGTCGTGAGTGGCTTCACATGGCATGTGGTGAGTGGTTTGATCTTTGTGTGTCATGTTAGTTGTGTCATAACTAGTGGTTATGTTAATGTTCTAGATTCGCATGACTTGTATGATACTTGGTTGTATGATGATCTAAGTGTTACACCTGGATGATATAGCATACATATGATCTGTTTGAATGTTAACTATGTATGATATATATGTATGATTACTTGAATGCTTTACAACACATAAAGTCACCAACGGATCAAACGGGTCAAACGGGTCAACTAGGTCAAACATGTCTGTTTTGTTTGAAATCTTGAGTCCTTGGTTGTAGTGTACTTAGGATTTCACATGTTCTTTGATTACACATACTCATGTACTTATATGATCTAGGTAACCTATGAAGGTTGCCTGTCTATTCTGTTTGACAAGTCAAACTCTAAGTATTTATATGCATATGAGGTGAGTTCATGCCCCACTTTTTATTTAATCTCTTTTGGGGGAGATAGCATACTGGTAAATCACAAACGCTTTATATATTCAAGTTGTATACAATATTATATAGTGTTGATATCATGGAAAAATCCTCACACTTTAGAATTGTTAATATTGAATAGCAGGGAAATTTGGGTAGTACTACTGGGTCTGACGAGCCCCACCTGTGTGACCCGAGGTCAACCGGGTGCAAGTTGTCCTAATGAACATTGTCACGACCTGTTAAGTCGTGGTAGGAGGCAACAACGTAACACAGTCAGCTTCAATTGCGAAATCACTGTGAAATAATATTTATTGTTAATGGACTAGCTATCTGTAACAATGCGCTACTTGTATATCTCTGTTACTAAACTGTTTATGTTTGATTATCTCGTGAACTCACCAACCATTGTGTTGACATTTTAGTATGCTATTCTCAGGTCATTAGCTTGCTTGCCATAGGAGCACTACATGGTTCACTGCATTCTAAGACTCGGTCTTCAAAACAATTTTAGCATTTTAATGATTATTTGTTTACTCTTTTGGGTTTGCACATGTTTGGCATAGCTATACTTTTATTTCTTTGGTTATTTTCAAAACTCTTCCGCACTGTTTAAAGTTGGTAATTTGGTTGATTTTATTTAAATTATGGCATATAGAGTCGTTCTGAGTAACTATTAACTGTGATCCTGGTTTGTTCACACGCCTCGCGGTAAAACTCCGCAAGTGAATTTTGAGGGTGGACACTTTTTAGAAGTTTTTCTATCTTTTATCCTTCAGAAGTGCAGCTTTGCCTTCGGAAGTCTTTATCAATTGTACCAAAATTGTTCTAAGTGTTATTTTGGTTGTACCAGCCTTCTCTGATCCAACAAGATTAGATTAAAATTATTTAGTTTTGAAGAAATCTGGAACTACATCATGTCTAGAGTTGGTTCAAATTCTAATGGGTAATAATCGATCCACTTTCAAGTGAGTTTGTTCCAAATGCAATTCAAGCCATTTGTTCATAAACAACACGATTTTAAAATTTCATATTAAAATTATAAATTTCTTTTAATAATTATTTTAATGTTTTAGGAAAAGATATAAGCCGAATTTTGAAATACCAAACTATTATTAAAAAGTGTTTTACAACAAATCTTGTTTTGTTCTCAGTATATTTAAGTATTTTATTTTGGTACCTAAATTTTTTTTCCCGAAAAAAGGAAAGAATTCAAATCAAGCTTATCACAGGGGCATGATAACCATGTATCAAAAGGGTATTCTGATAGGTATGGCAGTGCTGATGTAGTGAGTGTATCAAGTGGTGAAGACAAGTGTGGCTAGATACTAGATTCAAGGTGTTTATTTCACATGTAACCTACTCAGAAATTCTTTAAAAAAATAAAGCTAGAAGACTTGGGAGAAGTCAAGCTTGGAGATGATATGCCTTGTAAGATTCTTGGTACAGGCACCATTACATCTAATTTAAGTAATGGATCTAAATTTCACATCAATGAAATAAGGCACATTCCTAGTTTAAAAAGAAGTCTCCTATCTCTTGGTACATTTGAATAATTCTAACACTATGTCGGTCTAAAAGATGGTAAAGCTATAGTAGTCAAGGGGTCATTAGTTGTGTTAATTGGTACATGAAAAGGCAATAACACTTATATGCTAGATGGTCTTGCTTAACATGGTGTTATTTGTAATGTTTTGTTAAAATCAATAACTCATAACTATGGAAAAGAAGGATTGGTCACCTGAGTGAACAAGGGGTTATAGAATTAAGGAAATAGGGAATTATTAAGAAGTTTAAGCTTAATGATGGTAGATTCTATGAGACTTGTGTACTAGGGAAACATAGAAGAGTATATTCAAATGGGGAAAACATGCGTTTAGTAGTGTATTAGACTATGTTTACTTTGATTTGTGAGGACCTGTAAGAGTCGATACCCTAGGTGGAGCCAGTTATTATTTGTCTATTATTGATGAACTCTCAAGAAGAGTTTCGGTATATGTTATTAAACATAAAAATGATGCTTTTAATAAAATTAGGCAGTGGAAGTCATTGGTAGAAACTTAGACTGAGAAGAAGCTCAAGAAATTCAAACTAATAATGGGTTAGAGTTTTGCAACATTGAGTTTAATAAATTCTATAGGCATGGGGTGGCTAGACACTTAACTATACTAGTAACACCTCATCAAAATAGGTTAGCTGAAAGGAGGAATATGAATATGCTTGAAAGTGTAAGGTGTATGATGCTTAGTGCAAGATTACCATAAGGCTTTGGGGGAGAACTGGTGATAATTATTACCTACATGATACAATGGCATTAGATATTATGACACCAATGGAATATTTGACTGGTATAAATCCTAATTGTAGTCATTTTAGGGTCTTTGGTTTTGTGATGTACTATCATATTAGCTAGGATAAGCTTAATGCCATGGCTCTAAAAATGTATTCTTCTATGGTATCTTGAAGGTATAAAGGGGTACAGATTATTAAGTTTAGTAATGGGTATCCCATGGATCATAGTTAGTAGTAATGTGTAGTTCTAAGAAAAGGGTATTATACAAAGATGTTATTGGTCAAAGTGCTAGAAGTACACAAAGTTAGTGTGGGGTCAAGATAAAGCTGTGATTGAAGTGGAGTGTTAAGAACCTAGTTCTATTGATACTAGATCAATTCTTGAGTATGGTGGGATGTCTTATGTACAGAACTAGACCATACATAGGCTATAAGCTTAGTAAGCAGAGATCTAGCAGCTACATGTAAAGTGTATTAGGAGGCTGTGAAGAGGATATTTATTATATGTATGAGGCTAAGAGTTGGGGTTTGAATTTTGGTCAGTACTTGGGAAGTAATTAAGTTGTGATCAAAGGGTATGTGGATGTCTATATATCCAAAGGATCTTGACAAAGGAAGGTCAATCACTAGGTATGCGTTTAGGGTAATTTGTAATGGGGTTAGTTGGAAGACTCAACTTCAACATGTGATGGTTCTCTCTATGATTGAGGCTGAACATATTATCTTAACAAAAGTTGTCAAAGAGTTTTTGTGGCTTAAAAGGTTTGTTTATGAGTTATGTATAAAGTTGTCCAATCAAGAATACTTTATGATAATCAAAGGTTGTTCAACTTACTAAAAACATGTCTTTCATGATAAACCTAAACACATCCATGTTAGATCATATTTTTATAAGGGATGCGATAAGTTGAAACTTGGCTGATATGCTTACTAAAAGTCTATTAGGGCCAAAGTTTGAATTTTGTGTTCAAGGGTTCGACATTGGTTAAACTAATGAGATTCAGACTATAAAGGTGAAGAGTGTGAATAGTTCTATAAAGTACAAGGATTGTTAGTGTCAATATAAATAATTGTTGTAGCATTTGTTTCTAATAATGAGTTTGAGAAACTCAAAGGGATAAAAGTGTCAACAATTCTTGTTTTTCCTGTTATTGGTTGTTACGACGAGTTTGGAGATATAACAATTGCTCTAGGGTTTCTTTCACGAGTTAGTCAAATTTTGTTTTTAGTATTCCTTGAAAATCAGTATTATAGTGAAAATCTAATCTTGTTCTCAATTGCGGTGTTAATTTCATACTTCTTTCACCGTAATTTCTTACAGGTACTAAAAAATATTAAATCATTACATGAAGCAAAATTTGTTATAAAAAACTTTTACGGTGAGTCTCACTAGTGACAATAAATGGACCTCTATATACTATATTTCGTTAGTGACAATATATATTAAGGAGTTAGTTTCCTAGCAAAAAAACGAGGGAACCATGTTCCTTCTAATGGGTTCAACTTAGTTGCCAAAAGAAGAAACAAGAAAGCCTAGCAGAAAAATAAGGGTATTACAATTTTATAATGATCCCAATATTGCTAGTGTGTCGATATTTATTTCATGAGATTTATATTTATAATACCCAAATGCTACTTATGCCAAAATTTGGTTTCATGAGACTGGTTTTTGGGGTTGAGAATATCTAGTGAGCAAATCAATTTTGGAGATAAGAAATTTTGAATTCCAAGATTTTGGAGGTATATTAATCATTTTACTTGAATTTAAAACAATATATTAGATATTTAAGGATTTTTAGTTTTCATATGTTCAGGAATTCATTATTAACCGACTACAATTCTAATCATTTTTTACACCAAGCGAACCAAGAGGGAAGGTTACAAGAGGCCGTGAGGGCCCCCCACACCCCAGTTTCGTCAGTAGTTTTAATTTTTAGTAGAGTAATTTTACTTTTTGGTCCAGTAGTATAACTTTTTATATATATTAAGTTCGCTCCTCTTAAAAAAACTTAATTTCACCTCTACCCTTCCTATAAGAGTGCTCAAACCTCATTAGTGAAGCGAACACGTTTTATAATAGACAATATGGGGAATGTATAAGACAGTATGGCAATGTATTT
Source organism: Flaveria trinervia (assembly GCA_025506515.1). Classification (NCBI taxonomy): domain Eukaryota; kingdom Viridiplantae; phylum Streptophyta; class Magnoliopsida; order Asterales; family Asteraceae; genus Flaveria; species Flaveria trinervia. The sequence goes on along the minus strand of CM046452.1, from coordinate 54,218,001 downwards.
ATTGTTTTCTTATGTTTAGGGTTATTAATTTTCTTCTGTTTATGAATTCTACTTTTATTATTTATTTGCTTTTATAATATAAAGACAGTATGGCAGGCAATGTATTTATTATTTTTTTTGTCACTACTCTCATCATCTATGTGAACAATATTAAATCAATTTTAAAGATCACTAAAATGAATCATATAAACATACAGTGTTAAATAAAATAACGGAAAAGTGGAATGGGATGAATTGTGTATATATACGGTTAAAGTTGAACAAACTATGTCTTATATAAATAGTAACTTTACAATATATATAATATTTTATATTATATAAACAAAACAATTTTCTTAAGTGTAGCATATTAATAAAGTTGTTTTTGCCTCTTTATAATAATTCAACTTCCATTTTGCGTTTCTCTCCTACATAATATTTTTATCAATGTCGTTTTTTCTAAATTAAATTGAGACAAATGAAATATATAAAAACCATGTTTATGATTTAGTATTTTTTTTTTCAATTTAACTTAGTTTTTTTATCAATAATGAAACGTGATTATTATATAGTAACATATGTTTCTTCACCATTACCTCATATTTCAAGTTAATTAAGAAACAAATTCATTAATTAGTAACCAAAATTCATATTTGTCTAACTTGGTTATAAATCTTCAAACATTTATAGTAAGTAACATCATAATTTTTTAATAGAATAATTCAAAGGATATGCTTTAACAATTAGACAAAATATTCATATATTCTTGTTGTTTTCCCAAAATATTCATATATTTTTGTTTAATAGTAGAGCCTAAATGTTCTCGTAGAGGAAGCGAGGGCAAAATTAATTTTTTTTATAGAGGGCAAACTAGATATTTATAGAAAAATCTACACTACGGGGTTAAAAAATTAGTATATCAAACTAAAATTTAATACTAACGACGAAAAAAAGAGAGTGGGGTGGGGGTGCCCCCACTATCCTCGGCCAATGGTTTTGTTTTCAGCGTTTGGTCAACGCGCGTAATGTACAGGTTAGAAAGGTGAGCAGTATTGCTGGCCTGCACTCTTTCTTCTATCAACTAAGGAAAATCATCATTTTTTGAAATGTCGTACCAGAATTTGCTTTCAATCTCGATACAAAAAGAATAGAATCTAATTCTACCATATGTTGAATATCTTCTGCATTCACAAAAAGAATTCTTTGTGTACCATTTGAAGGAATGATGACATTAAACAGTGGCGGATAGTTAATAAAAGCTTACGAGGACGGGAACGAAAGTAAACAATTTACAGAAAGTGAACTTTATATTAATTAAAAATCAAATCAATGATTTTAGCACAAGGCTTTGAAAACACGATTACCATTACCTCAAGTTTTCCCCTACACAATAAATACATATGTTAGAAGACTAGAAGTAGTAGCATGGTGATGCCCGGCATGAAGAGCGGGGAATAGTCTAAAATATATTAACGTGCACTCACGACTCACGTACACTCGCCACTGGGACCCACCACTGCGGCTAATCTTCACACTCAACATGTTCCTGTGACTATGGAAATTTACCCAATATGTTTCTTTTATATTAAAAAAGAAATTAGGGAAGTTAAACCACTTTTTGATTTGAATTTGAAAAGATAGATTATAATTATAATTATTATAATAATCATAAAGACATATATCATTGCGCAAGTGGTGGTGGGATCAAGAGAATAGGAGACCGACAAAATACCGGCGAGATGCCAGCTGGCAAGTGCAACGACACATACAGTCACGTGGTTTCGCTTCGGGATTGGAGACCCAGTTTCTGAACGAATATTTCGGCCTACATATGATAATAATTTTAATAAGACAAGATGTTTATTTATCCTCACATAAATTTGGTGTTATTGTTCATACTCTCTCTATATTATTTTATTTTGTTATATTCATATTCTCAAGTTTTTAGTGAATTGAGTTGTTTGAAAATATCACAATATCTGAGTATACAATTTTAAAATAGAATTTTAATTATTTGTATTAATATTATGCTTTAGAACTAACTTTTCTAGAAATATTAAAAAAATAAATCTATGATTATAAGAAACCCTATTGAGTCATCTTTTAAATCGTCATTAATAAATATTTAAGAACCCCTGTTACATTAAATGAATTATAACAAACAAATCATTTATCAGTGTTATGGCATGGTCTTTTCCATCCAGATATTCCCTTGTTTTATAGCTTTCGATGATAAAAGAAGATGTAATATGTATACTTCAAAAATTTCACACATGTAAAATGCGTGTTTCAATTATAAAATTTCACATATGTAAAGTACTTGTTTTCATTATTTACTAGGCTACCATGTTTAATAATAAAAATATTATATATTATTTTCTGAAGAATAAGACAGCTATGATTATAACTAAATACTTAATTAATAACAAATTTTATTATTTGTTTTAAACTTCCATTTAAAATACACTTTTTCAACATTTTGCTTTTTAACAGACTTTTTATGAAAGCATGACAGTTGTTTTATGAAAATCTGGTTGTTTAAAAACTATGATTTTTAATTATTTTCTTTTTCTCAATAAATTTTCATCTTTTAAAAAAGTGTTTGTAAAAAAAATTTATTTTTTATAAATTAACTTGATGTTTAAAAACATTGGTTTTTTTTATTATTTGTGTTTTCAAAATGTTTCATCTTATATAACTTTTATTTAAAAGGTTCTAAAATATTTCATAACTTAAATATGTTCATTATTTTAGAAAAATTTCATAGTCTTAACTTGTAGTTTAAAAAGCTTTTTAGTAAATGATTTGTGGATCTCAATTGGAGTAATTGTCGGTTCCTTAGTAATTTAGTGTCACTAGTGATTATCTTCTATTGTGTGAGTTAAAATCATTACAAGAACAAATTATAAGATGATTATTATAAATTGATTATTGTTAAGAAGTTGAATTGGCTAATTTGAATGGACATTTTGACCGGTGGTGAGATTGAGATTCTCACTAGAATCGAATATGATGATCGAGTTGATGATTATGTGGTGGAATCATACAATTAAGAAACATTCAATGCAAGAGATATTAATAAATGTTTGTTTGTATTGATAAAGGTAATTGATTACAATAAATGCTAGGGTTTGAGCATTAAACAGTAATAATACACCTTGATAATGTAGAATACAAAATATTTTAATTGTCTATCGACAGTCGTCTCATGTACGAGGTTTTCTATTCTATTTATAGGCTGACAAGATGTCTTTTTACAAAATGATTAAATTACCCCTAACCTATACATCAAAACTAGTCTAAGTCTTCATCATCATTTCTTCTGTTCATCCGCATTGACAAATGCGGATGAGTTGAACTTGATGACCATTTCTTCCCTTGTTATCAGCATTAGTAGTTGGTCATCCGCATTGGGTAATGTGGATGAACAAATACGTATGCGCATTTGTTGTATGGTCATCCGCATTTGCAAATGCAGATGAACAAAACTTGTCCGCATATCTTTTAGGCTATCCGCATTTGTTAATGCGGAAGAACAAACACTTGTCAACATTTGTTTTATGTCTTCTACATGTACAAATGCGGTTAGCCAATGCTTATTCTTTTCAGAAGATTCTTCATCCGTATTAGTTCTTGGACTTAGGGAGTTTCTAGCAGACTAACCAATAACTCACCAATTGAATTGGCATGTATGATCCTTTCAGGGTCCAACAATACTCCCCCTAAGGATTATACAGCCTATTTGGTGGTGGTTGAGGTTGTGAGATTCTACTGGGTCTTGTGGAGGCACTTAAGGTTCAACTTGTGATGGATCCAAAATGGCCTTTATCATATTGACAAAGTCATTTACATCTGTCATTTTTTCTCTGCTCAGCACATGTATCTTCATCTGACTCATAGTGTGGAAGGCTTCTAATGGTAGTTTCTTTAGAGAAACTGGTTCCCATATTGATACTTGAGATAGCCCATCCCTATGTATCAATAAAGCTCCATATACATCAACCTCCAGCTTTTCAATGTTTCCTAGCTACAGAGGAGTCTTTTTCTTCTTTCTCTTTTCTCTCTTGGCAATGATTTAATCATATGCCATCATTAGTATTTTGATGAATTTTAAGAAGAAGTGCATGTCTTCTTCACCTAGTTTGTTTGATATTTCTCTAAAATGTCTGGTGTAGATGTAGTGGATATATGATTCATCTAGTAGCCTCATCTCATATCCACTAAAAAATTTAATTTCTACACCTTCCTTTCGTCCCCATTTTCTTTCAATTACCAACTCATAAGTCGTTTCATCATAATAAACATTGGAGATTGGTATGGAGGAATGAATGCCACACACGATCTTTCTCTTTAGTGACTCAGTTGGTTTCACTTTAATCTCTGGAAACACAACTTCCTCTGCTTGTTTAGTCTTTTTCTTTTCAAAAGGGTTGATGAAGAATCTATCTTTCCTCATAAAGATAACCTTCAGAGATTTGAAGTTGCCAGTTCTCTTAAACATTCTAAGTATCTCTTCAAACTCATAACCCCTAAACATAGCCTTATGATTGATGAGTTCCAAGTTGGCTAGTTCCTTCAAGTCATGAATCTCCAGGGCATTTACAAGAGCAGAGTACTCTATAAAGAATTGAACCAGCCTTGAGATCCTTTTGACGATAAACATATTCCAATCACTATCATACTTCCTGGAAATGATTTTCAGATCAGTTTTGCCCTTGGGAGTAGACACACCTTTGATCATATCTGTAGTGGTCAGACCATCTTTAAGTTTCAGTTGTGAAGGCTCTGCAAACCACTCAGGATATCTATGTAATACAAGTGCCAAAGAGTCATGATCTCTAAGGATGAGCAGCATATCTTGAGCTGAAACTCTGGTTCTAAGCTTTTTGCTAATAATCTCTCTTCCCAGAGTCTTAAGCCTCTATTTCTTCTTATTGATCAACCTAAGGATGGCAGCCCTTAGGGAATTGGTTTTCATATTTCCAAGCTTTCTCTTTGTAAACCCATGAATGGAGAGATAATCCTTCATTTCCCTATCAGACATGTTGTAGGGATCAAGATATAAGGAATGAGGAGTAGATGTTTTCTTCTTCATGGATGTTACTTTAGGCACATCAGCATTAGGAGAAAAAGTCTTCCCATACTCAGTCTCAACTGTGGGGTCCAGCAGCTTGTTCAATTTCTCTTCTTCTACCTTCACTCCCTCATAGACCATATTGAATACTTCATCTGTATCATATCCATGATTAATCAAAAAATGGCTTTCACCATTAGATCATCAGTCTGTGCCTTTTCACCATTCTTCCACTGATTTTTCTTTCTTTATTGGGCTCTCAACTGCTATTGGTTCATCAACCACATAACCACCCTCTATTTCTCCTTCATCAAGGTCTATAAAATCAGCTTTCTTTTTCAGTTGAGCCTCAGCTTGTTCATGTTCTTCTAAGAATTCAGCAATAGCTGCAAGACTTCTAGGATCATCCTTTTTTCTTTCTTTATTGCTCTTCTTCCACCATAGGCCTTTTCCCTTTCCTTTTCAGATAAGTACTTCCTCTTTCTGGTATTGTGTGCATTGATGGACCAGAAGAGGTTTCAGGAAGTTCAATTTCTTGAGGCAATTTTTTAGCCTTTGGTTGTTCTTGTTCAGGAATAGCAACAACTGATTCTTCTTTTTCTTGTAGCTCTTCACATAATCTTCTGATAAGCTCCTTTTGTTCTTTAGTGAGTAACACAGCAGGCACTAGTTAATGCTCAATTCCTTCTCAAGAGGGACAGGAGATTGAGGAATAACAACTATGCATTCAGCAACAGTCCTCTGTTCAACTATGAACTCCTAAAACTGATTATCAATAATGAATTCTTCATCTGTGAAGCTATCTAGAGATTTGATTGTGTCACTGTATTCAGCCTCTTTAGTGTGATCATTAACTGATTTTTCTGAGTAAACAACCATTTCCAAGCTGGACTCTTCGTTCTTTGTCTTGCTTGTTTCTTCTCTCCTTTTCAGTCTGAGAAAGTTTCATCTCTCTTAGCATGAGGAAGTCATCACCACTCTCTGTTGATAAACTTTTAGAAGTAGTTTCCTTCTCACTATCCCTGTTCTTTTCTCGTCATTATCTCTTATTTCTGCTTCAGCTTCCTTTTTAATTTCAACCAACATTTCAAGCTCAGAGACTCTTTTGCTTAGGCTTTCATTCTGATTTTGCAAATTAGTAATGATTTCAACCCGTTCTTCAATTAATTCTACTTGATCTTCCATAGCAATTGTCTGTATTGCTAAAGTGTCCACATGACCACTTATTTCCTCTCTTGATTGTTAAAGAGCAGCTTTTAGTTTTTCAATCTCCTTCTCTTTTTCTTTCTTCTTTGAATCATATCTTTCTTTCATCTCTTTTAACTCATTCTCTTTCTCATCAAGCTCCAACAGTCTGTGTTGAATGATGCTAGATCTTTTGTTTATTAATCTTTCCATCTTTGGTACTTTTTGCATAAGTTCAGAAATTAGCTCATCCTTCTCATCTGGTTTGTTTACACCAAATTCAGCATAGCTTTTTACAGGAGCAGCTTCTGAAGTGACTTTCTTAACAAGCATTGGGCTTGGGTTATCCTCCTCATCAGATGATCATTTGGATCTTTCTGAAGAGCTGGCAGAATCACCAAACTCAATAGGCTCTGTAGAAATGGGAGATGGTTGGGAGACAAAATGGGTGAATGATGAATTGGAGATATATGTTTGGAAGTTGTAGGTTGTGTTTGGGGAGATGGTATTGGTGATCTATGAGGTGCAGGTAACAGGGTTCTTTGGGGAGATTGTATTAGTGAAGGTACAAAAGGTGATGCAATATCATGAACATGAGGTTCAACATGAAGATCACCCCCTACATCCATATGGGGTGAGACTGACTAATGTCCTTCATCTCTTTCCTCAACCTGCATCAGCAGCTTGCTGGACATGTGCAACTGGTTCTTGAATTTGCCCATCAGCTGGAGCCTGCTATTCTTCACCTTGTTTATCAGGGTTGATTTGTTAAAGCATCCAGGGTAAAAGAGGAGAGCGAGCTCCACTACAGAAGTTCTTGGGATCTCTCTCTTTTTGATATATTTGTAGGAATTTCCATCATAGTGAGGGATATTCAGAATAGGTCCTTTAGATTCTATATCCGAGAATGCTTCATTGATCAGACATTGAATGAACCTTGGGTACATTAGGAACATGTACCTTCTTCCTTCTTGAACATTGGATACTAGACCATTGAATACATATGCTGACATGTTGAATGGCCTATTAGTTCATAAAGCACATATTGCTGATGAAATGATCACATGAATATCATTCCATCCTGTGTTCCATTTGGACAAACAATACTGATAGAGGTGGATTAGAAACCTCCATTGTAAGTCCACCAGTCCCTTCACAATCTGCTTTCCTTCATATCCTCCTTCATAGCCAATGTTGGCAAAGAAGGTAGTGATCTCATCATCTTCAAGCTCAGTGGGTGTGTTTGCATCATCACCAAACTGTAGACACTGTCTCACAGTTTGTTTAGTGATGATCAGAGAATGTTCATCATCAATTCTCCCAGACAGTCTTTTCTCCATCAACATCTGTCACTTCAGAAGTATTTTAGAAAGACCTTATGAATCTCCTATAGATAATAGGTCTAACTATGATGGCATAAGCTACTTTTGTAGTAGAGATGATCTGATCATATCTCTAAGCCCTTTTGCCTCAGGTACATCAGGGTCAAGATAATCACTGACATTATGGAGCTTGCTCCAGGTAAGATTAGCCATGTACCCTATGTTAGAGGCATATGAGTTAGATTGATGAAACTATATGTTCTACATTATGCATGCTTCCTTAGTTTGACTTTTGATGGTCAAAGATGAATATTTGTAGGTATTCTTCTATAGGAATTACTTCAAATTGTGATGTTATCAAGAATTAATCATTGTTATTTTTGTTTTTCATGTTTGAAGAGATGATTTTTGATGTTTTTGACCTTTAATCTGATTTTATTTCAAGATTTGATTTTGACATTTTCGATTTCATCATGCTCTGTTCATACGTTAAACATGGCTATGAAGTTTCCTTGTTGAGAGCTATTCTTCTTAGTTTGCATACTCATTGAAGTCGAAAATGTTCATATTTTCATAAAATAAATCCGATTTTGAGTGTTCTTCATTAACCTAGGGTTCTAAGTTCATTATCATTCTAAGTGTCTGACATTTTAGGTTACAAAATGTTAAATATTTCACCTTTTGTTCAATACTATTGTTGAGTAGAATCGATGATGAGGACATAATAGATGAAATGAAACTAGGATCTTTGATTGTTAAAGATGATGATGTTTGATGAAGATGAAGTATTAAATGACCTTGACGTGCTTTAAATAGTCAACTAATAGTATTTACAAGTTTTTCACAAGTTTTAGAACAAATAAGGTCAAATTTTAGTTCACATTGTAGCAAATGCAGAAAGGTTTTAGACATCCGTATTTGCTTACTGTTGCAAATGCTGAAGAGTAAAACTTAAGAATTTGGACATCCGCATTTGTGTACTGTAGCAAATGCGGAAGTTGAATACTTAAGATTTCGCCTATCCGCATTTGCGCACTGTTGCAAATACAGAAGAACAAAGTTCATCAACATTTGTGCGCTGTAGCAAATACGGTTGATCGAACTTGTATAGCATTTGCTCACTGTAGCAAATGTGGTTGATCAAACTTGTTCAGCATTTTCTCACTGTAGCAAATGCGATTGATCAAACTTGTTCAACATTTGATCACTGTAGCAAATGCGGTAGAGTAACATTTCACATTTACTTGTCATCATCCATGGTGAAAGAAGAGATTAAGCACTTGTTTATTCATTTTGAAAGTACATGAAAATTGTTGAGGTTACACATATCCAAAAGTGCGGATTAGAAAAAGAAATGCGGAAGTGAAATATCATCCGCATTGACAAATGCGGGAGAAACCTTTTGTTCCGCATAGGTTTTTTGACACCAAACGTTTCATGTATACTTCTTAGACACCAATGTGGTAGAGTAAACTCATTGTCCATATTAGTTTTGTTGATACATGTATGTCCCTAGATCATGATATGAAATATAATAGATATTGTTTATCTGATTCAGATGTAATTTGATATGATTAATGAAATGATATTGATTGTTTGTGATTTGTAATGTCTAATATTTCATTAATGAGTCGATATTGAATTGGTTAATTAGGTTAGTGATTGTTTGAATGGTTACACATAATGTTTATTAATTAATACATTCAAACTTAACATAATGAAGTTCTCATGCGAATGGCCCATGCGTATGGACCACACGCATGAATAACTTCATACGATTGACTCAGTCGCACGACTGAACCAGGAGACTGGATCAGTCATATGATTGACACATAATATTGGCTCAGTCACACGACTGAACACTCAGTCATGTGGATGAATCAACCGCATGGTTCAATCGCACGACTGAACCATACTAATGGTTCAGTCGCACGGATGAACAATACTAACCTATAAATACAACCCAATTTGTGAAAAAAAAGGAATTCATTCTATTACGACTCCAGAAGTACCCTAGCCTTCCAGAAGCCTCCCAATTCGTTCTCTAAGTTCATAGAACACATTAGATCGATTTCCAATCGATTTCTAACGTTAGTTTCAATTTTTTATTGATTCTTCGTGTGTTCTCACTGATTGGATCGCCAATTAAATAGGATTCCACACTATTTGATCTGGTTTACACGCTAATCACTAGGTATTTCGTTCAAATACCAGGTCCTAACAATTGGTACCAGAGCTTTGGTTCTTGATTACGTGTGATTCAATCAAGATTGATAAAAAGTTTGTGTTTTTGCACTAAAAACGCAATCTTTTGTGTCAAAAGTGATCTTGGACGTTCCCTGCTCATCAAAGTTTGGTTTCTACAGACTTAGGCGATTAGACCTTGCGAAATTTCAAATTTTTACGGCTAAAACACGTTTAATCTAGAATTTTCGCAAAACAGCAGCTTCAGTCGCACGAGTGAGCCATTCCACGACTGGACCTCATTCGCACGACTGGACCTCATTCGCATTGCTCAGACACACGATTGGACCTAGTCGCATCTCCATTCGTACGATTGAAGCATTCGTTCGTAGTGTTCATACGTATCAGCTTCATTCACACGACTGAACCGATCGCTTAGTTCAGCCGCACAATTGAACCATTCGTATAGTTCATTCGCACGGGTAGCCCAATCGCATCCTTCAGTCACACCAGTTGACAGTTTGTTTTAGTAAACTTAAAGTTATTCGCCATGGAAGATCAAATGTCAGCATTTACTGCTGGGAAGGACTCTAGGATCCAGAACCTACTGTTACTTGAGAGTGAGGTGGGTAATCATAATAAACCACCAAAGCTCTTAACGTTAGATGAGTTTCCCCACTGGAAACAACGTTTTGAGATCTACCTCAATGGAGTGGATCCGAATCTGTGGGAAGCTATCGAGATTAGGTATAGTACGCCGGTGGGAGCTGATGGAGTAAAGCTAACCTTAGGAGGGATGACAGACGCACAGAAAGTTAAATATATTGCAGAGAAGAGGGTTTATGCATTGATTACACAGTCTATCCCTAAAGACATTTTCCACCAGTACTCAGAGAATAAGCAGTCCAAGAAACTATGGGATGAGCTGGAAAAGAGGTACGACGGGAATGCTTCGTTGAAGGCAATCAAGGCTAAGAAGTTAAAGAAGGAATTCGATAACTTCTCATCAATGGGAAATGAGAGTTTGGACGATGTTATAGATAGATTCTACCATCTAATGAGTGAACTGCATACACATGGGGTGGCTACTACCATGGAAGAGAAAGTTACTAACTTTGCAGACGGATTGCCGAAAAGTGGGCTTCATTTGTGTCTAACCTGAGACAGAATGGAATGCTGGCAAAGCTGGATATAAATGACTTCATTCTAAGCTGCGAGAATAAGCTCTTAGGATGAAGTACAGAGCTCAGAAGTCTTCGTATACTCAGAATCCAGCTTTGTACAATGCCACGCCTCAAGCTAAGACATCTGGAGCACCTCTCCAGACTGCATTTGTGTCTAGCTCATCGGGTCCTTCATATGCTTCTCCTTCAGGATCAGACACGTCGGGGTCTTCTTGTACCCATCATATTGGATCTGAAACAAATGCTACTAGACTGAAGACCGAGAACCTCGGTAATGTGACTATAGAAGTAGCTCGAGAACACATGGATCTTTTGGCTACAGTGGTTCATTCTTATGATGGACTTGTTGCTGGGAAGATTGGAAACTGCCATCTGGCAGACGAGGACTACGAGCAGTGGACGAAATGGAGCTTGAGAGAATGGACATAATGTGGGCCTTAGCTAGTGCTGTCCGGAGGGCGAAGAAGTTTGTGAAAAAGACCAGACAGAACTTGGTAGCTACTAAGGATACCACTTTGGCTTTGACAATAGCAAAGTGACCTGCTTTAACTGTGGAGAGAAGGGGCACTTCAAGAGAGAATTTTTTAAGCCAAAGAAGACGGGTAACGGGAACCCATTCTCGTCCTTCACTCGTCAAGACAAGCAAGCTACTAGTTCTACTTCATCAAGCAAGGATCCAAAAGCCTTGACTGCTCATGATGATGAAGGACAGGATTGGAGCTTTAGGTTTGTCTCTCCAGGGGAATCAAACATTGCAAGTGTAGAAGACATTGACGATGATTCCACGAGTTAAGGAGATCTAGCAGTTGAGATAGCGATGTCAAATATTGAAGAGACAACTACAACTAAGGTCAGCTACAAGCCTAAAGAGGAGACTACCACAACAAAGACAGAAAAGACAGAATCACCAGAACCAGAGACATCTGATGCTGCGTTGATGGCTAACTCTTCTGAACCAACTCAGGTAAGTACCACTGACCAAATGTTTGATAATCATGCTTGTTCTGATTGTAATACGTTTAGAAATAGCATAGATGAGAAATTTGCTAGGTTATTAGATCATAATGATAACTTAGTAAAAGATTTGCAACTGTGCACTGGGCTAATAGAGTATTAAAACAAAATGAGCATAGTTACAAAGAAAAGATAGACCTTTTGACTAAACAGCTTAGGGAAACCAAAGTAGTTGCATTTAACCAATCTAATGACATTAGGTACTATCTAAACTCCCTAGATGATAATAAGAAGCAAAAGGCAGTTCTAGAAGTAGAAGTAAACTCATTAAAATAGAAACTGCACAGTGGACAAGTTCATCATGCATAGTCCAACACTTAGTGAGAGAAAGAAACAACGGGGAGGGTTTGGGTTACAAAGTGGTTCCACCACCACCTGAGACCTTGATGAACACTAAGAGTAGACCAGTAAATAATAACCCCATCAAGGATCATGTGGTGTTTACTCCTCTTGTTAGTGATCCAGATTCCTCATGTTCATCTATTGAATCTGGAAACAAACAAAAGGAGGCCACTTCAAAGGCAAAGGTAAATTGCCTTGTGTTAATCTGGAAAAAGAATTTGAAAAGGTTAACTTAAAGTCAGGGTCAAACAAAGTCAAATCAGAACCTAAAAAGACTTCTAATGTTAATCTTTCACATGTTTTAAGTCAAAAACCAGTTAACCAAAAGGAAAATATGTTAAACATGATAAAAAGGTTAACTTTGTTAAAAAAGAGAAAACATCAAAAGAACCAGAGTCGAAACCTAAAGTGAGTGATGTTACTAGAGTGTCACACACGTCTCCACAAAGAAAGTTTAATCATAAAGTTGATAGCAGGTCGTGCTACAACTGTGGAGAATGTGGACACATTGCTTCCTATTGTCCTTAGTATCAGACACCTAGGAAGAAGATTGAACTTCAGGACTCAAAACCTAGGTCTTCTAAGAGGAGTTCTTTAACTCCACCTAGAAGAACTAGTGAACATAAAGTTCAACCCATTAGCCAGTCGAATGATTATCACAAACAGGCATTGCACAAATCTGGATTATGGAAAGAAAAGTCATCCTTTGTGTCTGGTAATGATGACAAGAAGGAACCTGAGCTACCCTCACTCTCTAAGGGTCAATGGGTGGAATTCATGATGTGTGATGCCTCTCGGAAACCCAAGCCAGTAAAGGCTTGGGTTCCTAACCTAAACTAACGGTTTACTTGGTATGTGCAGGGTGTTCACTACAGTGCTGAAACCAACACGTGGATTGTAGACAGCGGAGCATCCAGGCACATGACAGGACAGGGCTCTTTTATCAAACGTAAAGGAAATAGAAGGAGGGTATGTTTCATTTGCGGGAAACATGGGAGGCTATATCACAGCTCAGGGAGAAGTTGGAAATCAGAAAGTTAAGTTTGATAGGGTGAACTACGTCCAGCAACTTCAAAACAACTTACTTCTGTTTCCCAAATCTGTGATAAAGGTTTTAAAGTCATATTCGACAACAAGAAGTGTTACGTCCTAAAGAAAGATTACGTGATTCCGGAGGACCAAGTATTGATGACAGCTTCAAGATATAAAGACCTTTATGTTTTGGATCTCTCAACACTTCTACAATGGATCATGAAGTTCAGTGCTTTCTATCAAAAGCCACTGAGAAGGACTCCATCTCCTGGCATCGGAGAATGGGTCACATCAATCAACGGAAGATGAATCACTTGATGCAGAAGGATCTTGTGAGAGGAGTTAATGTCAAGAATTTCCAACTTCCTGATTTTTGTGTAGCTTGCAAGAAAGGCAAATAGACGAAGAAGTCTCATAAGGAAAAGAACGTTCATTCAATAGAACTTCCTCTTGACCTTCTTCACATGGATCTGTTTGGCCCAGTCAGTACAAAGAGCATTGCAGGCGACTTGTACTGTTTTGTGGTTACTGATGACTACTCAAGATTCTCTTGGGTAATGTTTCTAAAGTCCAAATCAGAAACATTTGAGTCATTCAAGAAGTTAGTGACCACACTGGAATCTCTCTACAAGCTAAAGGTGAGACAAGTTCGCTCAGACAACAGAACTGAATTCAAGAATCAGTGGATGGCGGATTACTGCAAGGAAAAGGGAATTGTGCATCAATTCACTTCTGCATACACGCCTCAGATGAATGGTGTTGCTGAGAGAAAGAACAGAAGCTTGATAGAAACAGCACGGACAATGCTGGCAGACTCAAAACTCCTATCCAATTCCGGAATGAGGCAGTGGCTAATGCATGTTATACACTGAATCGAGTTCTGATAGTCAAGTGCCATGTAAAGACATGTTACGAGATACTACAACGTCGTAAACCGAATCTAGAGTATCTCGAACCATTTGGCGCGCCGTGTACACTCTGAAAGACTCAAGAAGGTAAATTCAGCGAGAAGACTGATGAAGGAATCTTCCTAGGATACAACATACCGAACAAGAGAGTTACAACAACTCAAGGTCTAGTAGAAGTGTGGTGTAATGTTGATGTTCAGAGATATACCACACCACCTACTGGCAAAGGACCTGCCTACTTTTTCGATTATGATGGATTCTTTAGTCCTTCAACATCCCTATCTGTCCTTCTGATGATGAGTTGGCTACTCGGATGATGGATGATATCTTGAATACACCAACTCTTATTCAACATCATCGACTTCATAGGGAGAATCATCTACTCAGTCAGGGGAAGTAGTCGACGACAGTGACTCCTCCTCTGAAGATGAGGCTGAAAAAGATGACTAGAATAGTCAGGAGCAACAGGTTTCAGTTCCTGAAAGTCCACAAGCATCTAACGTGATGCACCTTCGACGTCGAACCTCAAACTCCTTCTACCTCAGATGCAGAACCAAATGTTCATAATCTTGGCTCTGAAGTAGCTGTTCCTACTACTCCAGGATCATGACTAAACGTCTATCATCCCTTAGAAAATGTCATTGGGGATGTCAGATCAGGAGTACAAACCCGAAATCAGCTATACTTAGCTGATTACGCCTCAGTTATGGAGAAGGGATATATTCATGATGGTGCTTATCGGTGTTTTGTCTCGCAGTTTGAGCCAAAATACGTCAGTGATGCACTAAATGATGAGGCGTGGGTGAGTGCCATGCAAGAAGAACTTCTTCAGTTCAAGAAGTTAGGTGTCTGACTCTGGTTGATAGACCTAAAGGTGCTAAGGTCATTGGCACCAAATGGGTCTTGAAATGCAAGAAGATGACCAAGGGGTCATTATCAGGAACAAGGCTCGATTGGTGGTTCAGGATTTCGCCAAGTCAAGGGAATTGACTACAATGAAGTGTTTGCACCCGTGGCAAGGATGGAAGCCATTCACATCTTCCTTGCCTATGCATCGTACATGAAGATTAATGTCTACCAATTAGATGTGAAGAGTGCATTCCTTAATGGGAAATCAGAGAAACAGTCTATGTCAGTCAACCAGAGGATTTGAAGATCCTTATCATCGGATAGAGTTTACAAACTCGACAAGGATTTATACGGGCTTCATCAAGCTCCAAGAGCCTGGTATGAGAAACACTAAACTCATCTTGTGAAACACGGCTTTCGCAGGGGAGTCATTGACTGCACTGTGTTCATCAAAGAAAAAGATGATGACCTACTGCTCGTACAGATCTATGTCGATGACATAATCTTCGGTTCGAAGAACGAAGAGTTATGCAAAGAGTTTGAAGCAGTTGTGAAGAAAGAATTTGAGATGAGTGCTAGGGGGAGATGAAGTTCTTTCTCGGTTACAGGTGGGCCAAACACCAAATGGGATATTTCTACATCAGACCAAGTATGTAGGAGACATTCTCAGTCGTTTTGACATGGAGAATGCTTCTGCTGCTGGGACTCCACTTGCTACAAATCACGATATAGCACCTGATGAAAATGGAGATCTTGTAGATGCTACAATGTACCGAGGAATGATTGGATCCCTCATGTATCTCACTGCCTCAAGACCTGATATCATGTATGCTACATGTTTATGTTCTAGATATCAGGCTAAGCCTAAGGTCAACCATCTGATCGGGGTCAAGAGATATTTCGTTATCTGAAGGGTACACCCACACTTGGGTTGTGGTATCCTCATGATGATGACTTTGAGCTCACGGCGTATAGTGACTCGGATTACGGGGGCTGCAAGATGAATTACAAGTCTACATAGCAGGGTGTCAATTCTTTGGGAGAAGATTAGTTACCTGGCAGTGTAAGAAGCAGACATCGGTTGCATTGTCAACCTGTGAAGCCGAATACGTTGTTGCTGCAAGTTGCTGTTCACAAATCATCTGGATTCAACAGCAAATGCGGGATTACGTTTAAAGTTTTCTTCTACTCCTATGTTTTTGTTGATAACTCTGCTGCAATTGCAGTAACTAAAAATCCGGTCCAACATCCAAAGACCAAACATATCGGTATTAAATACCACTTCATAAGAGATTGTCTTGAAAAGAACTTATTTGATGTGGTAAAAATTAATACTGATTTTCAACGCGCTGACCTCTATACTAAAGCCTTTGATAAACTACGTGTTCAATATTTGCTAGAGGTCAACGACGTTAAAAAGAAAAGTGATGTTATTCCTGATGATGATCATGTGTAGTCCGATGTAGTTTAGTTAATTTATCTTTTTTATTTTATTTTATTTGTTTATTTTAGTCTGTTTAAATTAAACTCATGTTATGTTGCTGTTTATTAAAATCCTAAAATAATTAAACCAGTTTTGATTTTAGTATTTTAGGGGGAGAATAAGTCAGCAAGTAACATTAAAAAAGAAAACGAGGGAGAAGGAGTGGAAAGCTGATATAAGGTAGATCGTATCTGTGATACCGATTCAAACCCTTTGGAATATGATAGTACACAGGAACAAATCAAAAGGGACTTTAAAATTTTAATTTAGAAAAGATGCAAAATTCAAAGTATAAGTCTGTGTAGTCTAAGCAATATAAAAGGGAAGATGATAGAAAAATTGGTATCTACTAAGGCAACACAAAGAAAGTAGACCTAGAGGTTGCTAGACCACAAATGATATGTCGGTAGATTCAACACAATAGATGATTAGACTTGACTGGTGATCTCAAGATCAAACTAAGTTGTTCAACTGACTGTGGCTACCATCTTATCACTGGTTAACACAATCAACAATATTCCAATAAGGGTAATAGCATGTAAACGCTACAAATGTGTGCGGATGACCATAAATAGAGCAAAACACAAAAAATGAAAGAAATGCTATCAAGCTAATGACTTATGTTGTTGGTGCATTTTGTGCAAAATAAAATTAAGCTGCTCTAACAGGAGATAGGTTGTGTGCCTCTCTGCTGTGCGATGCACTGACCTGAGGATAAGCATAACCTAGATATTCTAGAATTCATTGTTGTTTGCCACCTCTCTGCTGTGCGATGGCACTGACCTGAGGATTGGCTTCCCTTTGAAAGCTCTAAGAATAGTCTCTTCTTGTAAAAATACTCGTAGACCGCTCAAAGCTCCCGAGGAATGTTGATTACCATATAAGTGTGGGATCCACAAATGTTAGTTGAAATATTAAACATAAATCTATCATCCAGTCTGTGTCAAAAGTCTTGTATGGATTTAAGAGGACGAACATATTGACATCATTGTCTGCAATTTTTTGTACGTTAGTTTAGTTTTTTTTTATTCCTTAGTCTTTTAGTTTTTGTTTATTTTCCGGACTACATCATGAAAATCGGTAAGGGATCAACTCACTAAAAGGGTCATGTCTGAGATGACCACATGTGTTTTCAAAGTTTAAAAGGGTCACGTCTGAGGTGACTAAATTGTGTAAAAGGATCACGTCTGAGGTGATCAAAAGTTTTTCAAGTTAAAATGATAATGTCTGAGATGATCAAATGCTCATAATGTTAATTTCAACAGGTAAAAAGGGTTTAAGTGCTAAATGTTCATAACTGTAACCCATTCGCACGACTGGATCATAAGTATGGACCAACCATTCGAATGGATCCCATTCGCACGACTGGACATGAGATTGAGACATTCACCCGAATGGCTTATCAGAATGATCCATTCGACCGAATGAAAGGGTGCGAATGAGTCAGTCGACCGACTGAGACTCAGTCGGTTAACTGAGGGTGCGAATGGAAGGGCACGAATGAGTCAGTCGACGACTGAGACTCAGTTGGCCAACTGAATGTGACTGACTGGGCCAATCGCACGACTGAGCCTCAGTCGCCCGAATGAACTGAGCGAATGAGGCCAGTCGGCCGATTGAACTCAGCTTCAGTATTTAAAGGGCCATAGTCGATCGCATTCCACTCATCACCCTCAATCGCTCCTAAATCACACCAAGTACCGTTACTCTACCGAAATTCCTTTAGACCTTGTTTTACATCTTTATGATCTTCTGACGTGGTTGTCGATTATACAGGTATATTGCAGTGAAATCTTACCGAAATCAGAAGACATTGAATCCAAATTTGTGATATTCGAGTGAAACAAGAACCAGACTGAAAAATGCCCTAATAACCAACATAAACTAAGCAAAATGTTAAAATTAAGTTTAATAGGTTATTAGTGACAAGATGGCGAGTCTAATGGACCATTAAACGATGTTAAATTACTTGATTTGGTCAAGATTCGAACCATAGGCGACTGAACAGTGGGACAAGTGACTGGTCGACCGGATGAACTCCAATCACATGATTGAATCTTGCGATTGGATCAATCGGCCGAATGAACCATGCGAATGAGCTCAGTCGGCCGACTGAACCAATCGCAGACTCAGTCAGCAGATTGAACTCAGTCGTAGGTCTCATTCACCCGAACGAGCTCAGTCGCATGAAAGAACAACCGACTGACTTCAGTCGCATGATTCATTCGCACGAATGAATCAGAATGAATTTAAACATTGCACTTAGAACTGAATTTTGATGTATTATGTACTAATGGTTCTGTCTTGTATTTTAGGAAAATGGCTGATAGATGGTCCATTAATCCAAAGCACAACATATGTGCTCACTTGGATCATACTACTCAGAACGGGGCCAGTTCATAGAGATTATAGCTTTCCTTAGACATTCTCGGATACATAAGGCTATATCTACACCTTGCACGCCCACAAGTCATTACACCAGGCATCTGGGAGAATGCCTCAGTTGATCGCTCTCGTGAGCCGTACAGTATACGGAGCTCCATTCAGGTCATGATATCAAGGTTACTGCTGCTGATATCCAGAGAGTTCTTGAGTTTGGGGACGATACGAATCACCCCACCAGATTACATCCACTGACTGTGAGAGGCTGCTTCCTCATGATCAAGTACGCTGGGGACATAAACTCGGGTGTGCTCAACAAGAGCAACCTGTGCCCCCAGTACAAGTACTTCGCGCATGTGATCCTAAAGTGCATTGCTTCGAGGAGGGGTGGGTTCGATGACCTATCAGACCAAATTCAGAATGCCTACGTGGCACTGGTGCTGAACCACCCTTTCAGCTTTTCGAGTATGATCATCTCTTATTTGGTGGAGAACCTGGAGGCAAAGGGAAGGAAGGATTTTGTATGTACCCCAGGTTTCTACAGCTGATCTTCTACGAGAAGCTGCCACTTCTTCCCAAGGAGAGTCATGATGCAGTTGCTTTGAGATTATGGATGACACGACCTTGGGTCGGATGAGGGTGTATAGGGGCAAGCAAGTGAAGCCCCAGGTGAAGAGGTTGATTGGCCATTTGGCCAACGGAGATATGTGGCGCCGGGGAGACGCAAATGGCGTCATGATGACAGTGATTCTGATGACGAGAGGCTAATGCTCCCAGAGCATGACTCTAATGATGACGACAGTGGGGACGCTGGGGATGATGTGCCTACTCCATCTAGAGGCTCAGTTTCTGATGTTATACCTCCAGTGTCCCCCCAGCTGGAGACATAGCCGAGTCTGCTGGTTTCCATCAGGATTTTGTTCCTGGTGAGGAGGAAGAGGAGTCAGAAGAGGAGCCCTTGACACGTACTGTGGGAAGCAAGGTTGTTCCCACAGAACATGGGCTAAGGGCGGTTGGTGAACGCCCAAGAGACTCAGGAGAGACAGCCACTGATCCGAGTTATGCACCGAAGTCAGCTAGCAGGGTTGTAGGGGGAGCATCCACCTCAACGGGAACGAGGAGGAAAAGGATGGCTCAGCCCCATGGTCAGAAGAAGAAGAAAAGACGACTCACCTTCGTTACCACCACAACCACCACATCTGCCACCACCACTACCACTTCCACAGCCACACCATCCACCACCACAGCCACCATAGCCATCGCAACTACTACCACCACCACACCTCCCACCACTGTACAGATTCCATACCACCATATCTTTCACTCCCACATCACCTCCACTATTTCACAGACCCATATTCACTACAACCACCACCACCACCACTACCCACCAGCTGGATCCTCAGCCCATCCATCTCATATTATGGAACACCTCTACCTCCAATTGGGGTAGAGGAACAACTATCTGCGCTCAACAGGTGATGCGCCTATTAGCTGCAGATGAGGAGAAGGCGGTTCAGATCCGCCAGCTTGCTGATCTTACTACTGCTCAGTCTCACAAGATAGAAGAGCAGGCTCGAGTGATAGAGGAGCAGGCCGAACAGATGGCTGCTCAAAGCCATGAAATAGCCCAACTCCAAGCACATAATGTCCACATCAAACAAGAGATAGAGGATTGGAGGAGGCGAAGAAGACGATCATGTTAAAGCTAAAGGTCTAAGGAGGAGCCCTTGAAATCAAAGAGGGAGACGGAGATGATGAAGATGATTATGAAGATGATGAGGATGAGACAGGAGGATGAGAGAGAGAAGAAGAAAGGACAAGGAGAAATGATGATGAGATGATACAACAGAGGAGATGCAGTTGCATCACCTCTGCTTCAGGTCAAGAGAGATGTCCAAGAACAGACAAACCGACCAGCTTCTTCCTCTAATCCCCAAGTGACGAGACGATGATACAGGACAAAAGTAAAGATTAGATGTTTATGTATTTAATTACTTTTGTATTTGAATGATGTATTGAAACCTATGTATTCAATGTTTAAATTAAGTTTAAAGCATTTCTGTTTTGATTAATTACTAATGGCTGATATGTTAATGTGTAAATCAACAGATCCAATTACCAAAGGGATGGAGTTTTGATGTTGCTCCCCTTCAGCAGGTCAAGACTCAGCTAACAATGATTCTTGATCTGCAAGGGATCGTAAGGAGATGTGAGTTATACCTCTGATAAGGGGAAATAATTCACGACCTATCAAACGAGCAACTCGCAGAGATCTTCAAGCTCAATCCAGATGAGATAGTGAAGGATGCTCCGACATGCGACTCGACCAGTGATGAAGAGCTCAACAATGTTGATGAAATCAAGATTAAAGAGTAACTCCGAGCACTACCCTTAGTACGCTGACAATAAGGGAATGTGGTCCCCATCTGGGTGAATCCCTCGTCAGTGATACTTTTGAGGTGTTAGACAAGATGGAGCAGAGTCAGAGAAAGTAGAGAAACGCCTAAGCCTCAAATGATTGATGTCGATATCCGAAAGGCTGAGTGGGCTGCGTGTTTTGAAGAAGTTAGAGCCCAACGCACTGCAACCGAAACAGGATGCCTACACCAAACTCTACAGCGTCAAGAAACATCATAAGGTGACTGGCAGGATCATAGCGTGGGCGTAGTTTGAGGATCTTAACGTATATGCAGTTAGAGGGAAAAGGGCATAGAGTACTTTAGATTCCCACAATGTGAAGACTCTACCAGGTTTTTGAGCTCAACCAGCTGGCCAAACTAAAGCTTGTGGTATGCTGACCCAGGAAGATGTCAGGCTGGTTCGAGGCTGCCCTAAAGAAGAGTACCCACCAGGTGGGTTAACTTCAGACGCCAACAGGCTACAAGGTATATCAAAGGTCTGAGGTTGATGCCATTACTGGAAAGCCGAAGATAGTGTTGAAGTGGAGTCCTCCGTGCACATGTCAAGAATCCCACTCAGGGAATGCCACAGGACTTCACTCCATACTTTAAGTGGTGGTACTACGATTGGAGAACACCTAAGTAGTCATAGTCCTAAACAAAGAGGGCCAAATGGATACGATCAGGGTATTCGACCCAATGTGGCTTACCAACTTGTCAGCAAATGATGTCTACAACGCTCTACAGTGGCCACTGTTCTATGATATGCAAGATATTGTACAAGCCCTTTAGTTCCAAAATGTCATAAGACTCTGCTTTGCGTTTGAGATTCTACGGAGTCACAAAGGACAAGTACAAGAATATGAAGAGGTGATGCAGAAAACAAGACATTAGAGAGATCTAGGTCCAAGGGGAGTTTGTTGATACATGTATGTCCCTAGATCATGATATGAAATGTAATAGATCTTGTTTATCTGATTCGGATGTAATTTGATATGATTAATGAAATGATATTGATTGTTTGTGATTTGTAATGTCTAATATTTCATTATGAGTCGATATTGAATTGGTTAATTAGGTTAGTGATTGTTTGAATGGTTACAGATAATGTTTATTAATTAATACATTCAAACTTAACATAATAAAGTTCTCATGCGAATGGACCACACACATGAATAACTTCATACGATTGACTCAGTCGCACGACTAAACCAGGAGACTGGATCAGTCGTATGATTGACGCATAAGATTGGCTCAGTCGCACGACTGAACACTCAGTCGTGCGGATGAATCAACCGCATGGTTCAATCGCACGACTGAACCATACTAATGGTTCAGTCACACGAATGAACAATACTAACCTATAAATACAACCCAATTCGTGAAAAAAGGAATTCATTCTATTACGACTCCAAGTACCCTAGTCGTCCAGAAGCCTCCCAATTCGTTCTCTAAGTTCATAGAACACATTAGATCGATCCCAATCGATTTCTAACGTTAGTTTCAATTTTTTATTTTCTTCGTCGTGTGTTCTCACTGATTGGATCGCCAATCAAATAGGATTCGCACTATTTGATCTGGTTTACACGATAGTCACTAGGTATTTTGTTCAAATACCAGGTCCTAACAAGTTTCACTTGACATAAACAGTTACCCGCATTGGTTATATGCATGGGTTAGCTTCACCCACATTAACCAATGCACTTACCCGCATTAACTTTTGAACTTGATCAAAATTAATGTTTATGTTTTGGTTTTTCTTGTTATGAAGAACTGTCTTTGATTGAATTCTCTTATGAAGTTGTTGACTGTTGTTGAGGTTATCAATTCTTTCTTGGATTTACTTGTATGTCAGAAGTGATACAAGTTTCCCATTGTTTGACTGATCTGGACTTCTTATGCTTCCAAGAATCTACATAAGCTGAGATACTATGGTAGAACTTATGTACCAACACAAACATTTTCTTTTTGATTATTTTGAAGTTTTAAGAAAGTAATTTAAGATATTAAATGTTTATAGAAACTTAGTCAAAAATTTTAAATTACTCCCCTTAAAGTGTATATCGACATCAGGATAGAAACTTTAAATATTTAAAACCTTTTGAATATAAATTATTTTGATTATTAATAATGAAGAGAAGTATATCTTTTGTTAGGATCATATCAATCTTACATTACACATGTGCATCCTTTATGATAAAATGGACATGTTTATGAACTTGTTGATTGAAGGTATGTTTGTCCTCTTAAACTCACCAGGTTGATATTTTAATGCATTTGATACTTATCATTTTTTTGGTTGATTTAGTTATTCAACATGTACCTCACACATAAGAGCATGGAATGATCAACCATCCTTATGTAGTGCATGGTAGAAATTTTTCACAACGTTCTTGACCAGGTTATTAAGTTATGAGATCTCATTTTCACTGACCCTCATTGGGATTCTTTTACTTTGATCCTTTTTATGATGATCCATATTAGGATTCTTTTCATTTCACTTTGGAAGGTGATCCATGATTGGATTCTTTTGTTCATTCACATGGAATGTATTGTTTTTGTAGATTCATCCATTTTGGATGTATTCCTTATTGGGAATCTTTTGGATCAGTACATCTGCACTGTGTGTTTGTTTCATCAGGTCTTTGCTCAGCAAAACAAAGATGAAACTTTATGTAGGTGAAAGGGATTCATAAAGTATCATTACCTGGTGTTTAGGTTACTACACACACATACACTTAGATAAGCTAATACATACCTGTACTTGGAGATGAGTGTTTCACCATTGTATAAGATTTTAATTCATCACTACATGTATCTTCTCTTCCAGTTGAGCCTATCAACATATCTGGCAAGTCATTACACAGTCATTCAAATTTTGAAATTAAGCATAGTAAATGATATAATGACTTAATTATATCATTTCCCAATTCCCAATATTCTTTTCTTCATCAAAATTGACTTCTTTCTGTGATTTTCTGATGTTTTTGAATTGTTTTTGATGTTTTGATTGGTTTTACTCAAAGTTAATCATGCCAATTGATTGAACTAGGAATTCAAACCTACTAGGTTCAAATGCCTTGGTAAAAAAGAGCCAATTGATTTTCAGTGGGTACTTGAATCAATTTGATTAACCCCTTTTCAACACAGTCTCTCAAAAAGTGATATCTAATTTCAATGTGTTTGTTTTTAGGTACCAAACTAGATTATTTGTAATGAAAACTGCTATAGTGTTGTCAATGTGAATTGGTGTATGCAAGAAGCTAAAACCATTATCAATCATCTGGTTTTGAATCCAAAGAACTTGAGAGCAACATGTTGATGCTGTAATATACTCAACTTCTGCTATTGAAACAGTTACGTTTGTCTGCTTCTTGCACTGCCAGGAGACCAGTCTGGGACCAAGAAATTAACATCCGCCAGAAGTGGATTTCCTATTGAAGTTGAATCCTCCATAATTACTATCAGTGAAGGCATAGAGATTGAAGTCTCCTTCCTTTGGATACCATAATCCAAGAGTTGGTTTGCCCTTAAGATATCTGAATATCCACTTGACAATATTTACATGAGATTCCTTAGGATCAGCTTGATATCTGGAACACACACACAACACCAAACATAATGTCTTCTTCTTCGTTTTCTGAAGAGAGTCTGATCAATCTTTCCTCTTTCATATCCATTTTCAAAAAGAAAAGATGATAGAGTCTTATACCACTTTCTTGGAGCTTGATGAAGACCATATAGTGCTTTGTCAAGCTTGTATATCCAGTGAGGGAAATCTGGATCTTCAAAGCCACGTGGTTGACTCACGTAGACTTCTTTAGCAATCTTTCCATATAAGAAGGCACACTTCATATCCATTTGATAAACATTAAACTTCATGGATGTAGAATATGCAAGAAAGATTCTTATTGCTTCTAATCTAGCAACAGGTGCCAACACTTCATCATAATCAATTCCTTCTTTTTGAGTGTAACACTATGCTACTAGTCTTGCTTTATTTCTGATGACGATCCCTCTATCATCAGTTTTGTTTCTGTACAGCCATCTAGTGCCAATAGGGTATTGTCATTCAGGAAGGTCTACTAGTTGCCATACTTCTTGCTTCTTAAATTGTAGCAATTCTTCCTGTATTGCTTCAATCTAGCTATTGTCTTGAAGAGCCTCTTTGATGATATTAGGTACTGTTTGACAAAGAAACCATGAGAACAAATAGACGTTTGCATTATTTGACTTGCTTCTTGTCACCCTTTCATTAAGTTCACTAATAATGCTTTCTAGTAGATAATTCTTGTGTATTCTAGTGGTTGGAATTGAATCATTAGCAATGGTTACATCAATATTGCGACATTCAGATCATTATGGTGAGAGGCACTTTCATCTTGTACTGTTGGGGAGTTATGAAGATAATCAGCATCACTTTGATTGCTTCCATCATTAGATGTTCTTTTTGTTTCAGCTGGAGGAGTTGCTTGCTTCTGGTTTCTAATTTCAGTTGATAGATCTTTTGAATGTGATGGTAGTAAGCTAGGACCAACTTCAGTTGAAACACTTTGCTTTTGTGATGGTTGTCTGACCGGATCAGCTTGAAGAGGAACATCTTCATTCATTTGCTCAGTATATGTAGGAGGAATCAATGGAAAGTCATCTCTTCTTTCTACACCTAAAAAATGTTCAGCTGAATGTAGGTTTCCTGCATCAGACAAGTGAAATTGACCAAAAGATTTTGTGAATGAGTCAATATCAAACAACCAGCCAGGACCATTTGTAGATTTAGGAAATGAGTGTTCCTTGAATTGAACATTTGTTGATTTATCAATAATGTTTAATCTAGGATTAAACACTCTGTAAGCCTTTGAAATAGAAGAATAACCTACAAAGAATCCTTCATCAGACTTAGATGAATATTTTCTCAAATAATCTCGGGTGTTTAATAGTGAGACAGGACTACCAAATGACTTAAAAAATCCAATAAATGGTTTTCTGTGAAACAAAAATTCATATGGAGTCATGTTACTTTGTTTTACAATCAGAGTTCTATTTTTTACAAAGCACAATGTGTTAACTACCTCCGCCCAAAAGGTAATAGGCAGTTTAGCATCAGCTAGTATTGTTCTTGCCGCTTCAATTAGTGTTCTATTTATCGTTTCAGCTACCCTATCTTGCCGCTTCAATTATGAGATGACACAATCAAAATATCACAGAAATCTCTCAGGCCAGCTATCCTATCTTCAATTAGTGTTCTATTTATCGTTTCATCTCAACTGAAGAGTCAAAGGAGTAATGAAACCTTTGATCTCTATTCTTTTGAAGAAATTTGATTCGATTTTATTATCAAACATCAATTTAGATTTGGGAAGATCAAACTTTTGGTTAATGTTATGATGTTTGTGTCTTTGAATCTTCCATAATTCTTTTATGTTACTCCTGTCATTATTTTATCTAGTCATACTAGATTGGTTTTTATGAAAATGACTCGTGACATTTGGTCTCACGGAAGATGTTGTTGAGATAGGTTTATTGAAATTCTTACTCCCTTATGATTGAAGTAACAATCAGATGTATTGTGATTGTTTATATCATAGACTGAACATTATTTGTTAAAATAGCAGTTTTTAGTGGAATGGTTGTCATGTCACAGATATAGCAGTATTGATTGAAAAAGCACTCTTCCGTTTTATGATTAACATATCACATATGTCACAATACATATGTTTGTTTCTTGAATATGATTTTGATTTAGTAGACTTAGTTGATTTTCCCATTTTCAACTGAGTCACATTCTTTTGCTTAGGGAGGAATCAAATCAGCCCTTTTTGTAGCTTGCTTCACAACACTACTTTTGTTAAATTTTTTTGACTGTTTTTGTTTCTTCAACCCTTTCTTTACCTCTTTCTCAAACTGATCAACGTGCTCCTTATTACATATGTCAAACCGACTCCCTGTCTTAATTTTGAAGATTGAGGGTCTGATTGAATTTAGATGTTAAAATCAGTGAACTCTTTGTTTCTTTTGTAGTGAACCTTGTCTGATTTGCTTGAATTGTTTGGAGACATAATCTCATTATCAAAAGTGCTTTCAGCAGAGGGTTTCACTAACTTCACAAATTTCTTTTTACCTTTTGAAACAACAGGTATGAATTTCATAAATTGAACAATTTCCTTGATTGGGCTTGTTGGTTTGATGATACTCAACGTCTTGTCTGAACACTCCTTGATTTTAATTGGGTGTCCTAATTTGATTTTATCCTCATTTGTTTCAATGTAAACATTTGGTTGGTTTGGAGGATCTGTGATCTGTTTTATTATTGTTTTTGGTTCAATAGTGTTAGGTTCAATTTTCTCATTGAGTATAGCAGAGTTTGGCAAGACAGTGTAGTTGTCATTCTATGGTGGAGGACAAGAGTTATACCCGATCCGAGACCTATCTTTGGGATCCTTTTGAGAATCAAGCATCTCTTGTAGCTTGACTAAGACAGTTGAAACTTTTCTAGTTTCACTTCAGTAATGTTGATACATATGTCCCTAGGTAATGTATAAGTCTATCATGTCTTACACAAATGTAATGAATGGGTTAAATGAAATATAATATGTGGTTAATGTTTATAATGTTTAATATTTCATAGTATTATTCTGTGTTAAAGTATAATGAACTTACTATATAGGTTTGAGGTTGTTGTGCATAGTTCTTAGTCAATAATGATTGGGAAATGTGTTCAAACTTAATCGTATGAGTCTTCATGCAAAAGGACCATGCCTATGGAACATACACATGAATAGATCATGCTAATGGACCAGTCACACAACTAAACCAGGAGACTGGATCAGTCGCACGATTGAGACATAAGATTGACTCAGACGCACGACCGAACCTTCAGTCGTGCGTATGGATCAATTGCATGATTCAGTCGCACGACTGAACCATGCTAATGGTTCAATTGTATGATTGAAAACCCATAACCCATAAATACCACTTAATTCATGGAAAAACGTGACACTTAGATACTTCGAAGAACAATTAAAAGAATACTTCATAATACACAAATCCTAGCCATCTACAATGTCCAAGGAAGCCTGTCCAACTTCATAGATCAATCCTGATCGATCTCTACTCGTTCATAACGTTTAGTTTAATTCTTATATCTATCGGGTAATTGTTCTCACTGATTGGATCGCCAATCAAATAGGATTCCGCACTATTTGATTCGGTATTAACGTAGAATCTGTTTATTTCCGTACGTACATGCCTAACAAGTGGTATCAGAGCTATGGCTCTTGATTTTGCATTTGATACAATTAGAATTGTGTCAAACCTTACGTTTTAAATCAAAAGAGTCATCTTTTTGGGTCCAATGGTGTTTTTCGACATTTACAGGCATTAAAGTTGAAGTTTTTCGTCATACGGCAGATTAGGGTTTCTCGGTAAATCATAATTCGTGTGAAAGTATCAAAATTCAAAATTTTCCAAACATAACAGCCTTTAGTTGCACGAGTTGTTCATTCATACGATGAGCCATCCGCATTGTTCATTCGCACGATTGAGTCATCCATATCAGCTCATTCGCACGATTGAGCCATCTGCATTTGTCCATTCGCATGACTGAGCCATCCGCATTGGTCAACCGCATTGTTCTTTCGCATGACTGATTCATCCGAATTAGTCATCCGCATTTGTTCATTCGTACGACTGAGTCATCCACATTGGTCATCCGCATTGTCCAATCGCACGACTGAGTCATTCGCATTGGTCATCCGCAGTTGTCCAATCGCATAATTGACTCATCCACATTAGTCAAATCACACGATTGACTCAATTTGTTCAATCGTACGATTGACTCATCTGCATTCTCCATCGCACGAGTGAACTAGTCTTTTTTTAAAGTTCAAAGTTTTTACAAATGGAAGATCAATTCACTGCCTTTACTGCTGGAATGGACTCTTCGATCCAGAACCTTCTGCTTCTGGAAAATGAAATTAGGAATCATAATGAACCACAAAAGCTTATAACGTTAGATGATTATCCATAGTGGAAGCAAAGGTTTAAGATCTATCTATCTGGAGTTGATCCTAATCATTGGGCATCCATTGAGCCAGGTTACACTATGCTAGTTGGTGCTGATGGAGTAAAGCTGACTATGGGACGAATGAATGACAGTTAGAAGGTTAAGTACAATGCAGACAAGAAAGTGTATGCCCTGTTGACTTAGTCGATACCGAAAGATATCTTTCATAAGTTCTCAGAGAACAAACAGGCAAAAAAGTTATGGGAAGCATTGGAAAAGAGATATGATGGGAATGCAAAGTTAAAGGCTCTGAAGGCTAAGGCTCTCAAAAAGGAGTTTGATAACTTCTCTTCAATAAGGAAGGAGAGCTTGGATGACATCATTGACAGGTTCTACCATCTGTTGAGTGTGCTGCACACTCATGGTGTAACAACGTTAATGGAAGATAAAGTATCAAGTTTTGCAGACGGTTTACCAGAGAAATGGGATTCGTTTGTGTCTAATCTTTGACATAATGATATTCTTGCAAAGTTAGACATAAATGTCTTCATTCTGAAATTAAGAGAAGAGGAATTGAGAATGAAATACACGTCATAGAAAGGATCCTATGATCAGAATCCTTCACTTTACAACTCATTCCCCCTTCCAAGCAGTTCAAGAGCACCACTACAAACAACATTTGTGTCCAGTTCTGCGGCTCCCTCACATTCCAGTGCTTCAGGATCAGAAACATCTGGGTCATCATCGACTCATTACATAGTGCCTAAAGCCATCCTACGAAGTTGAAGACCAAGAATCCGGTAATATAACAGTGGAGGTTGCAAGGAGCCTATGGATCTTCAAGGAGCACAGGTATAAACAAAAAATAGAACTTTTGGGTAAACACTAAGGAAATCGAGTTGTTGACTTCAATCAAGAAAATGATATAAAGTTTTATTTAAATAATTTGGAAGAAACAACAAAGAAAAAGCAGTTTTAGAAGTCGAACTTATTCCTTAAACAAAAACTGCACATTGGACTAGTTCTTCTCACATAGTTTAACACTTAGTGAAAGAATGAAATAATGGGGAAGGGTTGGGTTACAAGGTACTTCCACCACCATATGAGATCTTGTTAAATGCTAAATGTAGACTTGTAAATAACAACTCAGTAAAGGATGATGTGGTGTCCACTCCTCTGGTTAGTGATCCTGATTTGACAAGTAAACCTATGACTGAAAGCACTAAATAGAAGGAGTCTACCTTTGAATCAAAAGGAAAGATGCCTTGTTAATTTGGATAATAAATTTGAAAAGGTTAATGTAAGGTCAGGTTCACACATGTCTTCCTCTGAACCCAAATGACTAAACCAGTTAACTAAACCCGTGTTACACGTCAAAGTACAAATAAACTAAAGGCTAAAGATGTTAAAAATGTTCAAACAATTAATTTGCTAAAGAACCAGAAACATCTAAACGAGAAGTGACTAAACCCAACCAGACTCGTGTCACACCTGTATCACATTCAACCCCACATAAACAGTTTCCTCAACACGTAGAAGGGAGATCATGATACAATTGTGAAAAGAGAGACATATTTCTTCTAATTGTCGTTATAATTAGACTCCCAAAAGAAAATTGAACTTATGACACTAAAGAAAGTTCTTCTAAAAGGATTTCTATTACTCCTCTGAAGAGAACTAATGAACCTAAAGTTCAAACTATAGCCAGTCGTTGTTTATCACAAACAGGCCTTACATAAAACTGGCTTATGGAAAGAAAAGTCAAGTAATTGACTGATAATGAGAAAAATAAGAATAACGATATGCCCTCGTCCTCATGTGGATAGTGGGTTGATGATGTTTGATTCCTGACACCCACACCCAGTTAAGGCTTGGGTCACAAACCTAACTGATAATTTCCTTTGAATGTGCAGGGTGTCCGCGATAGTGCTATCACAAATACCTGGATTGTTGATAGTGGGGCGTCTAGGCACATGACCGGGAACTTGTCTCTCCTCTTCAAGGTCAAACAAATAAAGGAGGACATGTATCATTTGTGGGAATAAAGGAGGATATATCACTGCTCAAGGCGAAGTGGGAAACTAGAAATCCAAGTTGATAAGTCAATTACATTCAACAACTATAGAAAAACTTGCTTTTAATCTCCCAGATCTATGACAAGGGCTTCAAAGTTGTGTTTGACAACGAGAGTGCTACGTGCTGAAAAAGGATTACGTTATCCCGGAGGACAAAGTCTTAATGTCAGCTTCAAAATATAATGATTTATATGTCTTGGATCTATCAAAAGCCTCCACAACTGATCAGAAAGTTTAATCCTTCTTGTCAAAGGCAACAGAAAGGGACTCAATCTCCTGGCATAGGAGAATGTGACACATAAATCCATGGAAGATGAATCACTTGATACAAAATGATATAGTGAATGGAGTGAATGTCAAGAACTTCCAGTGTACGGATTTTAGCAGAGCATGTAGGAAAGGCAAACAGACCAAGAAGTCTCACAAGGAAAAGAAAGTTAATTCAATTGGCCTACCTCTTAAGCTTCTACACATGGATCTGTTTGGTCCCGTTAGCATTAAAAGTTTGCTAGTGATTTGTACTGCTATGTAGTTACGGATGATTACTCAAGATTTTCTTGGATGATGTTTCTGAAATCCAAATCAAAGACATTTGAATCATTTAAACGGTAACTACTTTGGATTCACTCTACAAGCTGAAAGTTAGACAGATTTGATCAGACAACGACATAGAGTTAAAGAACCCGTGGATGGAGGCATTTTGTAAAGAAAAACGGATTGTACATCAATTTATTCTGCCTACACCCCACAGATGAATGGAGTTGCTGAGCGAAAGAATCAGAGCTTGATAGAGATAGCAAGAACGATGCTAGCCGACTTGAAACTGCCTATCCAATTTGGAACGAGGCAGTGGCCATGCATGTTACACCCTTAATAAGGTCTTGCTAGTCAAACGTCATGGAAAAACATGTTATGAGTTGCTCCAGCGACATAAACCTAACCTAGAGTATCTCGAACCATTTGGTGCACCATGTACGCTATTGAAGAAAACTCAGTCTGGGAAATTCAGTGAGAAGGCTGAAGAAAGGATCTTTCTCGACTACAATATACCCGACAAGAGAGTTTATAACAACTCAACGGGTCAGGTAGAAGTGTGGTGCAAAGTTGATGTTCAGATATACACCACCCCTCTTTCTGGAAAGGGACCTTCATTCTTCTTTGACAATAATCGATTCTTTAAGTCCGTCAACATACCTATCTCCCTTCCTGATGATGAGTTAACGACCAGAATGATGTCTGATCTCCTAGACATACCGCCACTAGACACGACAACATCAACTCCACAAGGTGAATCTTCTAATCCTTTAGGGGGAGCACTTGATGTAAGCGATTCCTCCTCTGATGATGAAGATGTGGAGACTGACCATATGGATCAGGAGGAATAGGTTCCTGCTACTGAAGTACACAAGCATCATCCTAATGCTATAACATTTCGGGACCTCACACTCCAACAACTACAGATCCTGAACCTGAGTTTAACAATCTGGATAATGAGGTGGTTGTTCCAACAACTCCCGGATCTTGGCTAAATGTTTATCGTCCTTTGGAAAATGTCATTGGGGATGTTAGATCGGGAGTACAGACCAAATATAGCTATACACAACAGATTATGCCTCGGTAATGGAAATGGGATACCTTCACGATGGAGCATATTGATTTTTGTGTCTCAATTTGAGCCAAATACTTAGTGAAGCATTAAACGATGAGGCATGGGTCAGTGCAATGCAAGAAGAACTCCTACAGTTCAAGAAATTAGGTGTGTGGACCCTTATGGACAAACCAAAAGGTGCTAAGGTGATAGGCACTAAATGGATACTGAAATGCAAGAAAGATGACCAAGGGGTAATAAGCAGGATAAGGCCCGACTTGTAGTTCAAGGATTTTGACAAGTTGAAGGCATAGATTACAATGAGTGTTTGCACCAGTGGCAAGGATGAAGCAATACGTATATTTCTAGCTTATGCATCCTACGTGAAGATCAAGTCTATCAACTAGATGTCAAGAGTGTGTTCCTTCACGGTGAAATCCGTGAGACAGTGTACGTCAGTCAACCCGAAGGATTTGAGGATCCTTATCATCAGGACAGAGTTTACAAGCTTGATAAGGCTCTCTATGGGCTCCATCAAGCCCCTAGAGCATCGTATGAGAAACTCTCAACTCATCTGGTGAAACACGGTTTTCGCAAAGGAGTTATTGACTGTACACTGTTCATCAAAGAAAAAGATGGCAACTTACTGTTGGTATAGATTTATGTTGATGACATAATCTTTGGTTCCAAAAACGAAGAGTTATGTCAAGAATTTGAATCTGTAATGAAAGCAGAATTTGAGATGAGTGCCATGGGAGAGATGAAGTTCTTTCTCGGGTTACAGGTGGATCAAACACCAAAGGGAATATTTCTACATGAGACCAAGTATGTAGGCGATATCCTCAGTCGGTTCGATATGGAGAATGCTTTTGTAGCTGGAACTCCACTTGCTACAAATCACGACGCCGCACCCGACAAAAATAGTGATCTGGTTGATGCCTCTATGTACAAAGGAATGATCGGATCTCTCCTGTACCTCACAACCTCACGACCTGATATCATGTACGTGACGTGTCTTTGTTCCAGATATCAGGTGAAACAAAAAGTCAACCATCTCATAGGCGTCAAAAGGATTTTTTGTTATCTGAAGGGTACTCCAACACTCGGGTTGTGGTATCCTCATGATGATGACTTTGAGCTTACAATGTATAGTGACTCGGATTATGGTGGTTGCAAAAGGAATTTGAAGTCAACATCAGCAGGATGTTAGTTCTTTGATAGACGGTTAGTCACCTGGCAGTGTAAGAAGCAGACCTCCGTTGCTCTGTCAACATGTGAAGCTGAATACGTTGCTGCTACAAGTTGTTGTTCACAAATCATCTGGATTCAGCAGCAAATGTGCGATTACGGTTTGCAATTTTCTAACACTCCTATTTTTGTTTATAATTCTGCAGCTATAGCCATAACAAAAAATCCGGTCCAACACCCTAAAACTAAACACATCAGTATTAGTATCACTTTATACGTGACTATTTTGAAAAACACTTAATCGATGTGGTAAAATAAATA
Organism: Flaveria trinervia; assembly: GCA_025506515.1. Classification (NCBI taxonomy): domain Eukaryota; kingdom Viridiplantae; phylum Streptophyta; class Magnoliopsida; order Asterales; family Asteraceae; genus Flaveria; species Flaveria trinervia. The sequence goes on along the minus strand of CM046452.1, from coordinate 54,183,487 downwards.
CGGATTTTCAACGCCCCGGCCTCTACACTAAAGCATTTGATAAGCCTAGGTTTTTATATCTGTTAGAGTTCAATGGCGTGAAAAAGAAATATGAGGTGATTCCAGAAGACGAAAGTTCGTAGTCCGACTTGTGTAGTTAATTTTTTTATTTTATTTTATTTTACTTATTTTTTTGTCTATTAAAAATCCAAAAACACAAAATATTTTCGGTTTTAGAATTTTAGGGGGAGAATAAGTTAAATTATTATTAATTTCTTGCAGTATTTAACTACTTAAAAAACGAGGCAGGATGACAACTAGCTAGAAGAAATGAAATCAAATTTATGATTCTAATTCAATGTTTATGGAATCGAATGATAGTACATAGGGAACAGATTGTTTGGGACTTTAAAAGATTTTAAATGATTAAGATGCAAAGTTCAAAGTATAGTCTGAGGAGTCTAAGCAAAATAAAAAGAAAAATGATAGTAAAACTAGTATGCTATTGAGTTAACATAGAGAAGTAGACCTAGAGGTTGCCACTTTATTATATGATATGTTGGTAGATTCACACAACAAATGAGTAGACCCATTGGGGGTTTAAAACTCAAACTAAGTTGTTCAACTTGCTATGGGTTCCCATCTTATCCCTGGTTAACACAATCAACGTAGTTCCAATAAGGGGTGAAGAGCAAAATAAATGCCACAAGTGTGTGCGGATGACCATAAAAATGAGCAAAGCACATGGAAAAATGCTAAATGAAATCAAGCTAATAATTTATGTCGTTAGTGCATTATATGCAAAAAGAAAAATAAATGCTCTAACAAGATGATAGGTTGTGTGCCTCTCTGCTCTACGGTGGCACTTACCTGAGGATAAGCATGACTTAAATATTCTAGAATTCATTGTACTTTGCGCTTCTCTGCTGTGCGGTGGCACTGACCTAAGGCTTGGCATCTCTTTGAAAGCTCTTAGAATAGTTTCTTCTTGTCAAATACCCGTAGACCGCTCAAAAATCTCCCGAGGAATGTTGATTACTATATAAGTGTGGGATCCACAAATGCTCGTTGAAATAATTAAACCGTAACTCATCACCAATGTGTGTCAAAAATCTGTGTATGGTTTAAGAGGATAAGTATACTGAAATCATCATGACTGCAGTTCTTGAAAGTCAAAATTATTGCGTGCATCTTATAGCTCTAGTTTGATTTCCTAAAATTGCTATTGACTCTCGCCAAAACAAGAATCTAGCATCAAAATGGTTCATTAAATGTCCCAATTGATTCTGATTACTTGTATGATTCTATAATGAATCATCCCAGAAATGATAAAATAGACTTGAAGCTGTGCTGTCCAGGAAGTAAAATCGGTTAGAAGTACTCTAATAGGTTTAAATCCATCTCAAATCAAAATTCAAAATATATCTTGTTTCGTTTTAAATTTCAAGTTGTTTTATTTAACTTTTAGTTATTTGTTAGGTAAAAGTCGGACTATACATCTGGATTTAATATGTGGATCACTCACTAGATGGGGTCACGTCTGAGGTGACCAATCGGGTTTTTGAATTAATAGAATCACGTCTGAGGTGATCAAACAGATTTTCAATTAAAAAGGTCATGTCTGAAATGATCATCGGTCATAACGTCTTATCAATAGTTAAACATGTATGTTTAAATGTGAAAGAGGTCAAACTCATAAGTATGGACCAATCGCACGATTGGACCATAAGTATGGGCCAATCGCACGACTGGACCATAAGTATGGACCAGTCGCACGATTGGATCACAAGTATGAGCCAATCGCACAATAGAACCATACGTATGATTCCAGTTGCATGACTGAACCCTACTTGCACGACTGAATGTTAACTTAGTATAAATAGGAGGGAGTCAGTCGCAGGGAGTCTCATCACCCCTCAATCTCCCTTAGTCACCCGAAAGTACCAAGACTCTGCCCAAATTTTGTTTTATTGATTTAGCATTTTGAGTGTGATTCTAACATATAGTTTCTACATATACAACTAATGTGAGACCAAAATCGACTTCAATGTCCCGTGTAATCAAGCCCTAATGACCAAAATCTTTCAAAACAAGAACTTAGACAAACTCTTCGAAATAAACCACCTAAATGGGCATAATCGTTGACTTAAAGAACATTAGGTGTTATTTAGAGTGGTTGTGAGTCTAATGAGCCAATACACAATGGTTAACGGCAAGTTTTGACCAAGAATTGGATTTAAAGTGTCGAACAAAGAGTTGTACGATTGGACGTGCTGATGAACTTCAATCACACGATTGAGCTGGGCGTATGACTAAATCGAATGGATGAACCAGGCATATTATTTAGTCGTACAATTGACTCAACCGCATGGCCTAACACACGACTAAGTTCAGTCGCAAGCTCAATCGCATGACTGAACTCAGCCGCATGCTCAATCGCACGACTGAACTAAGTCGTATGGTTCAATCACACAATTGAACCAGACTGATCTCAAAACAGTTTAATTTCAACTATCTTATGTTATGCTCAAATCTAACGTATATGTGTCTTGTGTTACAGAAACATGGCTAATAGGTGGACTATCAACACCAAGCAGAACATCTATGCTCATCTTGACACTACCACTTGGAATGCTACCGATTCGCTGGGATTATTGATTTTCTGAGGAGGTCAAGGATCTACAAAGCTATCTCTGCTTCTTGCACACCCTAATGGTCCCTACAGAAGGCCTTCTAGGAAGGTGGTTCAGTTGATAGATCTAGTGAGCCTTACTATATACGAAGCTCCATTTTTGGTCAAGAGATTGAAGTTACTGCATCTGATCTAAGACGTGTACTGGATATGGGTGATGATGATGCCCACCCTACCAAGTTACATCCTCTGGCAGTAAGGGGTTGTTTTCTATGGATGAAGTACACTAGGGAAATCAACTCTGGTGTGCTAAACAACAGCAACCTGTGTCCCAAGTTCAACTACCTGGCCTATGTCATTTTGAAGTGCATAAATCAAGGAGGGGAGGACTTGATTATTTATCTTACCTAATCTAGAATGCATACGTGGCACTGTGCTGAACCATCCTTTCAGCTTCTCCAACATGATATTCTCTTACATGATAGAGAACCTTGAGGCCAAAGGCAAGGAAGGCTTGTGCATGTATCCAAGGTTCTTGCAAATGATCATAGACGAGAAGTTTCCTCTGCTGCCTAAGGAGAAGGATGATGCAGTGATATTAGAGGTCATGGATGACACCCTGGGTAGGGTAAAGGTATACAGGGGGAAGCAGGTGAAGCCCCCTGTTAGGAGACTGTTCTGACACTTGGCAAGTGCTGACTATGTGGCACCTTCTCACAATAAGTGGCGTCACGATGAGAGTGACTCAGATGTCGAACCAATTGAGCTACCCATTGATGATACAGACAACCATGACAACGACCACGGTGATGGTCAAGGCGATGGTGGATCCGAGTAGGCTCCAAGCCACCCTGATTTTTAGGTAGATGAAGATGATGAGTCAGATGAGGAGCCTCTCATGAGGACAGTTAGTAGTAGGGTTGTGGCCACTGAAAGAGGTAAAGAGGCGGTTGGTGGATGCCAGGTTTGGTCAAAGGGTGGTGCTACAGGTGACAGTGATCCTACTTACACCCTAAATAAGCCACTTGGCTTAGGGGGAGCCTCTGTCTCCAAGGGCTCAAAAGAAAACAATGGCCCAACCCTATGGGAAGAAAACCAAAAGGAAGAGGATCACCCTAATTACTACTACCACCCCCACTCCACCCACTACTACCACCACTACCGCACATCCTACCACCACTATTACACCTTCTACCACCACTACAAAAGTCACTCCACCACAACCCACACATATTCCACCTCCCATATTCACCACATCCAATACTACCACTAGCACTCACCAAGCTGGTCCGTCCACTTACACTCGCTTCATGCCTAGACCCACTCTACCCCACATCAGGTTAGAGGAATAGCTGGCCACCTTAAACTGTATTGTTCTAAAGCTGCTGGCTACTGATGAGCAAAGAGCTGCACAGCTCAACCAGCTGATGGAGGTGAATGCAGTTCCAGCTCAGGAGATTAGGGGGCTCAGTGAAAAGAGTGACCTATATTAGAGAGCTCTAAGCCGAGCCCACCAAGCACTTACAAGTCAAAATGAGCTGGTGTTGGCATTGGGAAAGAGGATTGAGGAGCTGGAAAAGAAAAATAAGAAGATTATGCTAAAGAATAAAGGGTCAAAGAGTGAGCCTCTGAAGATCAAGGTTGGTGATGGTGATCATGGATATGATGATGATGATGATGACGAGGAGGATGATGATGAAAGTGAAGAAGATAACGAGGAGGGAGGAACGAGCCGAAAAGATCAAGACGAGGATGACCAGGAAGGTGATGCTGCTGCATCAGCCTCTCCTTGAGGTTAAGAGAGGCGGACCAAACAAAGTCAAGACAAAGGAGCCTCAACCTCTGCTCCTCCTGTAGAAGAATCAAGGGAGCAAGACAAAAGTAATTATTAGATTTTTATGTATTTAAAACTTTTGTACTTGAATGATATGTTACACAAATGTAATTAATGTTAAATTATTTATGCTTACATGTTTTATCTAATGAATTGTGTGTGATATGCTTAATGTCTAATCAAGGAGATAAAAATCCATAGCAGGATGAATATGATGTTGCTTCCCTTCAGCAAATCAAGTCTCAATTCACCATGATTCTTGATTTGCAAGGGATCGTCAGAAGGTTGGTGAGCTACACTCCTGAAGAAGGAGAAATTATACATGATCTGACCGATGAGCAACTTGCTGAGATGTTTAGACTAAATCCTAACGAGCTTGTCAAAGATGCTCCAGAGGTAGATGTTTTAAGTGATGATGACCTGAAAGATGTTGATGAAATAAAGACAGAGGATGTTACAGTAGAACATTACCCGGAGTACACTGACCGCGAGGGAAATCTGATACCCAACTTGGGTGATACTTTTGGCAGTGCTACATTTGAGAAGCTGGATGAAATGGAGAAGGAAAAGAAAAGGATGAAAACCAAGCCCAGGCCTAAGATGCAAATGTTGATATCAAGAAGGCTGAATGGGTAGCTTGTTTTGCTAAAATAAGGGCCTAGCGCACGACTCCAAAGCAAAATACCTACACCAAACTCTACAAAGTCAGGAAACATCAGAAGCTTTCTGGCAAAATCATTGTGTAGGCCTATTTTGAGGACTTAAATGTATATGCTATAAAGACAGAGAAGGGGATTGAGTACTTCAGATATCCACATGATCTGAAAACTCTTCCTGGTTTTGAGCTCAACCGACTGGCGTGCTTAAATCTACTATATGCTGATCCTAGGAAGATGACAGGTTGGTTTGAAGCTATGTTGAAGAAAGAATACCACACTAGGTGGGTAAACTTCAGACCTCAACAACCGCAGAGTTACATCCATAGGTCTGAAGTGGATTCTATATCTGGGAAGCCAAAAGTAGTGCTGAAGTGGAGTCCTCCGCGCACGATGTCAAAGATTCCTTATGAGAAATGCCTCAAGACTTCACTCCACATTTCAAATGGTGGTATTATGACCGAGGACATGAGAAGCGGTCATAGTTCTGAACAAAGAGAGAGAAATGGAAACTATCAGGGTATTTGACCCAATGTGGCTAACCAACTTATCAACCGAAGATGTCTACACTCTATACAAGTGGCCACTGTTCTATGACATGCAAGATATTGTACAAGCCCTCCAATTCCAAAATCTGATACGAGTCTGTTTTGCATTTGAAATACATGCAGGAGTCACAACAGAGGAGAAATACAAGAAGTTTGAAGAGCATATGAAGAATGTCAGACAATAGAGTAAACTAGGTCCAAGGGGGAGTTTGTTGATACATATGTCCCTAGTTTATGTGCTTAATGTAAAATTTTGTCATGTCTTAAAGATATGTAATGAATGGATTAAATGAAATATAATATGTGGTTGATGTTATAATGTTTAATATTTCATAGTATTGTTGTGTGTTAAAGTATAATGAACTTACTTTATAGGTTTGAGGTTGTTGTGCATAGTTCTCAGTCAATAATGATTGAGAAATGTGTTCAAACTTAGTCGTACTAGTCTTCATGCGAATGGACCATGCTTATGGACCATACACATGAATACATCATGCTAATGGACCAGTCGCACAATTGAACCAGGAGACTAGCTCAGTCGCACGATTGAGACATAAGATTGACTCAGTCACATGACTGAACCTTCATCATGCGTATGGATCAATTGCATGATTCAGTCGCACGACTGAACCATGTTAATGGTTCATTCGTATGATTGGAAACCCATAACCTATAAATACCACTTAATTCATGGAAAAACATGACACTTAGTGACTTCAAAAAACAATTAAGAGCATACTTCATAATACACGAACCCTAGCCGTCTAGAACGTCCAAGGAAGCCTGTCCAACTTCATAGATCAATCCTAATCGATCACTACTCGTTCATAACGTTTAGTTTCAATCTATATCGATCGGGTAATTGTTCTCACTAGTTGGATCGCCAGTCAAATAGGATCGCCAATCAATCTTGATCAACCTCAACACTGATCATTGAAGTAGTGGGAGTGGTCTTCTCCTCAGGAGAAGTGGGAGCTCCAGTGTCCACTTATTCCCATGTGGGTGAGTATATGGGGACCTGCATAGACTGAATAGTCTATGTAGGGGTTTATTTGTGTTTTTTTGGTAGGTGAGGGTGATTTGTGCTATTGAGGTGGTTGGGATGTAGAGGGTGTGGGTTCAACACTAGCTTGTGCTGCTAGGTTGCCACCTTGAGCAATGAGCTCTAATATTTTTGGGACAACGAATGTTTCTACCCCAAAGAAGGCAACAATGGGCTTTCTTAAGATTTTAAAGATGTCGGGCTTCATCTGTCCCAGTTTAAGAATATTACCTGTTCCCCTTAACTGTGAGCCCAGTTCACAGTTAAGAATGTGTTGAACACATCTTGGGAACATGTAGTATTCTATGGAGTCCAAGTTGGCAAGTAAATTTGTATAAACAACTGAGAGTACCTGAACTTGACCCCCTGAACCATCCCATGAACAATGAAGGAGAGATTTTCAGCAATCTGGTTCCATCCATCATGCTTATTTGACAAGCTATGGATAACCACATGGAGCAGGAATTTCCATTGGGATGAGACCTTCCCTTTCCTAAAGGTCTTTACAGAGAAATCTCCATCATAGCCCATCTACTTAAAGGAGTGGTTGACAGAATCTTTTGGAAGGAACACCTCACCTTCTTCATCATCCATTTGAAGATGAGTGTTGATGACGGTCAGAGTGATGAAGACTATTCTCCCCTGCACGATGGCAGACAGCGCCTTGTGTTAGGATTCAACAATGGAATAAACTAAAGCATACCAAATCATAATTACATCCAACTGATGATCTCATTGTGCAAGTTCAGAGACCAAGTTGATTACAACAAAACAAGACAATTCAACATGACAAAGTCAACATCAAGACAATTAGAAAGTCAAAATTAGGTCATGTTGTAATATTAGTATAAATAGACCAACTAGTGCATTTATGCAAGTGTGGCTTTTGTGTGTGTGTTTCTCATGGTGTGAATCACCACCCAAGGAGAAATCCTCTCCTTTGGGTGGGTTTGATTTCACCAGCCATCTATGATTCTCATTGTAACTTGTTTATCAACATCAATGAAATCATAACATTATTATTATCCATCTCTTTGTTCTTTGATTCACACACGTCCACCCATCTTAATTTTGATTTCTAGATCTGAACATGATGAATCCTAAGATCCAAGCTTAATGAATCTAAAATATTGATTTAGCAAAATGGTATCAGAGCTGTTGGCAACAAATGCGGATGACTTGACACAATTGTGGATGACTTGTCACAAATGCAGATGACTTGTCACAAATGCGGATGACTTGTCACCAAATGCGGATGACTTGTCACCAAATGTGGATGCCTTGACACCAAATGCGGTTGACTTATAAACCAATGCGGGTACTCTAAACACAAATGCGGATGCTTTCAAGTTAATGCGGATGCATTGAAATCAAATGCGGATGCCTTGCAAACAAATGCGGATGCTTTGCAAACAAATACAGATTGGCAAAGAAATGTGGATTGTTGGTTGTTGGACCATACCAAAGTAGTTTAACCTCTTAAACATAAAAACGCAGCGGATTAATACCTTCACATTTATCATTAGTAATCTGAAAATGGAAGGCTTATAACAAAACATCAACAAACCCAAGAACATAGGATCTTATATATGTGTTTGAACTAGCTATCACCAATATGTAAAAACCAAATAAGCAATACATACTACCTTCCATAGGCTGCTGAAAACGAGATATAGATGAGGAGAATGATGTTCTTGAACAACCAAAACACCAAGAAGAGGTGTCCTCAAGCTTCCATACCCACAAGCATCAAGCATACACCATTCTTGCTAGGATTTGAGCACCAAATCGGATCAAGAAAGCTGCTGGAACCTTGTTCCATCCGTGAACAATCAACAAAGCTACTAAAGCTTTGTTCCAGCCGTGACATCTTTCTTCCAAAAGAAAAGGTGATGTTCTTGTGACCCTTTTTGCATATGAGAGAGTGAGAGAGATCTGAATGGAGAGTGTGTGTGTTCTTAGAGATCCCTTCTCAAGACCCCCAAAGAAAAACAAAAGGGGGCTGCCCAAAACGGGCGGGAGAACCCTTTTATGTTTTGGGGTTTTCCCCCCAAAAACTTTTAATCTTTGTTAAACAAAATGTTTTAATAAGTTATGTAATTACCCCTTTAATTATATAACTTATACACACACTCCTATTGTTTGATGTTATTTAACCAATTTAAACAACATTACAAATAATATTCATGAACAAAATATCCATATAGGTTGTTCAATCTCATATGCAACTTATTTAGAAAACCCATTTTCTAAATTGGTGTATTTATATAACTGTATGATCATATCATCAATTAAATATTTTTTGATGTTTGCTAACTTGTTATTGGGTATGACCCGACTTGGATCATGACGTACTAACCATATAAATGTTCTATGTGTCTTGGGCATAAAGAATCCAACAATCTCCCACTTGCACAAGATTCAAACACATAAAACACAACGGATTTTCTACTTCATTTTTGAAGGTTCTGAACATTTCAAAAGCTTCAAGTTTATGTGTCATCATGTACACATAACCATAGCGACTATAATCGTTGGTAAAGGTAATGAAGTATGTATCACCATTTCTAGTCATTGTCTTTAAAGGGCACATACATCCGAATGTATGATACCCAATAAGTCTTTTGCCCTCTTGTTAGTGCCACTAAAGGGCGACTTGGTCATCTAGTTTGTAAACAAGATTCACACTTATCGAATGAAACATTTTCATTTGCTCTTCAAATGACCATTCTTTTGAGGTGTTTGAATCCGATTCTTGTTTATGTGACCAAGACGACAATGAGAAATATAAGAATCACTTAAACCCATTTTAAGTTTCTTGGTGCTTGTTTGGTATAATGAGCTATTATAGGATGAATCATTATGAAGCAATTCATAGATTCCATTAAAAGGCATAGCCTTGAAATAAAATACATCATCCACACAAACAAAATACCATTGTTAGCAAACTTTAATTCATAACCACATTGTTCTAAAAGGAAATCAAAGTTATGTTCCTAGTCAAACTAGGAGCATACAAAATGTTCTTTAGAATAACTTCCAAACCATTTGAAAGTTTCTAAATATTGTCACTTTGGGCTTGGACATCAACTTTTGCTCCGTTTCCCATGTAGAGACTTGTGTCTCCCTTCTTGAAGTTCTTATTTCATATGAACCCCTGAAACAAATTGCAAAAAAGAGTTCCACATCCGGTATCCAATACCCATGTGTTCGAAGAAATAACATTTCAACCAATGTGAATTATGAAAGTTCTACATGAGGTTTGCCCAACATCCCTCTTGTTTCTCAACTCTTTGAGATAGGTTGGACACTTCCCTTTCCAATGTCCTATCTCTCCACACTCAAAGCATGGATCGTTCTCCGTTACCTTAGGCTTCTTAAGCTTAGGCTTTGGAGGTTCCACTTTAGCCTTTCCTTTCCCCTCTCCTTTGATGTGCCCCTTTCCTTTGATGTGCCCCTTTCCTTTGGCAACATTTGCCTTGGGATCAGGGAATGGCCTTTTCTTATTGCCTTCCTCATTGATCAAGAGAACAGGTAGAACCTTTCTACCCATCCTTGCCTCAGCAATGCTCTTGTCCCACCCGTTCATATTGTAAATCATTATGAATGTCTCAAACCTATTTGTTAGGCCATTAAGGATCAAATCCGTGGCCAACTCCTTTGAGACGGGACAATTAAGCCGCTCGAGGCGATCAACGTGGCCTTTTATCTTAAGAACATAAGATGATACGGATTGGGTTTCTTCCATATGACACGCATGAAGTACTCGAACCGTTTTGAAGCGCTCTACCCTAGCTTGTTGAAGGAACATTTCCATCAACTAGGTAATTATGTCATATGCCCCATGTTGCTCCAAGTCCTTTTGGAGTCCGGGAATCATAGTTCCCAACATGAGGCAGGAAACCTACATGGAATCATCAGTGTATTGAAGCCAATCGTCATAAGCCTCAACATCCTCAGGGTCGGGTTGGTCAGGAATAGGATCGTCAAGGACATAGGCCCTTTTCTCTTGCTTGAGAACAATTCTCAAGTTTCGATACTAGTCCATAAAGTTATTATGGTTAAGACGATCCCCTTTTAAGATGGTTCTCGGTGATAGGTAGGGACGGTCGGGGTAGTAGCATTGTTGTTTGCGGCCATTACTACAAAATTACAAAGTTCATTTTAGTATTTCTGAAAAATAGCATTTTAATTATTAATACCCTTTACACGTCTCATAGACAATGAATAATTAAAATCTAGAATCCAACGTTATATTTAAATGATGGTTAGGTGACCTTTATCCCATTATTTAAATTAACAAGGAAGTCAACATTTGACAATTGCAACCTATTACAACTTCTAGCTTTATGGGATCGGTTAAACATCTTATATTTAGTCGGCATGTAAAATCCCATCAACACCATTGTACGCCATGCTTCGGTGACCCTATGCACATGGTTTCCAATTCAAGTCGTCCTACTTACACACACGTGTGAGTTTACACATACAAGCGGTTAGGTGACCTTTATCCCACAATATGTTAATCTCACCTCAAACATACAAGTTCCCTAAAAGTGGTTAGGTGACCTTTATCCCACAAGTAGTTCTCAAGTGATTCGGGTGTCGTGGAAAAGGATGGTGTTAACTTGTTTCCAAAAGGAATTAAGTTTCCATTAATTATAGTTATGAAAACTCTATGTACCTTGTATTCGCATGCTTTCAAATACATGGTACCCTATGGTTCTCTTTTAATAAAACTTCTTTTATTTTGAAATCATTAATCCTTTTAATAACCTTTATTAGTCACCTAATGATTAGGAACCAAAAATTCTGTTTGTTATGATAATTTATTTAGATTGTTAAGCATATCCATATATCAAACAATCAACATAAAATGAATATCAAACAAGCATATATCAAACAACCACATCTTGTGCATCTTCTTTTACAATTTATATCCTAATATAAATTTTCTAATAAAGGAAAACATACTTAATCTATCTATACATCACAATGAATGAATAAATAGATTACATCCAAACACAAGCATAAAGGAATAATTATTACAACCCATAAGAATGAAATCAACCAAAACAAACATCCATTCAAAACGAAATCAACACAAGGTCAAGGCTAGGTTATGCACCAATATGAAACTTCATATACAACATTCAAGAACCAAATAAACCCCCATATGACCCTAAATTTTCAGCCAACATAAACCATGATTTAGGGTCTTTTGTCCAAACAAAAACATAATCAACTACTTGATATCTTACTTTCAAGGTTTAATCACTAGCATGTTAGATATAACCTTGAAAGGTTGGGGATTGATTATCATCACCACAAAAAAGCCCAATATGGTTGTTAAAGACTCAAAAACCAATTTTACAAGAACACATGAAACTAGTCATTCACATATCCGGCTCTGATACCAATGTTGGGTTTGTTGGACCATACCAAAGTAGTTTAACCTCTTAAACTTAAAAACACAGCGGATTAATACCTTAACATTTATCATTAGTAATCTGAAAATGGAAGGCTTATAACAAAACATCAACAAACCCAAGAACATAGGATCTTATATATGTGTTTGAACTAGCTATCACCAATATGTAACAACCCAAATAAGCAATACATACTACCTTCCATAGGCTGCTGAAAATGAGATATAGATGAGGACAATGATGTTCTTGAACAACCAAAACACCAAGAAGAGGTGTCCTCAAGCTTCCATACCCACAAGCATCAAGCATACACCATTCTTGCTAGGATTTGAGCACCAAATCGGATCAAGAAAGCCGCTGGATCTTGTTCCATCCGTGAACAATCAACAAAGTTGCTAAAGCTTTGTTCCAGCCGTGACATCTTTCTTCCAAAAGAAAGGGTGATGTTCTTGTGACCGTTTTTGCATATGAGAGAGTGAGAGAGATCTGAATGGAGAGTGTGTGTGTTCTTAGAGATCCCTTCTCAAGACCCCCAAAGAAAAACAAAAGGGGGCTGCCCAAATGGGGCGGCCGAACCCTTTTATGTTTTGGGGTTTTCCCCCCAAAAACTTTTAATCTTTGTTAAACAAAAGTTTTTAGTAAGTTATGTAATTACCCCTTTAATTATATAACTTATACACACACTCCTATTATTTGATGTTATTTAACCAATTTAAACAACATTACAAATAATATTCATGAACAAAATATCCATATAGGTTGTTCAATCTCATGTGCTACTTATTTATAAAACCCATTTTCTAAATTGGTGTATTTATTTAATTGTATGATCATATCCTCAATTAAATAACTTTTGATATTTGGTAAGCTTCTTATTGGGTATGACCCGACTTGGATCATGACGTACTAACCACATCAATGTTCTATGTGTCTTGGGCATAAAGAATCCAACACGGATGTGTTGCAGAAATACTTATCAACAGTTGATGAACGGGACTTCGAAAAGAATAGAAAACATGAACATGGATGATTGCAACCAACAGGCACGTCCATTGTGATCATGAAAGCAAAAAAGGAAATAAAAGAATATAGAAATCAACTTTGGTCACGTTTTCACAAATTCATCCAGGGATTTGTACAACTATTAGATGCCCTTTATGAAGTACTTGGGCTCACATTTTTTCTGATGATGTTTTGCACCCATGTCTGGCTATTGAGCGGATAGTTAGCTGGACTTTAATCAAGGGAGTACTCATTATCAGAAGAATGTCATTTATCAAGTTATTTCAAAAGAGTGGAAGTGTGTTCAACATTGATTCATGTTCCTGATGCAGTTTATTGAAGTTTAAAGCCTCACCATATGCCTAATACAATTTATTCCTTGAGTTGTGATATGAACTGTAATCCAAGAGTGATACAACCCATATCCAATACCAAGAAGTATTCTCAAGAGATTCTAAACTTTGAAGAAATATATTAGGAGGAGCTTAATCTGAGGGGGAGAACATCAATGAACTGTGCCAGAAAATCAATTGATCAAGAAGACATGTGACAAAGAAGATCCTCAAATTGAAGGTTTGGCAAGCATCAGTTTAGGGGGAGTATTGTTGGGATTCAACAATGGAATAAACTGAAGCTTACCAAATCATAATTACATCCAACTGAAGATCTCATTGTACATGTTGGAGCATATATAGTCATATAGTCATATATAGCATGTCAGTCGCTTGTTGAATAGTCTAGGCTTAATGTTATACACCTGATATGTTGTAAACACATGAAACTGGGTCATTCGCAGGAGCATATGCGAATGAGACTCAGTCGTACGACTGAGCCATGCTAATGGACCAGCCGTGCGACTGAGAGATGCGATTGGGACATTCGTAAGACTGAACCATTAATATGGTCCAGTCGTACGATTGAACCATATGCATGGTCCAGTCGTACGATTGAACCATACGCGTGGTCCACTCGCACGAATGGGCCCAGTCGCATCTAATATGGGCCGAGGCCTATATATACTAGTTTTAATGTGTAGAGAGATTAAGGATTGAGAGGAAGTCTGCCCGGAGCCTAGGGCTGCCGGATGAGAGGGGAGATCATGCTCGATCTTCCTCTTGCCAAGAGTCTTGATTCTTATGTTGTAACGAGCTTGTAATCGTTAGGTTTTTATCAATGAAACCAATATAAGATAGTTCGTGTTATTGATTTGACTTTTGGTTTTGGTTGTTCATCCTTCCGTCAAGAATATGCTCGGATGTTTATCGATCCCGAAAAGCCGACTTCACAATTGGTATCAAAGCCGGTTACTACTGGAATGATCAGTGATCTATGTAAGGTTCCTTAAGTCTGATGCAACCCAAAACATCCAAAGTGTCTCAGCAACATGCACTAAGTACTGAAGTGAAGAATGCTTCGGAAGTTTTACACAATGCATTAAAAAATACTCTAAGTGTAAAAACTTCCGAAGCCAAGACCAATATCTTCCGAAGCCAAAGATGAAGTCTTCCGAAGCCTCAGAGACAAAGTCTTCCGAAGCTTCAAGTTATGAAGACAGATTTCTTCCGAAGACTTTTAAGACATGCTTTTTCTGATGCACTTTTCTGTAAAGCTGGACACCTTTCCGTTGTACCTCTGCAAGTCACCAACTTACATGAGTTGGTGAAAAGGTCCATGCTTTTGGTAACTGTACATTGAGGTCTTGAGTCTGTATACTTTCTACTTTATGTACTTTATCCTTTTTGTAATAGATAAGGATGTGAGCTATGGCATGTCATAGTCACAAGTCAAAAGGCAATCTGCCTTTTGACTCTACAATTGATTTTGTTTGTGGTCTAGTCAATTGTATCCAGCTGGCTTTCAAAGTATAGCCAGCTGTAGGATGTAGTATAAGTATCTCATGTTCTTGTATCTTTTATCTTATGCTTTGAAACACTTGTAATAGAACATAGAGAAAGCAATATACTGCATTCTTGAAAACCATACTCTCTTGTTCTGTCTCTTACTTTACTTGTGCTCTTTGTATCACTTTGGTTAACCCAGTTTACTGTTTGATTAAAGTTTGGTTAATCTCCTCTTTTTGTGTCGTTGTGTTGTAATTGTGTTAAAGCCCTTAAACGGTCCTGCAATTGGTATCAGAGCTTTCGAGGCTCTTGATATAAGATCTAACCATCTTAAGATCCCTCACACACACAAAAACTAAACTCTTCAAATGGCTTCCATCTCAAAGACTGATATGGAGACTGGAACATGAACAAATCCCCACTGATCACTCTTGATGATTTTGACACTTGGTGCATGAGGATGGAAGGCTTCATCAGGTCTCTTGACTCAAGAATGTGGGAATCTGTTGTAAATGGACCTTTCATACCCAGCACCCCCTCTGCTACTGGTGCTGGTATGATCCCTAAAGATATGGCCAACTACTCAGATGAAGATAGGAAAGAGTAGAGATTGATAGGAAGGCCATGACTGCTCTTCAGATTGCTCTCCCAAACTCTATATACAGAGGTTTTAAGAAGTGCAAAAAGCTAAACAGCTGTGGGATGCACTAAAGCTGATGTATGAAGGCTCCTCTGAAGCCAAGGAGAACAAGAAAGATCTTCTGAAGCAGCAGTTTGAAAATTTCACCTTCAAGCAGGTGAAACCATGACCCAACAATACTTCAGGTATGTTGAGATTGTGGATACCCTAGTGGATGGAGGAGTACCTCTTGAGAACAGGGACATTGTAAGGAAGTTCATGTCCTCACTTCCTAGGCAATGGACACACTATTGTGGTGATCAAGAGGACTGAGAACCTTAAAACTCTTACCCTGACAGAGTTGTATGGGATTCTCAGTGGATACCAGATGGAAATGAACATGCAAGGTTCATCTGGAAACTCCAACAATCAAATGGGTTCAGCCCTTCATGTAGTTGAAAGGGACAGCATAGAACCCCAACATCATCTCATATGCTACCCTGACAACTCACATAAGGGTCCTTTCATCACCTTCTCGGAGACACCAAGAGAGAACTTTACTCAAGGAAGTCCATTCCAAGAGACAATTCTTCTCAAGCCTTTGTGTCTACTGATGAAAGCTGTGGGAATTATCTCTTCACTCTTGAAGACCTGGACTGTATTCATCTAGATGACCTAGAATACATGGAGATAGTTCAGCAGATGGCTCTCCTCACTCACAGAGCCAAGAAGTTCTACAAGAGAACAGGAAGAAGATTTCCAAGCAATGCTATCAGTGGAAAGTTTGGGCTGGATAAAAGCAAAGTTAAGTGTTACAACTACAACCTTATGGATCACTTTGCTAGGGAGTGTAAGGCACCTAAAGAAAATGGGGGCCAAACACAACCCAGACCAAACTACACTGACAAAGCTCCTCAGTCTGAGAAGACTAAGAAACATGCTGCTGTCGCGCTTTGAAGAAGGACGTTTTGACTGGAGTTTTCAGGTGGAAGATGCTTCTCCAAACCAAGCATTGATGGCTGATCATGATGAAGCCAAGGTATTGGAACATCTCTGTACTCCTGAATGCATTGCTAAAGTAAATAGATACAGGTCCTACAACTGGAGATGAGATCTGATCTTGAGTCCTTAAACATTTTCAAATCTGATTTTAGAAAGTCTGAAAATGATTATAAACTGAAAATAGAGGACTTAGAGAAAACCATTTCAGCTCTAAAACATGAACACACAGACTTTAGAACTCAAATTCAAGATCTCATAACCAAGCTAACTGAGTGCCAGGCTGAGCTTGTGATCAGCAAAGCCAGGGCAGAAAAGTGTGTTCTTGAAGAAGAGACCTTCAAGAACATGATATCCTCATCCCTGCACAACAAAGTGTGCTATCAAAACAGACAGGGACTGGGATCAAATGAGATAGCTCCTCCACACAATCTTGTCTGTAAGATCTCCAAGATGTGGAACTTGTGAAGATGAGCTTCCTCTCATAGATCCTATAAGTGAGGATGATGAAGAAGTGATAGTGAAGAATTCCTTTGAGAAGAGTGAAGATGAGGATTCTTCCAAGGGCCACTATCCTTTTGAGGAGAAGAAATCAACTGTGATGACCAAGTCTAAGAGAAAGAACTTGATCAGGAGCAAAAGGAAAGCAAAGAAGGCTCAATAAATCAAGCTACTTATGATGGTAAGCAGAACAAGTTTTTATCTCTGCAGGTTTCAAAGTAGTAAAGACTGAAGACATCAACCAAGACTTCTCAGCTAAGAGTACTGGTTCATGTTCAAATCATCACAGTGCAAGAAGAAGACTGAGCCGCTGTGTACCACTGCTGCACAGCCTGGACCATCAAACTCCAAGAACAGTTCACAGCCCAAAAGAACTGTCTCAGCATCTACCAAGATGAAGGTGGAGAAGGAATGTGACCAAAGCAAGTCTTGCTCTCAAAAGGAGACTCCTTTGAAGAAGAAAATTTATGTGTCATGTGTGAAAGTACTTCTCACATTGCCAAGGATTGCCATACAATCCTAAAAGTACCATCCACATGACAATTCAAAGAATTCAAAGAATCTCAAGAAGTCTCAAGCTTCGGAAGGAAAGTCTGTTTCCTTCGGAAGCTCCAAATCAAAGAAGAAGGTAAATGGAAAATTACCTTCGGAAGTAAAATTGGTCTCGGAAGAAAGGAGTTCTTCCGAAGCACCAAAGTCTGCTGCAGTGACTGAAGAATCTTCCGAAGGTTCAGTCATCAAAATGTGTGAAGTTCCAAAAGCTTCTAAGGTTTTGAAGGTCAAGTCCAAGACTCCAAAGGTGGTGTGGAAGTCTAAGAAAGACCAAATGACTGAAATTTCTCCATCAACAACAGCTGCAGATCCCCATAGTACAACCATAGGATCTATTACTCTTGCATTCCTTCTATTACACTTAGTGAGCCCAGACAAGTAAGGCTTGGTTTCCAAATTTAACTAATCAGTTTGTTGTGCAGGAACAACTCAAGACAAAGAGGAATGTCTGGATAATTGACAGTGGCTGTTCCAGGCACATGACAGGCAATAGGTCTCTACTCCATAATTTGAGAGAATTGATGGAGGACCAGTTGCTTTTGGAGGACATGAAGGTGGTTACATTTCTGGAAGGGGCAGGTCACAAATGGAAGCTGAGCATCGAGAAGGTAAACTTTGTTAAGAGCTTGGGTACATCTCTTGAGTGTATCCCAATTTTGTGATCAGAGTCATAACATGCTCTTTACTGAGCATGAGTGCATTGTTCTCAAGCCAGGTGTGATCATTCATCATGAGCATATCCTGCTCAGAGCCCCTAGGAAGGGAACATGTACAAGATGGATTTGCAAGAAAATCTCCTTCTCGAAAGTTTCATGCTTTCTATCTAAAGCAAATAGTGATGAGTCTTTCTTATGGCATAAAGAATGTGCCATGTAAACTTTAAGAACGTAATAATTGATTAAACATGATCTAGTAACTGGAATGCCAAAGAAAGAGTTTACAAGTGATGATCTTTGTGTTGCATGCCTGAAAAGGAAGCAACACAAGGTATCTCACAAGCCTAAGGAAAAGAACTCCATCACTACTCCCCTACACTTGTACATATGGATCTCTTTGGCCCACCAGTGTAATGAGTTTAGGAAGGACCTCTTACTGTTTGGTAATCACAGATGACTTTACAAGATTCACTTGGGTCTTTTTCCTTAGAACTAGGATGAAACCCCTAAGATTTTGAAGAATTTCATCTTAAAAGTTGGAAATCATGTGATCATAAGGTCAAACCATACAATGTGATCAAGGAACTGAATTCAAGAACCAAATCCTTGATACATTTTGTGATGAAAAAGATATTACAAGACAATATAGTGCTCCCAGGACTCCTCAGCAAAACGGAGTTTGTGAGAGGAGAAACATGACACTTATTGAAGCTGCAAGAACTATAAACTTTGGCAAATCCGTTAATACTGCTTGCTATGTGAGGCAGAATAGAGTTTTAGTAGTTAAACATATGGTAAGACCCCTTATGAACTTTTGCACAAGAGAAACCTTTCATTGGTTTCTCAGGTCATTTGGATGTCCCTGCACCATCTTGAATACCAAAGATCAAATCGCCAAGTTTGCTGAGAAATCAGACGATGGACACTTCATTTGATACTCCTCTCAAGCCAAAGCTATAGAGTATACATTCTCATAACTAGAATAGTTGAGGAGTCAGCCAATGTGACTTTCAATGAACACACACCATGTGTTGCTGGTTCTGGTCCGGATTGGCTGTTTGATCTTGATTTAGTTACCAACTGTTTTAACAAATCTTGTGAGCATGTTTCAGGATCTGCAGAAAATTTAAATACAGGTGATCCTGACCCAAGATTTGAGCTAGGAAGATCTTCAAGTCATACACTTCAGCTCCAGTTGAAACTACTTCAACAAATGAAGTTTCTATCAGCACAACAATGACAAATTTAGCTGATACATCTGGTATGCCTTCAAATTCCAGCTCAGAGGCTTCTCAACCAGATAAAGATACCTCAATTGTAGAAGACAACATGGTGATGGTGATAGTGATCAGGAATTTCTTGATGCTAATAACCATACCATAGATGACAACATCAATGATGTCACACACTCATTGGATCAAGTTAATTTTGATAAGTGTGATAATGTGGAGGGTAAATCTTTAAGCCTAGATCTAAATTTCTTAAATTTGGATCTCTCTCAGCAACTTGCTGTGATCCCTCAGCTAAGGATCCATAGGTCTCACCCCACCACAAACATCATTGGAGATGTTGACAAAGGGGTAAGACAAGAGGACAAACTCATGAAGCAAATATTTGTCTTCACTCTTGTTTCTTATCTCAGATAGAGCCAAAGAAAGTTGATGAAGCTCTAAAGGATGGAAGTTGGGTTGAAGCTATGCAACAAGAGCTGCTTCAATTCAAAAGGCAGAAAGTTTGGAACCTTTGTCCACTTCCTCATGGGAAGAGTACCATTGGCACCAAATGGGTTTTTAGGAATAAGAAGGATGATAGAGGAATCATCATCAAGAACAAGGCAAGACTAGTTGTTCAAGGATACACATAAGAAGAAGGGTTGACTACACTGATGTCTTTGCTCCTGTAGCGAGACTAGAAGCTGTTAGGATATTCCTGGCATTTGCTGCATCCAAGAACTTCAAAGTCTATCAACTTGATGTAAGGTGTGCTTTCTTATATGGAGTGATTGATGAGGAGGTTTATGTCAAACAACCACCTGGTTTTGTAGACCCTGATCATCCTGATTATGTCTGCAAGCTTGACAAAGCTCTTATGGGCTGCATCAGGCACCCAGGAAGTGGTATGAGACACTTTCTGAGTATCTCTGTAAACATGGTTATAGGAGAGGTGCTATAGATGGAACTCTCTTCATCAAAGGACAGGGAAATGACTTATTGCTGGTTCAAGTATATGTAGATGACATCATCTTTGGTTCAACCAATCCAAAGCTCTGCAAAGACTTTGAGAAGCTGATGAAAGACAGATTTGAAATGAGTTCAATGGGAGAACTCAACTTCTTTCTGGGAATTCAAGTGAAGCAGGTTGAGGATGGCATCTTCATAAGTCAGTCAAAGTATGTTCAAGACATACTCAAGAGGTTCAACATGACTGATTGTAAGATTGCTAAGACACCCATAGACAGAAACCACTCCCTTGGTCCAGATCTTGAGGGGTGTGTGTAGATGAACACTATACAGGGCTATGATTGGGTCTCTTATGTATCTTACAGCTAGCAGGCCTGATATCATGTTTGCTACATGTATTTGTGCAAGATATCAAGCCAACCCTAATGTCTCACTTAATCACTGTGAAAAGAATTTTAAGATACCTCAAAGGTGCTTCAACACTTGGTCTATGGTATCCAAAGAATCCTAATTTCAATTGTATGCCTATACAGACAGTGATTATGGTGGTTGCAGATGACTGCAAAGTCTACCTCTGGGGGATGTCAATTCCTTGGTGGAAGGATTGTCTCATGGCAATGCAAGAAACAATCCTGTGTGTCTGCATCAATTGCTGAGGCTGAATACATTGCTGCTGCAAGCTGCTATGCTCAAGTGCTTTGGATTCAAAATCAGATGTTGGACTATGGATTTAACTTCAAAGAGACTCCTATCCACATAGACAACAATAGTGCTATCTCTATCACTGAGAACCCTGTGCAGCACTCAAGGACCAAACTATCAACATCAGGTATCATTTAATAAGAGATAATTATGAAAAGGGATTAATTAAACTTCAAGGTTCACACAGATGATCAATATGCTGATTGTTTACAAAGGCTTTTGATGAACAAAGATTTAAATATCTAATATCAGCTATTGGGATGATCAACCTTGAGTAATTTTTCTTAAAACTAGTTCTTATTATTTCTTAAAATGTGTGTTCTAAGTTGTCTAGTCAATCATCTTCATAAGCTCATGTTTTTCCTTGGATTGGAAGATTTTCTTTAGATTAATTGATGATTTTATACTTCGGAAGTTATTCATTTTAACTTCGGAAGAAAATCACATCTTCAAAATATTAACTATCTAAGAAATTTTCTTCGGAAGAAATTTCAATTTTATCTTCCAAGCTTAAATATTATCTTAGACACTTACTTTTTTTCAAGGACCTTTCCTTCCGAAGCAATAATTAACTCTCGGAAGCTATATTGATCCTATACAAAGCTTTCAAGTCTTAAATTTTCTTCCGAAGCAAAATCATCAAATACTCTCAGCAAATTCTTCCGAAGTCATTTTAGCTTCGGAAGCTTTTTCATTAAAACTTCCGAAGATAATTTACCTTCGGAAGCTTTTCGAATTCCAAGAAAAATACTTTTTGAGCAAAAGAAAACGACTTTTTCAGAGGTGGGACCGACGTTCGGATTTCAAAGTTTATCCTCTTTCATTAAACTTCATCTGAAATCCCTCTCTCATATAAACACAACGGTTTCCCCCTCTTCTCTCATCTGCTTTTCATCCAACCAAAAACCCAAATCTTCTCTCTGAATTTCTTCTTCATCTCTAAGCTACCTCAAAATGGCTAACCTTGCTCACAGAAATGATCCAACTTTACCATGCAGCTACACAGACAACATAATCAAGTTGCTCTGTTATGCTCTGAGAAAGATCCTCATTTCTCAGAGGTTTGCCGTTTCTTGTCTCTGTCTCACTACTTCACCTCCCTAACATTGATCCTACACTCTATGAGGATCAGTTGCTTGAATTCTGGAAGACTTGCCAAGAGGTCACTATGGACGGGGAGAAGGCACTGTCTGCCACAGTGCAAGGGAGAACAGTCTTCATCAGTCCGGCCATCATCAACCGACATCTTCAGCTAGATGATGAAGAAGGTGAGGTGTTCTTCCCAAAGGAAGCTGTAAATCATTCTTTGAGCAGATGGGCTACGAAGGAGATTTCTCTGTAAAGACCTTCAGGAAAGGGAAGGTCTCATCCCAGTGGAAATACCTGCTCCACGTGGTTATCCACAACTTATCAAACAAGCATGGTGGATGGGACCAAATTCCTGAGGATCTCTCCTTTTTAGTTCATGGAATGGTTCAGGGGGTCAAGTTCAGGTATTCACAATTTATTTATACTAATTTACTTGCAAACTTAGACTCCTTAGAGTATTACATGTTTCCTAGATATGTTCAACACATTCTCAACTGTGAACTGGGCTCACAGTTGAGGGAAA
This sequence comes from Flaveria trinervia, assembly GCA_025506515.1. NCBI lineage: Eukaryota > Viridiplantae > Streptophyta > Magnoliopsida > Asterales > Asteraceae > Flaveria > Flaveria trinervia. The sequence continues at coordinate 54,160,703 of CM046452.1, read as the reverse complement.
CAAGTAATATTCTTAAATTGGGACAGATGAAGCCCGACATCTTTAAAATAATAAGAAGCCCACTATAGGCTTCTCAGCGGTAGAAACACCCTAGTCCCAAAAATGTTAGAGCTCATTGCTCAAGGTGACAACCTAGCAGCACAAGCTAGTGTTGAACCCACACCTGCTGCTTTCCAACCACCTACACAGCCCCAAATATCCATCACCTACCAAAGAAAATACAAACAAACCCCTGCTCAGACTATTCAGTCTGAGGAGGCACCCATATACTCACTCATACAGGAAGAAGTGGATACTGGAGCTCCCACTTCTCCTGAGGAGCAGAGCACTCCCATTTTTCCAAGAATCAGTGATGAGGTTCCTCATGCTCAGCCTGATGAGCTCACTAGCCCAACAGCCTTAAGCCTTCACTCTAAGTCTCAACATCCAAGTGAACAACCTTCAGGGGAGAGCTACCATCCCCAGCCTTTGGATCTCAACCAACCAATTCCCAACCTATCCTTCTATACTGATGAAGACTTAGGATTCAGTGAGTACCATGAGTCTCTCTTCTCATCGCCTACTCAAAGAGAGATGAGTACCTCTGACTCTCCTCAGTCGATCTCATATCAGTCACCTATTACTGAGGTGGACACTTCTGAACTTGTTTAGGATGTCCATATGGAAGAGGCTCTCACTTTTGAAAGTGATTACATCATTAAGACCTCCACCATGGCAACTCAGCTCCCTGGCATCTCAACTAAGGCTGCCAGTGAGCAGAGGAAAACCAGCAGCCAAGAAACTCAAGCTGGTGGTGAGCGAGAGGACTTTGGTCCAATCATCTCATCCCCCACTAATTCTTCTGATAAAGATGAGGGGAATTTGAGACTAAAGGTGCAGAAATTGTCAAAAACATGCACCTATTTAGTCTCTAAGGTTAGTCACTTGGAATCTCAGGTGACTACCTTACAAAACCAGGTCAATGATCAGCAACTTCAGATTTCATATCTACAGGAACAACTAGCTGAGAGACCTTTAAGGACAACTCAACTAGGAACACAAGAACCTGTGGAAGTAATTGACTTATCCTCCAGCTCACCTATGAAAGTGGGTGCTGCTACCAAAAAGGGGGACAAAGTTGTTACAACCACAAAACCTGGGAGTTCTTCAAAGAGAATGAACATAGAGGACTCACCATCCTCACTTGTTGTTGTGCATTTTGAGCAACTTCCTCAAGTTCACATTAATATGGACTCTATAGACTCAATCATCAGGAGTCGCTTTGAGGAAGGTATACCAAGGGCTGTCTCATCTCCACCACAAGGAACTGCCAACTACATCATAAGGTGGAGGTATGATGAGGATAGAAGAGCCCTTATACTTCACAGAATTCAAGGCCAACAAGAAGTTTTTCAGTTCCAAAGCCTGAGCTTCTATGAAAGACTGGATTTAGTCAACATGCCACTTGTCAATCCAAGCAATTCAAGACAAGCTGACAGGCTGGCTCAAAGAATCCAAGATAGGATCCTTGCAGAGTTCTCTCTAAGAAGGAGACATAGGCAATCAGGAAATGTCATCGGTCAACTGGATGTTGAGGTGGACCCTAATATTAGCTTCATAGGGGAAACCGTGACTGAAGGCCCAGTGGTAGAACCTGAGACCCCTGTCTCATCATCAACAACTGCTGCAGAGGTCCAAACTCCATCTGAAACACGTGCTGGTGAAGGTGTTTCTCAGCCTCTCTCTGGCCAGAGCATGGAAGCTACACCAAGCAATGAAGGCCAAGCCTCAATCCACCCTGAGTCACAAAGGTCTGTTGGTGACAAAGGGAAAAGGAAAATGACTCGTGAGGAAATTGAGGAGGAAGAGAGAGAGAGGAAAAGGAGGCTAAGGGGAGAAAGTTCTTCTGGGTCATCTACCTTCATGCAAGCTGCAATCAGGGCTGCCCCCAGACCAAATACTCAAGATGATGAGTTAAGGGCAGTCAGGATTACCTATTTACAAACCAGGAACTATGATATTGATGAAATCATCTCCCTCCCCTTAGAAGAGTTAAATGAACTGGCTGACATGGAAGTGTCAAGAGAGATGAAGGAGAAAGAGGATGCAAGGTTACTTCTCCAATTCAAAGAGGAGAAGAGACAGAAAAGGCTTTACAAGCATGCTCCCACTCTCTCTCCAGTTCAAGAAAGTCGTGCACAGGAAGATGTGGCTCCACAAGAACCTCAGGTAGATAAAGGAGAAGATAGGATCAAGATGATCAACTACCTGAGTGCCACAGGCTTCTATCAGGCAAATGCACTTCTTCCCCTGTCCTATGACTTCATTGAGTTCGAGTACCTAAAGCAACTTGTGCTTGAGCTAGTCAAAGAAAGAAAAACAACCAAAAGGAAGCTAAGGGAAGAAGCTGCAAAGTCAAGAGCCATCATTCAAAAGAATGCAAAGAACTCTGCTCACAGACAAAGAATGATGAGCTTCTTGAAGCTATATGGATTCTTCGGAGGAGACTTGACCCCATGTCTCTATCTACAATGGATGAGCATATAAGGGTGATCAAGCAGAAGATTAAAAGTGGAGAACTGATTGACTTGCACTCTCTTCCAAGTCAAGTCCCACCTAAAGTGGAGGTCAAGTTTGAACAACCTCAGACACCTCAACCAGAACCTCCAGCTAAGCCTTAGCAAACTTCATCTTCTGATCCAAGACAGGGTCAAACTCCCTCTCCTTCTGAACCTATGAGGGAGGAACACCCAACTGAGAAAGACACTGGTGATCAACATGGTGCTGCAGACCAGTCTTCTCAGTTAAAGACATCTAAGAGGAAGAAGAAAATGGTTTCTAAACCAAAGACTAAGAAGAAGAAGTCAAAGTCATCTACCTCTACACCTCAGGCTGAATCAGATCAACCTGAGGAAGTGCATGATGAGGCAGCCCAATCAACTCCTATACAAGTGGCTCCTCTAACAACTGAGACACCCATCTTGTCCTGGACTTATTCTACCAATCCAGAAAGATGGCATGTTATCAGAGATCAAGGTGTTGAGAATGTCTACTCCTGGCAAGACATAATCAACTTACCTCTGCATGATCTCTTTGAGATAAGAAGGTACTATGAGAATCTTGATGATCCTGACCATCTAATGAAGAAAGGAATGGTCTTGACTGTACTGAAGACTACCAACATCTGAAGATCTTCTAAGTGTTTTGGTAGCATCAGCCTAGGGGAGTTTGTAAGGATTCCTTAAGTCTGATGTGAAGTGAAGAATGCTTCGGAAGTTTTACACAATGCATTAGAAAATACTCTAAGTGTAAAAACTTCCGAAGCCAAGACCAATATCTTCCGAAGCCAAAGATGAAGTCTTCCGAAGCCTCAGAGACAAAGTCTTCCGAGGCTTCAGTTATGAAGACAGATTTCTTCTGAAGACTTTTAAGACATGCTTTTTCTGATGTACTTTTCTGTAAAGCTGGACACCTTTCACTGTACCTTGCAAGTCACCAACTTACATGAGTTGGTGAAAAGGTCCATGCTTTTGGTAACTGTACATTGAGGTCTTGAGTCTGTATACTTTCTACTTTATGTACTTTATCCTTTTTGTAATAGATAAGGATGTGAGCTATGGCATGTCATAGTCACAAGTCAAAAGGCAATCTGCCTTTTGACTCTACAATTGATTTTGTTTGTGTGTCTTGTCAATTGTATCCAGCTAGCTTTCAAAGTATAGCCACTGTAGGATGTAGTATAAGTATCTCATGTTCTTGTATCTTTTATCTTATGCTTTGAAACACTTGTAATAGAACATAGAGAAAGCAATATACTGCATTCTTGAAAACCATACTCTCTTGTTCTGTCTCTTACTTTACTTGTGCTCTTTGTATCACTTTGGTTAACACAGTTCACTGTTTGATTAAAGTTTAGTTAATCTCCTCTTTTTGTGTCGTTGTGTTGTAATTGTGTTAAAGCCCTTAAACGGTCCTGCATCTAAGTTTGATCAATTAGAGTAGATTGCAGCGGAAATTCGAACAATGAATTAGACAATTTAGCAAGAACTCAATTAATATTCAATAGAAAGCACACGTTATAGAGAGAGAGAGAATTATGCAAAAGGAATATTTCATTCAAATACTTTTGTGGTGGCTGAATGTCACATGTTACATTAGGTCAACATTCCTTATATAAGGAATCTGACGTCTGCTGATGTCACTTGATAGTGACATCTAACAGAATTATACAAACAACTGAAACTATGCAAACTACTGAGAATGTTCTCAACAACTGATCATATCTCAGAGAATGCTAAGTATAAAAACATAAAACTACTGAACTAAAACTACGGAACTATAAACTACTAAAAAGTAAATTACAAGTACTGAAAAGAAAACCATCACAACTACTGAAGTTAATAACTTCAGCTGTTGTGACAACTACTGATCACTCTGTCTTTATTCTTTGTCTTCAGTCTTTGTTCTTCAGGCTTTTACTTCAGATGTGTCTTCAGCTAATAGCTTCAAACTTTGTCTTCAGTACTTTACTTTGAGACTTTGTCTTCAGTACTTTACTTTCAGACTTTGTCTTCAATACTTTACTTTTAGACTTTGTCTTCAGTACTTTACTTTCAGACTTTGTCTTCAGTAGAAATCTTCAGATCTTGTCTTCAGACTTTGTCTTCAGACCTTGTAATCAGCTGATGTCTTTAGTTGTTGTGATCTTCTTTAGTAGTTGTAATGTCTGTGGGACTTAGAGGTTTTTCTGATCAGGCTCATTGGTTCTTTTGGTCCAACAAACTCCCCCTGAAGCAATGCAGCCAAAACCTCTAAGTTTATTGATGATCCCACTTATTCTTTGGCAGGAACACCCTCTTGATTAGCTTCAGAGGTAATCATGTAAGCACAGGCTGGGAAAAGGTTTCTGATCTTTTGATTGGCTAAGTATGGAAGGGAACTCTGTCTTGGGGAAACTGGACACAGAGTCTTGTCCCAACCATGAAACCTAATTCCCATTGATGAGTCTATAAGACTCTCTTGCATAGGCCTCAAGGAGAACAACTTGTTCCTCCTTGGTGAGTTCTTCTGCTTCTCCCTCAAAGAAGAACTCTGGGCCATAATATTCAGACATATATCTTACTGTCTTCCCATTCTTTAACTCAACAGTTATGATCTCTCTGTATGCGAATTCATCTGGATGAGGGCCTTCTAGCAACAACTGGAGTTCACTCTTTTGAAGATCTTCAAGTATCTTGTATAACAACCCTTTCTTGATCATTTTGTTCTCAAGTATAGATTGAGGGGTTGTCTTTGAGTTGTGTGCTCTCTTGAATTCTTCTATAATCTCCCAGGGTGAGACTACCATCGCCAACATAATTGCAGCATTCAAAGTCTTTTTCACTTGGCCATGATATCTACTTGGTATGTTCTTCTTGTGAATTCTGGAACTTACCCTGGGGTCTGGCCAAATCCTCACTCTTTCTCTTTGATGTTGGAATGTATGCCTAAGAGTGTACAGCCTTAGAGCTTGTTTCTTCATTTCTTGAATGGATGAAAACCGAGGGAAGTCCTTGTCAATCATTTTTATAAATTGCTCATCATGTTGCTTCTGTGTTCTGCTTCTTCAATCTTCACTTTCACCATTTGCATTTGCAAGTCAGGTGTGATCATCTGTTGACTTCTAGGCTCAGGTGTTTTAAGTTTGAGAACAGCAGAGATTGGCAGACTGTCTTCATTATCATCCTCTTCTTCTTCTTCTACCCTCAACGCCCTTCTCCTCCTTCTGGGTGCATCACTAGGTGTGGTTTGAGGTGGTTTTTGAGGTAATGGAATTGGTTTTGTGGGTTGAGTTGTGAGTGGTTTTGGTTTAGGGATAGGGTTGGCAGGTTTTGGAGTTGGTTGTTTATGAGTTGGAGTTAGGGAAGGCTGATCTAGCATTTTTGTGGTAAGTTTGACTTTGAAGAGCTTGGCCATATCAGTTCTCTTCCCAACACCTGCCTCATCCAATGTTTCTATAATTAACCCGTTATTGAATGTTTCAGAAGAACAGATTCTGGTGGATATTGCTAGAATGCTGTCTCTGGTCCATGATTTGATCTCAGTCAATGATCTTCCCAAGTATTTTGCAATAAATCTGATCATTATCTCCAACCTTTCCCTATCCATCACACTATAACTATCCTATCTTTCTTGTATTTCCTTAACTTCCAGCCTTCTGATCTCATGTCTAAAGTGGTTGTATCAAAGCCCTGTCTAAGAGTTGGTCTATTATTCTGTCCATAGATCTGCTGTGAGCTTCATCAGCTTCTTTGACCAGATCTTCTAAGGATTTCTCTCCAACAGGCTCTTGTGTTTTAACACTTTTCTTTGTTTATAAGTGATCAGTTGTTTCTCTTTCTCTAGCTCCTTTTCTTTTTCTTGTGGTTTCTCATCGACCACTCTTTTTCTCTTTCTTTCTTTTACTGCCTTAGACTCCCCCTTTTTGGTTGCGTTGGGTTCAGGGGTTTGAATGGCAGAAAGTGACTTTTGCACAGCATCATCAACAAGTGTTTGGAGATTTGAGGAGATCCTCTCATCAATGGCTTTATGTACTATCTCAGTAATGATGGTAGTGATGAGAGGTAAGGAGTTTTGAAAGGTTGCAACTATCTGCTCAGAGGGGTTCTGTCCCTGAGAGGTGGTGCCAAAAGCAGTGGCTTAGTTAAGTGTATTGGCTGTGTGTTTGGTGAACCTTCAAATGAAGGTGCCATCTGTGGGTCAGTGGGGATAGATGGACTTTCATCCTGAGACAGTCTGGCTAGCAGCTCTTTGAGTCTGCTCACCTCAGTCTCTAGGATTGTATTATGGGCTAAGACATCGAAGAAAAGCCCAAGTTGTCATCTGTGTTTGCTGAATCATCTGACCTCCTGATTAAATCAGGATGTACATGCCCTGAGTGTAGATCAGTATATGCATGTGCCCCTTGTTCTTGGTTATGGGGACTTCTTGCCTTAGGACTTTGTCCTTCATTGGCAGTTGCCTCTGGTGAGGTCTTATATATGGTACCAACTTCATCCTGTTCATTTGCTGAATCAGTAGAAGTGGCAGCCTGACCAGATGTTCTAACCTCCTCTTCTACATTTGAAGATTGAACATTATAACCCCTATGCTGTGGGTTATCAGCAGCATTTTGGTCCTCCCCCTCAATTGTTGAGGTATTCCCAGTGTTAATTGGTTTCTGGGGAGGAGGTGAGGAATGCAACTGACTCGGCACTTTAGTAACTATAAGGGTTGGGCTTTGAGGGGCGGTTGCAGTTGGAGATTGGTCAGAAGCAGATTGCACCGGGGTGAGAGATGCTCTTCAATGGTAACCTTCTCAACTAAGAAGGTTCTAGTAATGTGGTATCCCCAAATTTGGTTGCAACAGGATCATGTGGAGAGGATACCTGTGTGGTTTCAGCTGATTGAGTCTCTGACATAACTGGGGGGTTAGAACCAGTATGTGTTTCCTGTATTGGTGGTACAGGGGCATCCGCAGGGGACTCATCTCCCTGAGTAGCCTTTTTGGGCTTTTGAGGTTTGGGTTTGGTGGCGACTTTGGATCTGCAGATGGAGGCTGTGGGTTCCCTCTGCTTGGGTTTGAGCAGCCGGGCAGCCCCTTTGAGAGTAGGGTCAGAGTTATGTCTGGAGTATACCTCAGCTAAAACAGCTGGAGCAGGGACTCCAAGACGAACAAGGCCGTCAGATTTTAATTATTTAAAATTATGGCCATCAGAAACCTGGGATATAGTAGCCATCTGTTAGTCATAGTTTCTGAGCCAGATCCTTTAGTTACATAAACACTATCTCAAAAAAATTTAGATTTTGTCGTTCAAAGATAGAGTACAATACCTGTTGCCATCTTGAGGACATTTGATCCCATGAAGATGTCTTTAGAGCAAGACAGACCTTCACCATGTGGAAGATAAGTCTTTCAGCATCATGGAAGTGCTTTTTGAGAATGGTTGTAGCACTTAAGTCTCCTTCATACCCGTTGTTGATGAAAGACATATCAATGGTGCCTTACGGGTATTTTATAATACAGGTGGCATCATACAAATTTAGGGTTTTGCGAATGATGTCACGGGTGATTACCACCTGTTTGTGGTTAACGAACGACTAGAGAGTGATTTGGCTATCATTTTCACCACTTGTGATAGAGACGTTGGTCCAGAATTGGTGTAAGGAATCGGGGTATATGGTAGGATTCAAAAGAAAGCGGTTCGGTATTGGGAATCCACCATAAGATCAATGGCATTATCAAATTTGTTCCAGAAGGCCGATTTCGAGAAGTAGGCAACACAGTTGTGTCTAGGTTTGAGTTTAATGGTCGCCATTGTTGAGGAGAAAAGGATAGAAAACGGCTAATGAAACGTTCGGCTATAAGTGCATGTATTTATAGGTTAAGAAAAGGCTGAAAAGAAAATGACTGAAAGTGTTGGTGTTGTCAGTAGTTGTATGAAAACAACTGAAGACTTGGTTTTAACTATCAGACATTTGAAAACAACTGAAGACTTGGTTTTAGTCATCAGTAGTTATGAAACTACTGAAAACCTTGGTTTGTCTTCAGATGTAGGAAAACAACTGAGAACTTGGTGTTAGTCATCAGTAGGTGTGAAACTACTGAAGACATGGTTTTGTCATCAGTTGTTTAAGGTGAAATAGCAGTTTATGGAAACGACTGAAGAGAAAATTCTCATCAGTAGTTTTCGTCAATTCTTAGCTTTTCAGCTGTTTCATACTGTCCTCAACACTTACTCATCAGACTTTTTAGCTGTTTTCAGTTATTTCATAGGACATCAGTACTTATCTATTTTTACTAACATCAGTAGGTGTAACTACATCAGTAGATTGTAACAACATCAGAGTCTTTTAACAGAATCAGTACATTTTGTGACATGTTTACTAATGGTTATTAGTACTTGTTTACTGAGATCATCAGTAGTTGTCACTTATTCTAGCTGCAGCATACCAAGCCTTAACACAAGGTTTTGGAAAGTTGAACTATCCAAAGGCTTAGTGAATATATCTGCAAGCTCATTAGCACTTGGCACAAACTTTGGATCAATCGGACCTTTTTCAAAACAATCCCTAATAAAATGGTGTCTGATCTCTATATGTTTGTCCTAGAATGATGGACTGGATTCTTGACAATACACAGAGCTGAAGCACTATCCATTAATAATGGGGTCTTAGTCTCTGTAATGCCATAATCTAGTAATTGGTTCTGAAGCCAGAGTACCTGAGATGTACAGCTTGCAGCAACAATGTACTCTGCTTCAGCAGTGGATGTAGCAATAGATGTTTGTTTCTTACTCTACCAAGAAATCAAACAGTTGCCTAGGAATTGACATCCACCAGAAGTTGACTTTATGGTTAACTTACACCCTGCATAGTCACTATCATAAAAAGCAACTAATTTGCAAGAGTGTCCAGTGGAATACCAAAGACCTAGAGATTATGTACCTTGCAGATATATAAAGATCCTCTTGACTGTAATCAAATGAGACTCTGTAGGAGCAGCCTGAAATCTAGCACAAACACAAGTTGCAAACATAATGTCTTGTCTAGAAGTTGTTAAGTACATCAAGGTCCCAATCATACATCTGTAAAGTGTTTCATCAACAGCTTTACCTTTCTGATCTACATCCAGTTGTGTGGTGTTGCACATGAGAGTAGAACAGGGCTTACAGTTTTGTAAATCAAACTTACTCAAAAGATTTTTTGTATATTTTGACTGATGAATGAAGGTTCCATCAGCCTTTTGTTTGATTTGCAAGCCTAGAAAGAACTGTAATTCTCCCATTGCACTCATTTCTAACTTTTGTTTCATTAAACTTGTAAAATCATCACATAACTGGGGATC